>VZRO01008011.1:0-25775 GCA_013397915.1 Daphoenositta chrysoptera | reverse complement strand
TTATAATTTAGTTAGTATTTATGTATTAGAAATATATAATAATAATAACTTTAATTATGCTTTAAGTACTTCACTGCTGATTCTTTTCAGCAGGAACGTGTAGGTGCTGTCCTCAGCAGAGAGATGCAGAAGTAGCTGTAGCTGTCAGGTATTCCAATGCAGCTGCTTTTTCTGCTTGGGCTATTTGGGAAGGGAACCACGATTTCTTCTCCATGCCCACAAATTCCATGTTCCCTCTGTTACTGCTCACAAAGAAGGAAGGAGGTGATGCAGACTCTTCTCAGTGCCAAAAGCCTCAGCTAGCTCGGGGGTGCCAAACAGCCAAGCAGCATTTCATCCCTTCGGGGATGCCAAAAGCCTCAAGTATCCCTGCTCCACCTGCCAAAACCTCCAGCCCTGTCCTGACAACTCCTGCAGTGCAGGCCTGAGCTGTCAATATGAAATTTTGCAACACTCTGACAACAGAAAAATCTGGATGCAGTATAATGCTGAAAAACATGCTGGGATTTGCCTTTAGTTTAGTATGAAAATGAATTATGCTGTAAATATTTCCTGTGTGTGACACTTGTGCATGCTTTATTTTCCAAAATTTGAATTTATTCAGAACTTCTGTAGAGTGAAAATATTTTGCAGAATAGAGCACTGAGAGGTCTAAAGTCCATCTGAGCCCCCAGATGTATTTTCTCATGTAGCTCAGTAAGTCCATTTGCCTTTTGGCTGATTCCTTGCTGGTGGTTCACCTTGTTACTGAGCTTTGCCAGCTTGTGTTTCTGAAATGTTCTTGTTATTATGGGGCACGGGTTCCATTTTGCAGTGAGTTTGCAGTGCTGAGGCCAAGTGCAAGGAATAGGTAATGTAACTGAAATAATGTTAACAATTTTTAAATTAATTACTACTAAACATCTGCTTAAAATACCTGCATTTACTCCCAGGTGTTTTTTGTCATTCTAAAATAATGATGCATTGTTTTTTTCTCCAGGATTTTTAAATTCCAGATATGTTCTCTTTAACATACGGAATAATACATAATTTACTTTGGTACACAGAAGTAAAAGATTTATTAAACTCAGTGACATATACAGTGCACAATTAGGTAATATATAATGCACTCAGCAATAGTAGAAATATATCAGGAAATACCTTGAAAACTGTTTTAAGGAAACAAGTGGAAGTTTTTAAGCTAAAACTATGTAATGCAAGATCTTTTATTAATAATTCATATTTGTCTGGAAATATGTTTTGACTGTTCTTCTATTTAGTTGCTGCCACAAGTGAAATAGTTTTTCCTAGATCTGTAATCTGCATTCTACACCTCACCGAGAGTACAAAATAGAGGTGTAAATCATTTTTGTATGTGACCTCAGCAGTGAGAGAGATTTCTAGTGCAGCTTGTTGCAGAGCTCTAGACATAACAGCCAGAGTTAAAAGTGAAGGATTCAGTTCTGAGGCTGAACAGCAAATCCAGTGATTATCTGCAGGTAAGCACTTGTTCTTTCCTGCCCACGGATACAGCCCTCGGTGCAATTTGATACCTCTTCCACCAAGGGTAGTGTCTGGAAAGAAGGATCTGGGAAATGCATCACAGGCAGGATATTTTCCCTTCAGTGCCATAATTCCTGGTGCTGCCTCTGTTGGGAGCTGTTGTTGTATGAGGAGAAGCAAATGGCACAAGTGCAGAGCTGCACGGGAAGATCAGTGAAGAGCAGCATAACCTCGTGCCTTGGGAGACTCTGAAAGGCAGGATGGTGTTCACAGTATTTATGGGTTGTGAGAGTGGGAAGAAGCAACGAAAAGGAAATGCTTCATCTCTGTTCAAAACACCATCAAGGATGAAATTCACTCCTGGGACCAGGGCCAGCACTGAGCCTTGGGTATTGCTTAATTTTGGCCTTCAGTGGTACTGCAGTGGTGCTTATACTCTTCAGAAGGTTCTTCCCCTTGGATGAGTTTAATCTGAAGAGCCTAAATTCTGTATTTAATGATAAGAAATGCGTTATTAAATAACAATATGCTACAACTGTGCCAGTGTAACTCCTTTTGGTGATTCTCCTCTGGAATCTGGCAAGCCCAAGTGAATTAATACCAACCACATCAGTGAGCAGCCACGAGAAAAACAACAGCACAGCCACCCAGAGAGCTGCAGTGACACTGGCATAGTAGCAGGTGTATTGCTAAATATTCCTGCATATCCACGTCCTTACTTGTAATGACAAAGACTTATTTTGTGAGCCACATCACTTTAACCTGTTCGAATAGAGCATTTTCGTGGCTCCATCGTGATCTGTGTCACGTTGGGACATCTGCTGCCCAGAGGCTGCACTGAATCTCTTCTAGAACCTGGCAGAGCTGGGCACCTTGCCCTGGGGAGGCGCTCAGGGGCTGTCACAGGGCAGGATTTGTGTTGAGATGTGCCTGGCAGAGGGACTGTCACCTGGGGACTCTGGCAGATGAGTCTGTGTGCCAGGGCTCAGCATTTCTTTCACTGCACCTACTGCTGCAATAACTCTCGTGTCAAATACTGTGGACTTGCCTTGTGTTTGTTTGTGTTTAGAGAAAAATCGAATGCTATAAACTCTGTAAAACAAACATTTAAGGTATCAGAGCATTTCTCTTGAGAAGCTGAACCTTTGTTACGCTGAATGCTAAACATTTACATATCCAAGCCTTATGTAATGGATGTCTGAATAATAATAAAACTGCATAAACTGACCTTCGTTCTCTGGCACCACTTCTCCTTTGAAGTCTGCATGACCAAATTCAAGACAATTATGTCATCCTTCATAACAGCCAAACAAAAGTTTGGCCAAATAATCTTTTTTTTCTCCATCTGACAGCTCTGTGTTTGATTTCTGTAATGTGTGTCAGTGTAGCTGTTGTTATTTACTGGGTGTTACAAGTGACAGTAAAAATCTCCTTGTTTTGGAGTAATGATCAGCCCTGTTAACATCTGGATTTCATTTATTCTGCCTCAGTGCCCACTTCTGCTATACTCTGTTACTTTGAGTAGTACATTGAAAGGTGAGCATGGCCTGAGAACACATGCACACGAATAATTTGCAGAACATGGTGTTACAGTGTGTGCCTGTATGTGACAGAAGCAAAAACTGACCCCTGGGCAGAAGGAGAGAAACTGGCACCAACACTTCACCCTCTGTTCAAATCTACCAGTGCCACGCTTTAGTAAAATTCTCTGTGGACAAGACTGTCTCTGTCATTTAAGGGTTGTCAGCAGAGAACTCAGATTGCACATTCCTGCACCTCAGACCTCGAGGAAACCTTGGCAGACGTCATCTCAGTCTTTGAGGCTCTGTCTATGGCACCAAGTGCTTCAAAACTCAAGAGTCTATTTTCCCTTGCCCCCTGATCCAAATGATCCTTGCCCAGGGCCACGCTGAGTGTTGTGACTTTTTTGCTTTCAAAAGGAGTTAGATTGGGATGAAATATTTTGAATCTGCCTTCATCATTTAAATGGGATTTCTGCAGAAACTTTGTACAGATCCTTAGCTGTTGCTCTGACTGTGATGTTTGCATCCCAGCCTGTGTTCACATGTGGTAAAACTCCTCCCACCATGGCTGGGTCCAGGGGAAGTGTGATGTCTTTTCCCACCCAGCTCTCCCTAAAGAGCAGCAAACCATGTAGGTTGTGTTCATAGCTGGTTTAAGTTATTTTATCTGCATTCACTACAGCACTTGTGTCTTCATCAGGTTACATGATGGGTGTATACGTGCATGTCCTTGCACACGTTTACGTTTGTGCTGGTACATAAATACTGCCACAATGGATATGCAAAATGTGTGTGTTGCACTTCATCTGTTGCGAAATTAAGCCACTAAAGGAAAAACTATTCTAGTGTGATCCAAAGTTTCACTGCTGAACCATGCTAGAATTATGACTGAAGACAATAAAGAAATGAAAAACTGAAGTCAAGCAAGCTGTGAATGCAGTCCTGATGTACAATAAAATCCTTTTGTGTCCAATTGCAACTAGCTCTCAATTTAATTCCTAAATGAGTTTCCAAGGCTTTGTTGGTGTAAATCATGATGTTGGTGATCTTTTCTTTATTTTACTTCAGTTTGGTACCGTGGTGAAGACAAATGTAATGTGTACAATTTATGAAACCAGACAGCTAGTAAATCAGTATTATTTTGCTAGTAAATTACTAAGTCAGTGCAAGCTGCTTTTAACTCTTTCCCATGGGACAAATAGTTTGAACTAGCTGGAGCTTAAATCAACACTGTGGGCACTGAATTAGTCGATGATTCTGAAGAAGGCTTTGTTGGCATAAAGTTCTGCTTTGATCGTCATAGTATTTACAGCTTTTTAATTAGATACAGTTCAGAACAATGGCTTTTATCAAAGCAGTTTGGGAAGTGAACAACTGGACTTTGTTTAGGGCTCTAGATGACACTCTGTTAATATCATGTGGCTGGTTTTAATACAATGATGAAGTTAGGATTATTTTAGGCATTGTCACTGCTCTGTCAAAAGAAACTAGATGTTCTAAAAAAGAGAGGCATATGTTGCCTTTTTAAATGTCACAAATTTAATCATTTCTCAACATGTTAAAACCCAATCATTTACTTTGGGCTTGCAGAGGACAAACTAATTTTGCACCCATAAATTTGAAAGAAGTGACTCTTTTGTTCATCTTGATTTATTTTCGTGTGCCAAGTGACTTGTTGGGAAGTGCTGAGCTTTTTTTGTGAAAACTGAACGCAGTTGGTTCCATTTTCAGTGTCAGACATTGCAGAGTTGGCTTCTGATATAAAGTAAAACCAACGTCAGTGTGAAAATTCCTCGGGGATCTTGGCAGAGCTGGGCTCTATCGTTTTTGGAATGGTAGATTGGCCTAAGAATGCTTTTAAAGCTTTACAGTAAATGGTTGTAAAATTTGTAAATTTATAAGAGCAAGAAAGTTAAGGAGCCGCTGAAGTTTTTAGACCAACTTCTGCAATTCAATGTTCAAATAGAGATGCTTATCCTCTAATAAACAATTAACTTTTTTTTTTTTACAAATTGGCCACTGAAGTCAATGGGAATGACAAAATTGCCTGTGAATAGTTGTTTCATTAAAGCTTGGATCAAATCTTCATGTTCTCTCATTTGCAATGCTTTTGGGACAGAGTAAATATTGGTCAATATTCTCTGTCACCTGAGAAAAATAACTCACTGCCTCACTTTTATCCACAATCTGGCATTCATAATGATGCCAAAAGTCATTACTTTACATTAGTGGTATATTTATGAGCAAAGTATCACCACTGGTTAGAGAAGTTGGTGTTTTAATCTTAAGCTGGGTGTAATACAGGATTCTAAAAGTCTTAGTTCCATTGTAACAGGCCCATCATGTGTTTGAATATGATGCCTTGTCCGTGTGCCTGAGATTTTTTGGTTCCTACACAGGGTGTTGGGAATCACAGTGTTTTTGGGCATAGCAATTCCTTGGCAGGAGGCAAGACTCATATTCACTGGATCTTCAAAGACTCTGCTTTTTCCCCATATAGTTATTATATTAAAATAGTTAATTTGATATATGGTAAATAAACAGCAAAGTAACATAATTGGTACTGTTAATGCCAAGCAGTAAAACACATACTGAACTTTTTTTTTTCTCCTTTCCTTTTTCCTTTTTTTTTTCCCTTTAGAACTCCAGAAGTACCCGCTCAGATGAAGATAAGGATGATTCCTGGGATGCCTGGGGGGCCTGGAGTGATTGCTCACGGACCTGTGGAGGGGGAGCCTCCTACTCTCTGAGGAGATGCTTAAATGGCAGGTAAGCCCCAGGCTGGGGTCTGTGTGTTCTTCTGCAGCTCTGCCACATTTCCAATCCTCTTCTGGCTGCTTCTGGTTCTGAGAGCAAGGGCTGTGTACAGACAGATCAAGTGTTATAAAATACTGCTTTTAATACATGTTTGTAATAGATAAATAACTTAGGCTTTCACTCTGAACTTTAACACATAAAATATGACTGTGAAATAGCAGGAATGATTTATTTAGTACGGTCAAAGAGGGAGGGGAGTTCTCAGATGCAGCTCAAATGGTGAGTTACCTGTGTTCAAATTAGCCTGCACTTGGACATGACTTCACATAATGTTCAAGTGCCTGCTGCTCATATGGATGTACCAAATTCTGCTTTCTGTTAGGGAAGGAGAGGACAAGAGGCCACGGCCTCAAACTGCACCAAGGGAGATTTGGGTTGGACATTGGGAGGAATTTCTTCACAGAAAAAGGGATTAGCCACTGGAACGTGCTCTCTGGGGAGATGGTGCAGTCCCTGTCCCTGGGGAGTTTTAGGAAAGGCTGGAGCTGGCACTGGTGCCATGGTCTGGTTGTCACCGTGGTGGTGATGGGTCACAGCTTGGACTCAATGATCTCACAGCTCTTTTCCAACCAAACTCATCCTCTGATTCTTCCCTGCCAGTTCTTTCTCTGCAGTGGTCCTGGTAGCTGGATGTTTTCATGTCTCAGTGAGGCTTGAAGAGAGCAGCACAGGCAGTGAAAGCCTTTGGCCTCAGCAGCAAAACTGGGCTAATGTGGGACTTGTTGGTACAACCCTAAAAGCAGAAATAATGCACGAGGCCTGCAGTCAGGCAAGAAGAGATCCCAGCCAGCTTTGAGGCGTCCGTGCTGGCATCCATAATTGCTGGTTTTACTTGAACTGTTCTGAAACATTTTTTAAAATGATGGTTGTGTTTAAATTTTTATTCCATTGAGATTTTTTAAGTTAAATGCAGTATCATCCAGGGTGTCACTTTTTCTTAAAGAAGGCTTGGAGTGTGATGTGCTAGTTAAGAGCAAACTCTATGAAATACAGAGCTAAAGAGGGTTGATTAAAGCACTGCCTGTTTCTTTTAGTGAAAAATGCATGAAGATCTTTGAGAAAAGTAATAGTTCCAGCAAGAAGCCTTGATATGCTACCAATGTGTTAGGGACTGTGAAACAGGCTCAATAAATTCTAGCAGTATAAATTCCACTGTGGTTTTATTAATATTTTTAATGTGTTCCCCTGTGAAAAACATGTGTTTTCCATACCTTGACAAATGTACAGTTTAAAAGGTTTTTTTCTATGTTTGATTTTGTTAGTAATGTCCAGGAAGCACACAAGTTTGAAACAAAGTTTTCACATTTGTATGTATCATAAACATTTTTACCTTGCATGTTGTGATGCAGTAAGTCTTGCAAAAGATTGGAAATTTGAGACTTGTAATTTGAGCTGGTTGAATTCTTGCTTCAGGCACCCATTTTTTTTCCTTTTCAAATGCTATTTTTCAATCCCTCTCACACATTATAAAAAAAAAAAATTTATTATTAATTTTCATGCAAGAAGCAGAAAATTCAGTCCAAGAGATGTAAATTACCAGCTCTATGTTCATGCATTCTATAATGCAAGGCACATCCTTTTGGTATGAAGGGATTATTCCAAAACACTACTCCTGATTTTAGAGAAATCACTGATTATAATTTCTTGTCCAGTCATCTGAAATATGTTTTCACTTCTTTCAAATGCTTGATTTTGCCATTTTTAACATAGAAGAGTATCTTAGGCTGTGCAGAAGTGCTCGTTTGTTGTTGAGAAGTTTGGCAGAGTGTATCTCTAAAAAAAGTGTGAAACCCAACCTCCCCAGATTTATGAGACCACAATAAATAACCATGACTCTATTATATGCCTGTTATTTCAGCTACTAACAACAGACCGAGGGTCTGAACTGCCTGGAATTCAGGATTCACATGCATTGGGCACATTAAACATGCAGTCCCTGAGAATTCTGTTTAATTTAAAATTATGAATCACATATTCTAATCTTCTCCTCTAGGTCACATCCTGTTTATTAGAAATAACTTGGTGGTAATCAGCATAGACCAGGTTTAGAGATGCCTTTTAAACAAAATAAATGTGTTTTTCATAAGGTTTGCAGTAAATTCAGCTTACAGGGAAAGTCACACGTTCTTTGCTGAAGAGATACAGCAGTGTAACGAGTTGAATCCCCAGATCCCCTTTGTATTTAAACTTTGTATTTTGAGTCCAGATTATGGTAGGGCAGTAGCAATAAAAGTCTAATTTTCGAGAGAATAACTAGCTGTGAAACAGGCAAGGCTGTGTTTTGCTGTTATACAGTGTAACCATTTTTATTTTTTTTTAGGAACTGTGAAGGTCGGAATATTCGATACAAAACCTGCAGTAGTAATGTGAGTCTGGCCTTTAATCCTCTTTTACTCATTCAAAAAATGTGTTAAAGTTTAAGAAACGCTGCTTCTTATTTAAAACCTTATGGTGCATAATTTTCTTTCCATCATTATTACCATTTTTAAACATTTCAGTCTGCATGACACCATGAGGTCTCAAATTCAGACTTCCCAAATGGACATTTTCTTTTGAAATTATAGTGCCAATTGTGATTCAGAATGTTTTATATCACTTATTAGGAGAGTTACACGTTTTGGAGGATTAGCAAATCACTTCTCGTCTTCAACTAGCAAGTGGTGTTCCTGGGGGTGCTGTCTTTTAGATGAAGCATTAAACTGAGCTCTGGATCATTTGTGATCATTAGTGATATGGTGGCACTCTTCCCGTGAGCAAAGGGGTGCCTGGGTCCCTTTCAGATCTTAAATGGGATAATTGCTCCTTATATTCCCTCTGTTTGCCTAAACCCAGATCTTTATGAGTCTGTGTGCACATTTAGGTGCACTGGCACAGGCAATCTCCATGAGTGAGTCTGAAGCTGGAGTTTCGACCATACAGTTGCTGTTACTGTGGTGCAATCACATTTTATTTTTATGGACACCTTTAATGAAAAGCATTCACATGCAGCAAACTTCGTGACTCGTGTTCCACTGATTTGTGGTCCTGCTTTGTGCTGTTTAAACCACTGCTGCAGCATCCTCTGGCTGCATCCTGTGCCCTGCAGCTTCCTGCAGCTCATCGTAGATTTAAGATTTATGCAGTAGAAAGCTGATGGAAATGAAGGCGCTTTATGCTTCAGCGTAGAGAAAATTAAGATGATTTCCATATCCTCTCTGAACTCCCAGGGAGTTTATCTGAAGTCACTGGAGCCTGTTTTTTAACTTTAGGACTTATTTTAAAGCGATAAGTGGCAGGCGCCTTGTATGTGAATCTGTTTGAATTTATGATGATTCAAATGTTAATTTCCAGACAGGAAACTGCCTTTACAGTTCTGCTTTTGGGGCATGTCTGAAAGGGATCAGGTTTCCATTTCAGTTCAGATACAGTCAGAATCTCTCAGGAATGGTTTTTCCTAGATTATGGGTCAGATAATGAAGAACTCCTGAGAAAATTGTATTTAATGAGATTTCCACAGTTAATACAGTTGATCTTTGAAATTGGCATCGCTAAATTCAAACCCCATATTAGATCTGAATTAACCTTGAAACAGGACCTTACACCTAATGTAAATCTGAGACTACTAGGCCAGTTTAGTTTCAAATTATATAATTTTCCCGAAAGCATTATTTCTAATCAATGCTTCACACTTTAGGATTGAAATTGTAGTTTGAAAATTAAGAGTTTATACTAGCTTCTTTCCATATTAATGGGTATTACTGGTAACCACATGAGACATTTGGTATAAATACCCAGTGTAAAGCTGTCTGCAAATGTAATTTTGCTACATGATACATTACACCACTAACATCTATATTGGGGAGTACAAATGAAGCACAACTTAATATGTGTGTCATTCTAATGAAAAGAACAAGAATCATTTTACCAGAAAATTGGTTTCATGTGGATTTGTAATGGAATAGTAGTAAGTTCATTGAACTCAAGCATAGTTCCAGGATAATATTAGTGATATTTCAATCAAAAAATTAATTCAAGGTCTTAGCAACAAAATAATTGCTAAGATTAAGGCATATGTATAGCCTGCTTATCTTTGTATCATAACTGAGATGCCAGGTGCATGATTTCTTAAAACTGCATGTGTGCTTTCAGCCTTCCATGTAGAACCTTTAGAGAAATAACCATCTATTGTATGTTGTTCAATGAGATTTTCAGTCTTTCTTGCCCCCCTTTTTGAAATTTGAATTTTTGTATATAGTGTTACATTCTAATGCTATGATGTGCACTGTGTGGAAGTGTTTAAGTTAATCCTTTAGGGTCCTATTCACAGAACAAGTTATTTGGGCCATTTCCCTATAAATTTCACAATCTTGTGTGCCAAAACGTCTCTTATATTTTTGCCTGAGTGATTTTTCTACAGTCAGAAAAAACCACTATTTTGTAAAAGATAGTCCTATGTTTAATTCCATTATAAACTTTTATTATATGCAGATAATGCTCACACTTGTGCAGCACATTCATCTATAATTGTCCCAGCATCCACTTAACCAGCTAATTTATCCCATTCAGAAAATCTTGTCTGTACTGTGTCTGCTTTAGACTATAATATTTCACCTTGAGTTACACAGTTTCTCTCTAATCTGTTAATTTATTTATTTTATGTTTATAATGCTGATGCACCATAAGGCTCCCTTGGCTGGGGTGGTTTCCAGCTCAGGTATCTTGATTCTACTTAGAAGTGGCCTGAAAACTGTGTAGGAAAAACATAGAACCTGAAGCCAGTTTCAAAAAGAAAACAAAACAATGACTTCATCAGTTTTGGCTGAGTTTCAACAAAATGAGATTCAAAGAATAAAACTAGACAAAGGGCTAGACTTTCTTTGGTGTCATCGTTTTTACTGGGAATTTTCTTGCCTTCTCTTTTGTGCTTTTTTCAGTGGAGTAATTGTTGGCAAGAGTCACAGGGTCTGATGCAACCTTCATATTTTGTACATGAACATTGCCTCCAAAGATACAGATTTCCCAGGTCAGCTTTGTTTTCAAAGGCTGAGGGTGCTCATTGCCAAAACTCAAAGATACATTTCATAAGAAGCCAGCCCTTGGATGCAGTAGTTTTTAATCATCTGTCACAAAAAGAATGGGAAGATATATATATATGTGTTTTTAATCTGCATGGTAGTCATGTCTAAAGCATCTTTTTCAGATCTGTCTCATACGTTCATAAGTCATGTCATAAATACGCTTCATCCCGCTGGAAGGTCTGGGTGTGATTATTTTTGCCAACATTTTGGTGTATTAGACCTCACAGATATGTCTTCAGCTCCTTGTGTAGTGCATGAACCTAGAAATGGCCTGGCCATGCCTCAGTGGATTGAGTGTGAGACAAAAGCTATTGCTGGAATTAAGAAGTTGGAGAAATCCTGAAATTAGTAGTAAAAATATTTTAAAAATAAGAAAAAACATGAAATATCGAGGGGAAAGAGAGAATAGTGGAATGAACTGAAATTAAAAACAAAGGGATGCACAAACAGGATGAGGGCTGGGGCCCACGTATTGTTGTTTGATATTATGACCTTGCCCACTTCCCCAACATGGTTCACCCTTGCCTGCCCCTCACATCTTTGCCATGCCTTTTCCTTTCTATTTTTTAAAATCCCTTTCACTTTTCCAACCCACTCTAATGGAATTAAACTGATGTTTACAAGTCCTCGTGTTTTCTTGATTGCATTCATTCTGTGCTTACTTGTCGTTCTCTTTAAACTCCTTTCTTTGCACAAATATTTATTCTTCCCTGGAAGACTGGGATCTGGACTTGGTTGCCATCCAGATTGTGATATAATGCAAATGATAATAATTTCAGCTCTTTGATACCCCTCTGTGATGCTCTTTTCATGCTCCTGCTTTTGAACAGAGTTCAAACATAAAGCAGGTGGAGCTGGCATGTTGAATCGAGCTGCCAGAATCACTTTGAGCTCTTTGAAGATGCCAAAAGAGAAGAGGGAGATGAGAATTCACTTGCTCTGAGGCAGCCAGGAGGCGAGTGGAAGGAAGGAGCTGCATTGTGTGGAATCAGGGAGGAGCACACAGCAACCACGGGCTGACATCCTGACTTTGGGGTGTTTGTGTCTCGGCATCAACACCCGGTGAAAATGGACTGTAACAGCAGCCTGTCAGAGCTCAGCCGAAGGGCACCACTCTGCCTCTTTTACAGATTGCTCTTCATTCTTTGTGATGAAAATGTAGCTGTGCACAGCTGAGTAACACTGCCCCCAAATACAGCTTCTAATTTTACCTGAATCCAACGTCCACTTAGTATTTTTTGGTCCTTGGCTGCTCCTCCGTTTGCATCGGTGGAAGGGAACCATATGGTATCCATATGAGCTATGAAGTCCTCTCTGCTTTTTAGACTTGCTGTTGTGGAAAATGAGAGGTGACAGATTAGTCAGAGCCAGAATTCTGCTCTCATTTACACCAGTGCAAACTTGGTGAATTTCTCAGGAGTGACACTGCAGTAAATATGTGTGGCTTCTCACAGTGTTTACTTGACGTTTTAGAAGCTCTTACTTGAGGGATTTTGTAGAGGTGAAACACTCCCTGTGTCTTATTCCATCATTGTATAGTTTCAAAAAATATGGCTCAAACCAGCATTATCCCAGATTAAAATTATACAAAATGTGTTAGTATCATTCTGAATTATTGTCACGATAAGGTGTAGCACTAGACAGAGCTGAAAAGTTTTGCTGGGAAATCTCAGTGAATTGCTCAGTGCTCAGCTGCAAAAACTCCATGAGTTGGTCAGTAGATAGAATACGATTTTTGAAGGCATTTTATGTAGATGACAACCAATTCAGAGGCTGTTCTAGGTGACTATTTGCCACGATGAAAAAAACCCCAAAGCTGAGTGAAGTATTGTTGGGGGCATTGGACTGAAATTCAAATCTTTCTCCTGTATATTTTACTCTCCACTCCTGGATAATGCACTTACTATTTTGTCAGCTTTATTTGGGGAAGGCTCAGTTCACTGATAAGGCTGAAGCTGTGTTTGGGATCAGTGTTGTTAACTAACACTCAGTAATAAGTTCCATGAGTTCGGCTGACACATCACAACCTTTCAGTCTTCCATCCAATGAAAACAAAACTTTGTTAAAATCAGCCTCACATCTGGCTTATACGTGCAGTTGGAATTCTTGGAAGAATATCCTCTCAGTCTGGCATATGGACTCTTTGACACTGGACATACTTTCGGATGAAGTCTGTAGTGAGGAATTGTTTGACACAGTAACTCCTCTGCCAGCACTTTACCAAAGTTATTTTCAAATCAATCAGTGTTCATCTCCATTGCTGTCACCGTAGTTTAATATTAACATCATTGTTTGGGTGCAATGCTTTATGTAGAAAAAATAGTTTAGAACATTTTATTTCAAGCAGTTCTGGTATTTGTTCTTTCAGCTGAGGTGCTGTGTGGGAGGAGGTATGGAACTGTCTCATTAGAACTGGAAATACATGATCAATTGTTACCAATTTGAAGTATATTACCCAATAAAATAAGCCTTACTGCTTCCATGAGGTGAAGATGCTTTGTAATTAGACTACAGGACCAAGCAGTGAAAGTTCTGGTGTTTCCTCCTAAATCTTGTCCTTTTTCCAAGCAATACTGAACAATTAATTATAAAAATTTTATTTTTTTATTTATATGTAGCATTAATACCTCTTTCATTACTCTGATATATGAATTGATGAATGAGTATAGGGCCCTCCAAAATCCTTTAGTGGGAAAAGCTACTGAAAAGAGAAATACTAAATATCAGACATCTCTTTGTAGTCACTTAAAATACATAGATTCCTTTAGAAGCTAATTCTTACTATAGAACCAGACTTTTATTTTATTACGTGGTGTCATAAAAATTAACATTTTTAATTATCCTCTCATATCAGTTATGTTGTTATTGCTGGAATATGCATGATATTTTGTACTTACACTCCAAGCAATGGATTAAGCAACATAAATTGTTTTAATATCCACAGTAAAACTTTGTAGTGTGGCATCTTTGTCAAAGCAGATCAGTTCTTGAACCAAGCCTGCCTGAAGAGCCTCTGTGTTATTCATCAGATAATTTTACTGCAAGTGCAAAGTATTCCCTAGTTTAAAAAAAAAAATATTTTTTGGTTTGTTTTCAGGACTGCCCTTCAGATGTTGGTGACTTTAGGGCACAGCAGTGTTCAGCCTACAACGATGTCAAATTCCAGGGGCACTTTTACGAGTGGATCCCTGTGTACAATGATCCTACTGCACCCTGTGCCCTGAAATGTCAAGCTCTGGGAAAGAACCTGGTGGTGGAGCTCGCCCCAAAAGTGCTGGATGGTACCCGTTGCAACACTGAATCCTTGGATATGTGCATCAGTGGGATTTGCCAGGTATGTTCACGGTGTGAATCTAAATGGGGCCTTTTTTGTGAGGCACTTTGCTCTTGAGTGGGTGCTTTGGGATTGTTTTTCATTTTATTTATCAGTTTAGATGTATCTGCGAGTGCTGTCAAATACATAGTAGATAATTTATCTTTTCAGGAAGACAGAACTTCCTGGCTGACTTAGCCATGGATATTTTCCTATATAGCTAAAAGGACAATAAAATTCATTCACTCTTCTATTTATGTGGGTAAAAATTAATGAACCTAGTTATTGTAGCTAGAGTTTTCTAAACTTTAGTATATCTGTGAGGACGTGATGAAATTGCAGAGCCTTCCATTTATTTTATTCCTTTTCTGAGTCCCATATAATCTCTGTTAAGGAGAAAATGGGACATTTTATGGGATCCAGCCCGGAATGGCAGGTGTGAGTGTATAGGGTCTGTCTTGTTGTATGTGTGAGTGCTGTGGTTGCATGAACTGATTGTTTGAATCTTTTACTGGCAATCTACATTTCAATATATATTTCTTATTTATTAGAGTTATGCTACTGACTTTATACCGTTGGTGTAAAAGCAGAGAGTTATAATATTTGAGGCTTGCCAGCCTTGCCCACGTCTCCTTAGCAAAGCAATATTGCAAATTTCCTTTACGAAGAGAGCAGTTTATAGAGAAGGGATATGTTATTGCAATCAGTTTTCTTTCTCTGCAAGTGGTTGTTGCTCTGTTAAATGTCTAAAATGTGTGCGACTCAAAAATGCAGGATATGGCCCAGTGAGAAAAATAGCTCTATTATAGAGGAAAATTCGACACATTTGGCAGAAGACTGGTGCATGGATTATAGCAACATTAATATATGATCTGGACCTTGCTGTGGGTTTTATGTGACTTCTGTGCACGCTGCAGTTCCAGTGCCAGTCATGTCAACACACGGTGCATCTGCTGCCTCTGAGACAGAAGAATTCCTCACAGAGACTGCATTGGTCAATAGGATTTCCCTGTGGGATCCAGCAGTGTTTGTTACCCTCTGTTTGAAACAGGATATACCTCTAGAAACTCTGGGAGCACTTGCCAAGCAATATATTATATATATAACATACATATATTACATATACATATTACATATACATACATTTNAAATATATTATACATAATAATATATTATATATTTATAAGTTATATATTAGTATAAATATTACATATTTACATACATATGCATACATTATTACATATACATATTACAATACATACATATGACATATACATTACATACACATACATATTCCATATATATAACACATCTTGTGCCATGTTCTCAGTGATGCTCCTCTCCTCATGAAAAGGCTTTCACCCGGGATGGCCCAGCCTTTTCCAGGAGGTGCCTTTGCTGTCTGTGCCCTCTGCAGCCCCAGGCTGGATCTGAGGGAGCTCGGGGCTTTCCAAGGCTGCTGGGGGTTGCCAGAGTCTCCCACAGCGACTTCAAACACCTTCTTCCGTCTCTCATACATGGCAGAAAATTCTCTTTGCCCAGAGTGGATCCAGTTTCGTGAAGAACAGTTGGGAGGAGTATTTAAAAGGGCTGCTTTCAATGTTTCTTCTTAGCATTTTGTGGTATTGATGTGTATGTATGATATAAAATGATTGGAAATGGAAATAATCAATTTTTTAGAATAAATGATATAGTGGAGAAGAAATTAATAATTCCAGAAGCAGGAACTGGAACTCTTACACTATTGATGAGAATCAATTTCTTTGCTCCATTTTCCATTTTTATTTTTTAATTATTTCTTCGAAGTTCACAAAAATATTTTTCAGTGTGGGTTTACATCTTCAGGAAAAAAACCTGCAACAAACATGTTTAGAATGTGTCCTGTGCTGTAACTTCTTCAATATTTTAGATTTATTACTGAAACTCATAAACAGTTAAGTGTTTTCACTTTATTTTCTTGAAGTCACTGGCTATTCCTGAGGTATTTTTCCACAAATTGAAAATTTCTGCTTTTTAAAGTATGTATTTGATAATTTGATAATTAAATTATTAATTTATATTAAATAAAAATTTAATAAATTAAATAATTAAAATAAATTGAACAATAAATAATAATAAACAATAAATAATAAATAAATAAACAATAAATTTAAATTATGAATTATTACATTTATAGATTTAATTTATATTAATTAATAATCAAATTATATTTGATAATTTGATAATTTGATAATTTAGTGTTGGATAATTTTATTGAGGTAAAAAATTGAATTAAAATTCAATTAAATGAAGATTCATTTAAATAACGTTTCCTCTTTGCAAACTCTTTTGGGGGCAGAGTGAAAGATTTCTTTCTTGTGAAAGGGGCTGTGGGAGATGGGGACTTCCTCAGAAACCAACACAGAGCTTTGTGCTGCTCCTGTTTGAGCAGGACAAGAAAATAAATTGATGTCTAATATTTCCCAGAAAAACATGGTTATTTAGTCAACTGCTGCTAAGAGAGAGACATCAGAGTGGTGACTCTCCACAGCTGTTGCTGTGAGATCTGTCTGGTGGGCTCTGACACGGAATTGGCACATTACTTGGCACGTGTTTTCACAGCTAACTGATGTAAATGAGCACATCCCACTGCTGGTGTACCTTCACTTCTATGCCTGGGAGCACCAAACACTCGCTATAAGGAGACTGCTGCTGGTTTTGTTCATTTATTGTCTCAAAGTTGGCTCCACTTCCCCTCCTCCCCGATGTGATTTCACTTTCATCTCTGTTCTGGTTCCTGGTAAGGGCTGCATCACTAATTCTGCCTCTTGTGCAAACTCTCACCTTGGCAGCACATGAATTTACAAAGATGGTGAATTCTTGTTCTCCAGCTTCAGTTCTGATCCTTTGCACTCCCCTCATCTAGAAAATCAAGCTAAATAAGCTCTATCAAAGCAAATTGTGAGGTGACAAAGCTGCACTCTGGATAGGAGGCGTGAGGCTTTAGAGGAAGTGAAATCTAAAGATGGTTGAGCAGGGAAAACTTTATTGGGAAAGTTAGTAAGATATTTTGGGTTTGCTTGAGGCTTCACTCAGTCAAACCATTTGATCAAGTTTTAGTCTCCTTCTGCCCTCCTGTTACCAACCCAAATATCTGGGGCTGTTGTGTTAAATGGGGACAGGTCAGAACTTCACTGCCAGGATTTTCACACTTCTGGTATTTTTTCTAGTCTCTGCATAACTCCCAAAACATTTTTTCATATAATGTGTTCCTGCTGTGCCCATCTGGATGTGGGTGGAGACATTTAAAAACATCTGCATGTCAGACACATATGTGGGCAACATCTACCCAGTTACTCCGCCTGCTTTGGGGCCCTGACTCAACTTGGGTTTTGTTTTTAATTTGTGCAGACCTGCTTTTTTCTACCAGAATGCAGAATGGGGTGTTACTTGTGCCAGCACCTGGAATGGCTACAGTGATAATTTCCCTAATATGGAGTAATATGTTTGGACAACAAATAGACGCATCACCCAAAAAATCTGGAGTCCTAAGGAGCAGCCTGAGTAGTTCTGTCCTAGGCTGTCACAATTAGGTCAAAGATGATGTAAATCCTGCAGTGAACTTTCCATTTAGTGTCAGCAAGTTGTTTGTGTTCCAAAAAAGGCAGACACTGTGCTGTGCTTTGTAGCATATGGCATAAATTTAGCTGACATCAGAGCACATCCCACATGTCAAGGGGAGCACCATCAACTTCTGCCATGCAAGTTCTCCTCTGTCACATGTCATCATATGGCGAGTAGGGATCACTCACCACCAAAGGACTCTGGTGCTGGATGTAAATATCTGTCAGTTTTCATTGAAAACAGTTTCTGTAAGCTCTGGGAACCCTCTTGCACCTTTTTTTTTTTTTTTTTTAATAAGCTTTGTTTGTGCTTTGAACTTAATATTATAGCAGATTATTAACTTCTTCTGAATCTTGACTCCTTTTATCCTGAGAGTTGCTTTCTCAAACTGTTTTGTGCACTTTCTCTTTTGGTTCCTGTAGATAGAGTTGTTTGCCTGTAAATATGTTCAAGGACTGCCCAAGATGCAAAGGAGATTTGGTGTGCAGAGACTTAGAAAGGAAAGTTTTCTTTCCATCCCGTGTTACTGCAGACATGTTTCTAACACATGTTAGTCTGAGTAGTTAATTCTTGAATAGCTGTTAAAAAAGCACCTTTTTTTCCAGAATTAACATTTACAATCTTTTTTTAATATTTAAAAATTAGAAAAAAGTGTCTACATTGATTTTTTTTTTTCCTTTTTAACCTTTGAGTGATGCATAGGAAGAACTGATTTGGAGGTAGCTCTGTGTCAAGCCAGCTGTTACACTAAACCTGGCATTCTTTCCTGGGTACCACTAATTAGCAAATGCAGGGAGTAAAGTACATTTTGGAGCACGAAGGAGCCCCTGTGTAGACGCCTGTACTCTGTCTCCATGTTCCTGCACCAGAGCTGGCAGGCTGGACCCTGTCCAGAAACACTGTGGGAGTTGCTCATGGAGATCCAACAAAACTTTCTGGCTCTCAAAGCTGCACATGAAAAACTTCATGTGACTGCACACGTGTGACACGGGCCATAAAACTGGGAGTGGGGAGCTCAGCTCAGCTGGGAGGTGCTGGTGGCTCTCCAGAGGTCCCACTGGAGGATGGGGCTGAGCTCAGCAGGGGCTGCCACCTCCTGCTGCCCTGGCAGTGCCACCCTCCCAGCCTCAGGGCTTGGTTTCTCATCTGGTGGAAGCTCTTGGCACTGCCCAGGCCAGCAGATGATGGAGCCACCCTTCCAGGGCTGTGCTTGTCCCCCTGTGAATGTCACTGCCCACCTTGGTGCCGTGGTGCCCTTGCAATGACATTGTTGGCAGCTCAGCGGAGTGCTTTATAAATAAATAATAATAGCAGGATACTCTCAGACACTGTGGGTAATGATGGGATGCTCTCAGGCACTGAAAAGGTCTTTTGGAGTCACTTGTTTTTATTTTTCTGCAGCTTCCCACTGCTGCTAGGAACTGGTGTTTCTTTTCAGGTCTTCTCTTACTCTTTCTCCTACTGTTTCTTATGGAGATGCTCTCTATAGGGATTTCTCACTGTGTAAGTTTATTCTTTCTTGTCAGATGAGTAGTGGATTTTTTCTCAACTCCAGTTTCTTATCTATACTTCTTTGGTCATAAGTGATTCTCTCTGCCAAGTCTTGTTTTGTTTTAGTGAGCTGAGTGCAAATGTGACTTTACTTCCCAGCCTAGCAGGGACCTAAATCATGTGAGCAGTGATAGCAGAAAAGGTCATGATTTGGGTGTCATCTTGAAGTAGAGCTTAGCAACCTTCAAATCCCCCAGTGCTAACTTCACCAAGCAAGGCAGATTTGGCTGGACCCAGCCAGGAAGGGAGCAAATTAATTTGATTTCAGATACTGATTGCTTTTTTGAAAGCGTTCTCACAAATGAGAAGCCCACTGGGAGTTTGTGTCCTATCCTCTGGCTGTGTGTGTTTTTTTAGATGGAGACCATGTGGGAAAGGGTACTTGCTCCTACCGGGTGGTCCTATAATATCTCAGCTCCTCTAGCATGTGACAGATCCTGTAGTAAGAGTTAAAGGTTTTGGAAACACTTTGTTTTATTTGATGGAAGTGGATTTACAGAGTTGTGGAACACTCTTTAGCCTCTTGCCTTCAGATATAAAATGTCAGCAGAAATATGTGGAAAGTCTTTTTAGGAGCCCTTTAGTATGCAGTGAATTTTATGCACTGTATTTTTTTATTTTCTGGGGGTTTTTTTTATTGCTTTACATTCTTCTCCTCTGCATGGATGGCTCGGGAATTTGAACATCATGGAGCTTCTGCTTGTGCTCATCATTCTGGCTTATTTTACACCTCCGTTCTGAGGTTTGCATTTTGACACACTTTGCCTCAACTGCCTGATTTCTTACCTGTGAGGAACTGAAAATCCTTAACCAGAGGAAGTTTTCCACCTCCCAGCTGGGACTGCAGCTTTATTTGCTGGGAGGAGATGGGCTGGGCAGTTCACTCTTGGTCCCGAGTGGTGCACAAGGTCCCCGAGGATTTATTCTCTATTCTGTTAATTAGCACACGCTGGAGCCTGTGTCAGCTTGTCTGGGCTGCTACTGTCCTGAGCTGGTTTGACTGCAGAGATGTGAGAACCCCTGCCACAACCAGGCCTTTGTTAGCTCAGACTACTGAAGAGTTATGAGAGGACCATGTGAGAAGAAAATCATGACTCAGACCAAGATAAATCCTCGGTGAGGATAAACCAGAGTTTAATAGCAGTGCTTGAAAGCTAGGATTCCACACTACTTTTAAAAGTAAATTTTAAAAAAAGAAAAAAAGAAGTGACTTGCTTAATTAGAGGGATGTTCTTGTATCTCTCCCTCTGCCTGTCAGAATCAATTACTTGTGGATGATGAGCATGGGAAAGAGACAGTGGGAGCTTTTTTCTCTCTGTTCTCTCTGGGGACACATTTTATCTCTGCAGGAATAAAGTGCAAGCTGAAGCTATCAGAAAGTGAAGGATGTGAGCAGAGATTGCAAAGTCAGTGAATAGATGGGCTTTGAATGACAGCAAGGTTTTACAGCAGGGCAAAGAGACATGGAAAATATTGACTAAGGGAGAGCAGGCTTTTCACATGACAGTTTTTATATTCATGTTTTTATTACCATGAATTCCCACAGCCATATTTAAAATCAGTTATTTGCTGTGTGGATGCAGTCAGGCCTGACATCTGCCTGTGCTGGATTCTGTGCTAAGACAAGTGGAGCAGGGGAAAATGCAGCAAACAGCTGACATTGATGCAATGAGATCTGTGTGCTGTGATAGCACATGCAACTGTGCAATGAAACACAGCCTGAATTTCTCTGAGTTTTGGGTTTTGTAGTGTGTCTGTGTTTTTGGAAATAGAAATCCCTTTTCTCTGACCAAGACCCAGAGGATTTTAATTTTCCCTATTGAGTGACTCTAATAAACTGCAATAGAGATTTGTCTTTTTCAGCATGTAAGAGTTTTTCATAGTTTTCTTCCTTTACTAGTTAATGCTGAAATAAAACCTGTCCTTTCTTAGTCAAGACACGAGACTTGGAAAAGCCATTTTTGTCAGAAGTAATTCTGAGGTTATCTTGTATTTTGTGCAATGCTGATAACCTTTAGAAGTATGTAGATGTTTTTATTCCATTTTAATCTTAGTTCTCATCTCTTGTAAGGCTGAACTGAATAATTTGGTTAATAGCAGTCCAGCTAGTGCTATCCTGGTGGCTGGGCAGTCAGATCACTTCACTGGGTATGTTTGGTGTCATAGTCTACTTTCACACAATATTTTGCAAATCTTGACAGATTTTAAAGGCACTGGAAGGCACTTGCACCAGGGACACAAAGCCTTTGCCACCTTTAGATCAGTGCTCCAACCAGCACAGGGTGCCCTTACTGAGGTACAGCTCCAACAGAGCTGCTGGCCAATTCTGAAATAAAAACCACTGGACAACGTGTACTGGGGTAATTACAGACTGTTCAGCTCTTGGGGGAAAGGATCTCCTGCACAGTGACTCTGTCACGTTCATGTGAAGATGTGCAATTATCACCTCCATTTGTGCATTCTGCAGTGCAGCTCCTTGCTCAGCAGGAATACAGGACTTCTTGACATTTTAGCACATTTAAGCACATTATCCCCACAAATGATCTGCTGGGTTTTCTGCTTCAGCTGAATTTCACTAAATGCTCTCTGTATGTTTGTGCTGAAATTCCAATTTCAGGCTGTTCCTGGAGTACACATTTTGTGCATCCTTTGAAATAGCCAGGGCAGTGGAAGCACATGAATGGAAATGTACCCAGAGTAGCCTTCAGGTGGGTTTTCCTGAGCACTGGGGGGTTTGCTCAGCAGCTGTAGAAGGGTGGTAATTATGTCATGTTGAGATATTGTTGAATTGATTTTCTGTTTTCATTTTATTAAACCAAATCACATTAATAAAGGGCCTTACTCCCAGGCACTGAGCTGCCAGTCCCTCGAGTAAACATAGAACACTGCAAAACAGAAACTTACCTCATCATTTTATTGGAATCACTGATAAATGAGAGTCTGTATCAATAATAAATTTATTAGTCAAAGTAGAAAATGATTTAGTTTTTAACAAACACATTGCTGAATATTTAATGGCATGTCTGCTAAAGAGCTTAGTCTAAGACACGGTAGGTAGAAAAATAATGGCACTAGTGCAGCTTTAGTTTTAATGCTTCATAGAATTTATGTATCTGTCACAAATAAAAATAGCAGTGATTTATTCTTTTGTGGCTGCTTCTATTAGGAGAACTCAGTGTATTTGCTTTTTCTGGCTATACCTAAACCTTTGGCTCCAGAGGACCCTTGAAGGGGGAAAGCCCATTTTGAAAGAGAAATATTATGTGTAATTATCTATATTACTGTATATTATTTCATGCTTTTGATAGGCATAATGACACTTAACACTTACATGATTCTTGTTATGCACAGATGCCTGGTTTTACTCATCTTTGATATAAGTACTTTTTATTTTATAAAGTGTAGGTGTATCTTCAACTTATTTATTTGAAGTATATAATCTTGAGTCATTGGCATTCCAGATCAATTTTTAACAATTGGAATGTAACATTTTTATAACTGACAACTCACTGCTGTAGACTCAGTTCTACAAAAAAGTGGTGCTGTGCCTATTTTGGGAGTGCCTGCAGCTGGAGGTGAGTGCCCAGCTGAGGCACTGCCACAGCTCAGCAGGGCTGAAACAATGGTCTAACAAGCAAATGTTGAAATTTTAAAACCTGAGCCTGTGTTGGGCTCTGCACTGGCAATTCCAGTCCATGTTTGTATTTCTATTTATTGAGAGAAGTCTCTGAAAGGAAGGAGGGGAGGGTGGGGCTGGGATTTGCCTTGTTTTTCACTATTATACTTCTTTACTGTGTTTGAATTTTAGTTAAAATTCTGTCACCTTGCAGTCCTGTTCATTTTCTTGTCATACTTAATTATAAACATCTTAACAAAGGAAGTTCCTTGAATTTAACAGATTATTCTTGGACCTTCACAAATCAAAATTAACATGCTACATTAATTTCCTAGTGCAAGTCCCATTCCTCAGCTGAAACACTACTAATTGAATATGACCTAAAGAAACAGCTTTATATGAGCTTCTGAGTGATTTTTGATTCATAACTGCGAAAATATTTGTAATGTTCCATAGTCACTTTTAACATATCAGCAGCGATTTCATTCTTCTCTTTCATCTATATTGCTGTATTTTATACCCTGACCCTCTGCTCATCCTTTGCCTTTCTGAACCTACACCAACTATTCTGAGCATGCTACAAAGTATTTAACACCCTCAGTATTGTCTTCCGCAACAGCACTGCCGTGCTAAACTCGGTTGAAGCAGATGAGTGGTTTTGTCCACTGCTTAACCAGATGCTTTCTATCCGAGCTGCTTGTGAGAAAACAATATAATTCTTTTTCATATTTCTTTTTTTTTTCCTTTGTGAGAACAGACAAGTAACATATTCTAGTTCTGTCCAAAAATAGTAAATGGATCAGACACCTGTTTCTGATAATAATCCTGCCATATCCAAATTAATAGATGCCCCATCATGGACAATTTTATAATTTCACAAAGTGCTCGTTTTCTTCAATACTCTTTTTAAGTTAATTTTCTACTTACTTGTTTTTTTACATATTTGTGAATATTCTCCCTGCTGTCTGAGGAGCTCACTTACAGCCTGGACATTACAATACCCATATCATTTTTTGGGCTGATGATATTTATGATTACAGATTTCTTAAATTCACAGGATCCCAATCCTTCCATTACACAGTTTGTGTTATCACTTGTTTCATTTATTCAGCCTATGTTAAAATCACCTAATATTATTTCTGACTATGCCCTAAAAGCCTGCAGATGTTTTCCCAGTCTGCCTGTAATATTTATAGCTGATCCCTTTGCTCTGTAAACAGCAAGCAATGTGGGGTAAATTAATCCTGCAAAATGCCTTAATTGTGAAAATCATCAGCCTTTTTGGCTGGCTGAGGTGGTGTGTGAGTGGAGGAAGGCTGTTCCATTTATCATTTTCTTGTCCTTGTTGCAGCTTTCTTTGCAAATAATCAAATGTACCGTCCTCAAAATATTTCAACAAACACTACTTTTCCCAGTAGTTACTGGCTAAAATATGAATACTTTAAATTCATAATACTTGGTGTCACAATGCCATATGTTTTTGAGACCCAGTTTCCAAAGCTACACCTTACAGCTTCCTCTTCTTTTGGTGAGATCTGTGGCTGTTCATCTTACCTGAGAAATACCAACCAAGGGTTTACAAATGGTTAAAAAAGGCTGGCTCTAGACTCTCAGGTTTGAAATATGTCCCACCCAAGTGTTCACTCATTAAGATTCCTTCTTGAATTAGCTCTAAATTTGAGGCTTGCCCCTTAAAAACCTGTGGAATTTTTTGGGTGCTTCATGTTAAACAAAATCTGGAATTCTGCGCTCACTTCAGGTCAAAATTGTGATTATAATTTGAGTTGTTTTCCAAATTGTGTTCCAGGTTATCATTGCTGGATATTCATATTTGTAGGAGTTGATGTAAACATAATCTGGGACGGAAATCTGCAGAGGGTGAATGCATCTAGCTGAACACACCACCTTGGCTGTCAGGGGAGCTGTAAACCTTTTCCCACATCCAAGTCCCTTGCAGCTAGCACTCCTGTTTTATTTCTGTGGCGTTTGTGTATTATTAAAAAATAAGCAATAACACTGTATGAAGCAGTCCTCTAAAGCGTGCTGCTCTGCTGATTATCTTTTTTTCTTACATTCCACGCTGGACACAAGGATGCCTCGTGTTTGCACAGTTGTGTAGGTTTTGTTCCTCGCAATGAGAGTTTGTTTTCACAGGGATTGTGTGCAAGAGCTGGGTCTGGATGTTTGTTATTGTCACGTTGGGCTCTGCTGGGCTGCTCTTGCAAGGGCTCAGTGCTTGCTCAGTGCCCTCCTCCCACTAAAGACTTGCAGGATCTGTAGCCTACAAATATGCCAGAGCTTAAACTAAGAAAAATGGTTCTTTTTTTCAGGGTATCACAATGTGCAGCTTATTTTTCCCTTTGAAATTAACTGATGAGTGAATGAAGGGTTTTTTAGTATTTAGAAAAGGAGATTACAGTATGCAATGGAGATGTGTTTGAGACATCTGTGAAGAAATTACACTTGCAGTAGTACAATTTACCTCCACGTTCTAGCAGTATCTTTATGTGAATAAGGGCAGGAGAATTAGTGGAGAGCACCAAATACTTCAACATCTACGAGAAGGAACATCAGAAACTTTGGGAGATCCATTCATGCAACATCCCTGTCTCTGGGGATCTGCAGTTAGACCCCTTCCATGGATTGGAATGGAAAAACACAAGAGTTTTCAAAGGTCAGAAAACAAAATCTGTTGTGGAGCTGGGAACTAAAAGAGTTCTCAATGCTGAGGCAAATGTGTTGAGCACTGTGTTATTATATCCCATGAAATTTCATCTGCTTCCCGATTTGCAGAGTGGCCCAGTCAGTTTCTG
>VZRO01008010.1:0-22299 GCA_013397915.1 Daphoenositta chrysoptera | reverse complement strand
CTTTAGGCCCTGGAAGTTGTGACACTGCCAACACCCCACAGCCAATGCTGAGAGTGCAGGGTCAGGGGTGCATAAACTCGAGTGTTTTCCATGGTTTATTCCTGTAAATACATCCCTGTCAGGAAGGTCAGAGAGCTTGGGCACAGCTAAAACCCAAACTTCACCGCTAAATTTATTAGCAGAGGTGTGAGCAGGAATGTGGTCCCTGGAGTGTCCAAGTTGGACGGGGCTTGGAGCAAACTGGGACAGTGGAAGGTGTCCCTGTCCATGGCAGGGGTGGAAGGGGATGAGCTTTAGGGTCCCTTCCAGCCGAAATTATGCTGTGATTCCAACCCAAATTCAAGGTGGTGACGCTGAAAATCCAGCATTTACCCCGAGAGAATCTGTGAGAGTGAGAAGGGCTGTCTGCAAACCCTGTGCTCCCAGGAAAAGTGAAGTTCTAGGGAGCGGGAAGAAGATGAAGGACTCTCCAGATTTTCAGTGAAAATAAAACTCCAGATTTTTCCCGAAGAGGGGCTCTGCTGGGGTTGCTGGAAGGGAAGGTGGCTCCAACCTCTGCTCCAGATCTCACAGATCTCACCCACCCGCAGAGACTCCACTCCTCAGCCTCCACCTGCTTTATCTCCGGAGAAGAACAAAGCCAAATCCTGCAAATCGGGTCATCAGCCACTCCTGGCGCTCCTCCGCAGGGACGGATGGCTCCCGGTGCCGTCCTGCCGGGATTGCTCCGGGTTCAAGGCTGTTCAGCCCCGCGGGAGGGAATGAGCCCGGCCCGGTCCGTGCGGATGCCCGCGGGCAGGGGTGGCTGCCTGCCTGCTCCGGGCAATTGCCCCCGAGATGGATTGCACAGAGGTTTGGATTCCGTGACCTGAATTTTTATCCTCGCCCCTGGTGCTGAGTTCAGCCGGAGTTTGTCCCGTTTGCTGCCCGAGCGTCTCGCCAGTGCTGCAGTTTTGGCGATTCCGGTGTCTGGGAATGGTTTGAAAGTCTAATTATGACATTTTAATCTCGTTGATAGATGCGAAGATTCATAATTAAGGACGATTAATTCTCCTCTTATGGGGGTTTGCACTGATCCACATCACCCAACAGTAGAGGGGTCTCTCCCAGGGCTGGATTTGCCAAGGTTTGGGAGTTTGGGGTGAAATTTCGTACACAAACAGGTCTCTATCGCTGCCCTCGGTGCTGCCGTGGGCTGGGAGCAGCACGGGACTCACCCTCCCTGCAGTTTGCTCTGCTGGGAAGCCTTTGGTGTGAGCCCAGAGCTGAGCACACATTCCCACCTCCAGGCCACGAGCCCGGCTGGGAAAGGGCTGCTCACCTGGGCAGCTGCTCCTGCCTGGGGAGGAAAAGCTGTTCCTCTGTTCCTTCCCACGCTCAGGAGAGGGAAAATGAACTCCTCAGGGAGGGCTGGTGCTTTGGGGAGCTCCTCAGCTGCAGGAGGCTCTCCCAGGATCTCCTGGGATCTCTGGCAGAGGTTTCCCAGAGAAGCTGTGGCTGCCCCTGGATCCCTAAAAGTGTCCAAGGCCGGGTTGGATGGGGCTTGGAGCAGCCTGGGATAATGGGAGGTGTCCCTGCCCACGAGATGAGCTTCCAGGTCCTTTCCAACCCAAACCATTCCCCGATTCTGTGATTCCTACATCTCCCTTGCAACCAGTTCAGGGGTGTTAACCCCCTCAGCCTCACGGAGGCACTGCCTGGGTTCTCCCATGTTCCCCCTCCCACTCCCACGGCCCCACGCTCAGGGAGCACCCTCAGACCCCAGAAACTGAGGCACGGCTGCTCTGTAGGGTGGCCTCCATCCCCTGGAGGTGCTGTGGGGACTGGTGTTTGTTGAGGGTGTTCGCAGCACAATCGTGGAATCACAGAATTGTTTGGGTGGAAAAGCCCTCTGAGATCATCGAGTCCAACCATCCCCCAGCACTGCCAAGGCCACCACTGGCCCCTGTCCCCAAGTGCCACATCCACACGGATTTAAATCCCTGCAGGGATGGGGACTCCACTGCTTTCCTGGGCTGTGACAGTGACTGAACACTCTTTTGGTGAAGAAATTGCTCCTAAACTTCCCTGGGTGTATATTGATAGTTTGGGTTGGAAAGGACCTTAAAGCTCATCCATTCCACCCCCTGCCATGGCAGAGACACCTCCCACTATCCCAGGTGGCTCCAAGCCCTGTCCAACCTGGCCTTGGACACTTCCAGGGATCCAGGGGCAGCCACAGCTGGAGTGGGTGCCTAAGAAGAGGAGGCTGGGACTGCGATGGGATAAATTTCTTGCCTTTTTCTGTCCTCATGCCTCGTGCTATAGGAAAAATGAGGATTTTACTCAAAAGAATTTGGTTTGAACATCACCTCTCCCAGAGGAACCCCTGAAACACGGCAGGGAGACAATTCCTGCCTTGTTTTTAGCCCTGTAAAACAAAGAGCAGCAACGCCTGGAGCTGCTCCGTGTTGTGACACTGCCTGGCCCAGCTCGGCCCTGATACCGGTCAGCAAACATTGCCCCAGGCTCGGGAACAACGGGGGATGAAGGGACACCGGGAAGGGAACAGCTCACCTCTTGTGCAATGAAACACCTCTGCTGGGCCAGCCTGATCTCTGTGTGCTGCACAAATCACCCTGTCCTGCATTCCCAACCCTCCCCACCCCAGGGGAAAGATCCCACCCCACGGGCTGGGCTGTGAGCAGCAGCAATTTTAGGGTAATCTCATGGCTGGGGGTACAGGCTCGCCCTGAATGAGGGAGAGAAGGCTGGAGCACAACTGGGATGATGAGGAGAGGCTGAGGGAGCTGGGAAAGGGGCTCAGGCTGGAGAAAAGGAGGCTCAGGGGGGCCCTTGTGGCTCTGCACAACTCCCTGACAGGAGGGGGCAGCCGGGGGGGGAGCTGGGATCTTCTCCCACGTAAAAACAATGAGGGGAAACAGCCTCAAGTTGTTCCAGGGGAGGTTTAGGTTTGATATTAGGGAAAATTTCTTTGCTGAAAGGGTTTTCCAGCCCTGGCACAGCTGCCCAGGGCAGTGCTGGAGTCCCCAGCCCTGGAGGGGTTTAAAATCCATCTGGATGTGGCACCTGGGGACATGGGGCAGTGGTGGCCTGGCAGTGCTGGGGGGACACTTGGACTCATTGATGTCAGAGGGCTTTTCCAGCCTAAATATTCTATGATCCATAGGTGGCAGAGGTATCTGTGAGGATGGATTTGGGTCCTGATAGCAGATAACGGGTCAAGGAGGGCTCTCCAGCTGCTGGAATCAGGTGGCTCCAGGCACCATCTCCTTTCCCTTGCTCTGACAAAACCTCCCAAGAAAGCCCAGGAGCGGGAGCAGCACAAACAGAAAGTGTCCAAGCAGAAGGAGATGCAGCTAAACCAGTGCCCTCTGCCAAAGGCCCGGGGATTCCTCCTGCCAGAGCCCTGAATTCCCGGCCATCTGCTCCCCTCTGCCCCGGAATGGGCCCTGCAGAGCTTTGCCAAGGAGTTTTTCTGTCCCCAGCAGGAGCCAGGGCTCTTCCCATGTCTTCTCCTCCTGCCTGGAGAGCAGGACCATGAACGGTCTGCGCCTCTTCCTGAAAACCCCCAGGGCACGGGCACACCCTGGGGAGCAGATGTTCCTCCCCCTGCTCTGGAGCCACCTTTGAGACCCCATGTCCCAAATCTGGAGCGATTGCCATGATTTTGGGCTTTCCAGAGAGCGAGTTCGCCTCCACCACGAGTGCACTGACACCAGCAGGGGTTTGCCTGTGGAATCCAAGCCGTAATTGGCCTCAGGATGGCAGAGGATCACCCTCCATATGCTGCAGCCCCGTGACCATTTGCCTCTTGGACGAGCAGTGGTGTTTTTTAGGGCTCTCTCTGTGCTGGTTTTCATTCCTGAAACAGATTGTGATCCCATTATCCCAACAGCCCGTGATGTTTTCCCAGGAAGAGCAGCAAGCACAAGGCAGAGGAGGTTTGGGGCTGAGAATCACCTGTGGGTGCAGTGATCACATCCACAGGGATAAATCCAAGGCAGCCACGAGGCCAGCTGGCAGAACCAAGCCATACAGGGGGTACTGAGATCTCCTGGCTTCCCAAAAAAGGGATCCACGGTGGGCAGCTTGCTGGGGATGGTGTCTGTGCCAGCTCCTGAGCCCTGCCTTGGAGCCAGTTTGTCCAGACCAAAAATCTGCCAGGGGCTGGGGGAAATTTTAGGTCTGAGCCTGGTCCTGGCTGCTTCATTCACTGGTGTGGATGTAGCATGGGGTCAGGAGGAGAAAGAGGCAGAGAGAAAAACCCTTCCATGAAGAAGCAGATAAATCATCCCATTTATACTGAATTTGCTAAAATAGCAGAGAAGTCAGCTGGAGCTGATTTAGATGTCATTTTCCACTTTACATCCACGCGGATTCCCGAGCTCACAGTGTGTCCCTGGAGCTGCCATCCACAACTCCTCACTAAACCCCACCAGAGGGGTCCATCCTCCTGGCAGCTGGGAGGAGGGAGCCTGCAGGGGTGAGAGAGCTTCCCAGCCAGCATTCCCAACATCCCAGCAAGGCCAAATCGGGGCTTTGCCAAGCAGAGAGCGAGTGGGCAGCTCTGGAGTGAGGCTGCAGGAGGAAGGAGGGTGGCAGGACGAGGCAGACAGACAGATGGACCCCACACCACACACACGAGGGTTCCTCGGGGCTGAGATTCCATCAGGAATTATTTTTAGCAGGTTTTCTTTTTTTCTTTCCCCCAGGGAATAACGAATTTCTGGTGACGCTTTTCTATTTTGTCATAAAGAATCAGGGACAACTCATGATGTTCCCCAGGAGAAGGACTTGGAGGTGCTGGTGGGTGAGAGCTGGACATCTGGAGAAGAGAAGGATCCAGGGAGAGCTCAGAGCCTCTTCCAGAGCCTAAAGGGGCTCCAGGAGAGCTGGAGAGGGACTGGGGACAAGGGATGGAGGGACAGGACACAGGGAATGGCTTCCAGTGCCAGAGGGCAGGGATAGATGGGATATTGGGAAGGAATTGTTCCCTGTGAGGGTGGGGAGGGGCTGGAATAGAATTCCCAGAGAAGCTGTGGCTGCCCCTGGATCCCTGGCAGTGTCCAAGGCCAGGCTGGACAGGGCTTGGAGCAACCTGGGACAGTGGAAGGTGTCCCTGCCCATGGCAGGGAGTGGAATGAGATGAGGTTTAAGGTCCCTCTCCCCCCAAACCATTCTGGGATTCTAAGTTTAACCTTTTTCCATAAAGCTTTTTGTCTTTTTCTTTTTTTTTTTTGTCTCCTCCCTTTATGAAAATCCTTTCTTACCATGGAAGTCTCCAGGCCCTCACCAGGGACAAAGCTCCAGGTCTCTGCGCTCCTGGAGCACACAGAGTACACAGCCTGGTGCCAGGGTTGTTTGGAATCATTCTGAGTGAGTGAGAACAATTGCTCAGGTACAGACAGTCCCCAAAACCTTCCCTTTATCAGGACCCGAGTGTGAAGGGTGGGATATCTGACAGATCATCTGCACTTGGCTGTTTCACACTCTCATGGGGAAAATCCCAACCTTTTCATAGACTCAAAAATACTGAATTCCGAGGAAAGCACTCAGGCCACTGCACAGGAGTCTGATAAATATTCAATGTATTGATGTGCCATGGTCTGGTTTTTTAGGTGGGTGGCTTTGAGAGTTTAGCTCTGGACATGATTTGGGGGCTCTGAGACCTCTTGGAGGGAGAAAAATACAAAGAAAGAGAATTTGGTGACAGAGGAGGGAAACCTCTGTGGTTACAAAGGATTTCCATAGGACAGGAGTGGGAAATAAGGGACATTAATGAAATTATCTTCACCAGCACTTGGGTTTAAACTGAAAGATCATGAAACAGGTATTTACACAGTGACTAGAGCTTGCAATAGTGACAACTCTGATTTCTCTGGAGGGGTCCAGGAACCACTATTACCAGCCCCCCATGGCAGGGGGGTTGGAACTGGATGATCCTCAAGGTCCTTTCCAACCCAAACCATTCCACGTGTCTCTGATTCTGTCGTTCAAGAACAGGATTGTTCTACCACCTGTTCCCGAAAGGGAAATGGGGATAACGTGAGGTGATAAATTGTTCATGAACTGATTTTTTGTTATTACTCTTCAGAAGCTGTGGTGCTTAGCAAACATCTTTTGGGCTGCTTTTCCATGAGACTTGGCTCAGGGTCTCTCTGTCCTGGGAGCTGCATATGTCGGGGTAACTCTTTGCAGCTCCAAAACTCAGTTCTTGGGGTCTGACCCACTTTGGGAAATTGCCAGATCGTTCCTGAGAAAGCTGAATCCTGAACTGCCTCTTGAAGAGCATAAATCAACACATCTTCAAAACCAAACCCTCCAGGACTTGATGGAGCTTAGAAAATTTTGTTTTAGTGGGCAGGGAGACTTGAACTTAATGGAATCACAGAATGGCTTGGGTTGGAAGGGACCCTAAAGCTCATCTTGTTCCACCCCCTGCCATGGACAGGGACACCTTCCACTATCCCAGGCTGCTCCAATCCCATCCAACCTGGCCTCACCACCAGGAAAACTGGTTTTAAATGGAACTGGAGCCACCCTCTGGTGCTGTCAGTTCAGCAGTGACTGCTGAGGTTGTGCTGAGTATTTAAGATCAAGTATGAGCAGGCTGAGTTAGGATTTGTTAGGCTGAGTCTCCTGAGTAGCTTGAGGTATGAACCATTGTTATTGGGGGAAAAAAAGGCTTCTCAGTGTGGGAGTAAATGTCCTCTCTGTTGGATGCAGAGAAGTGAAAAATCTTTTCTTCCAGAATCCAATTAATGATCCCAGTTAATAAAGAACAAGTGGCCAGAGTACCAGAGACAAAGACATGAGAGCCAGGGCAGCCCAGCAGAGTCAGAGATGCTCCCAGCAGCTGAAGTGGCTTTTGTCCCACTCCCTCTTGCAGGCAGTGGGATAAATTTAGAGCCATGACTTGTCATTCCAGAAATCAAACAGGACACGGAGAAAGCAAGTGCTGAAAAAACATCCAGCTGTGCTGGAACTCTGCAGCAGTGCTGGAAATTCTCTTTAACTGTGAGATCAGAGACAAAGCAGAGCTGCTGTTGCAGTCCTGTTGGTTTTTTTAATGGACTCACAGAATCATTAAGGTTAAAAAAGCCCTTTAAGATCATTGAATCCAAGCACTGATCCCCACTCGTTCACCACCAAACCCAGTGCCTGGGTGGCCTCCCAGTGCCTGAAGGGAGCCTACAGGAACAGGGAGAGGGACAATTTACAGGAGCCTGGAGTGACAGGACAAGAGGGAATGGCTTCAAACTGAAAGAAAGTGGGTTTGGATTGGAGGTTAGGAAAAATTGTTCCCTGTGAGGGTGGGCAGGCCCTGGCACAGGGTGCCCAGAGAAGCTGTGGCTGCCCCTGGATCCCTGGCAGTGTCCAAGGCCAGGCTGGACAGGGCTTGGAGCAGCCTGGGATAGTGGGAGGAGTCCCTGCCCATGGCAAGGGTTGGACTAGATGTCCCATAAGGTCCCTTCCAACCCAAACCATTCTATGATTCTGTTCTCTGATTCCATAAGAAACTTTAGTTATTAAAAGTGAGATTCAATAACAATAGAAGTGGTGATGCCTTCATGGCCTGGAGATTTTCAGCTCATGACTGGATACTCCTCACCAGGAAAATTTTCACCACAAATGGAACTGCACAGCTTCTGAAGTGCAGGAGTTCTGATCCTGGTTATTCCTCTTTCTCCCTGTAACCCTGAGAGCTGCTGTGATCTGGAGCTGCCCTCGGGAGCACCCACACTCCAGGTTAAACCATGCCCTGATCCCAAAGGGTTGGCACAGCCCCAGGAGCTGCTGTGCCCCAGGACCACCAGCCAGAGCTGCACCAGATCCCAAGTGCAGGTTCAGGATTTGCCACAGACCAAGGACCACCCCCAATGGACATTTTGGGTAGAACCCCACTGTTTTGGAAGCTGGGAGCAGTTTAATGCCATGGGGCTGGCCAAAGCTGGCCATGCTTGTGCCATTCCTTGCTGCACAGCACAGGGCTCACCTTACAGACACGCCAAGGACTTGGCTTCAAATATTCAGCTGGAAAGAGCCAGAGAACAGCGAAGAGATCCCAATTCCTTTGCTGTTTCCCTGTCTGAGCCTTTCACCCCCTTGTCTTTCCCTCTTCTGGGCTGGATGAACTGAGGTCAGTGGGAAAGGGAGGTCCCTGGGGCACCACAACTGCAAGGTGATGAATGAGGGAAAATAATCCAGATTTAAATCAGGATGATGGACTACATATTTATCGTGGCCATATTTGAAAATATTTTACTTACTGGTGCAGGGTTCAGCTTGTGCCAGTGGTCCAAGGACCACAGAGGTCACTGTGTGCACCAGGGAAGGAAATGAAAACATCTGTGCAAAGCCACAGACCTGCCTGGGGCAAACGGTTCTAGAATTTCTGGGATTAAAAAACCAAAATATTACATCAAGGCTGGATCACATCCCATTGAAAAATACAGTAAAAATTTTTGTGAAGGAACACAGAAGATCCTTCCTGTTCTCTGCTGGATTTTCTCCAGCTCTGCTCTTTTCTGTGTGGTGCAAAGGGCTCCAGCAACTCCCAGCACTGGGTTTTTGGGGTGTTTCTAAGCTGATCCAGACTCATCCTTCCTGCTCCTTGTGCCTTAACTCAGAGGAGGAGATTTTAGCTGTTGCTTTTCCATCCAGAAATGAATCCAGGATTGATGAGCCAACACCAGCAACGAATGGTGGTGTTTATTTGAATTGAAATGTGAATATGGGAATGGGAATGGGGGCTTCCCTGCCGAGCATTTGTAGGAACAAACACATTCAATATTGTTTAAAATAATCAGCCAATTAAAATTGAAAAGAGTAGAAATGATTAGAGGAGTTAACAAAAGAACAATCAGGAACCCAAAATGGTGATCTGCAAGGCAAAGGGAGCAGAGCTGGGAATTGAGGCTTCCTGGGAGATGGTCAGAGGCACATCTGGTGGGCAGGAACATCAGTTTTTATACCCCTGTGTAGAGTCCGTCCCCTTTCTTAATTCCACCCCTTTGGGCATTCCTGATTGGCTCGTGTGTCTCCAGGGGCTGTTAATTGGGTGATTGCAGGCCAATTAAATCGGGCATGCCATTCCTTGATGGTAATTATGGTGAGCTCCAGCACCCCTCCCTCCTACCTCAACATCTAGAAACTTCTAACACAGACTCCATTTTCCCCTTCCCTTTTTTCCAACCTTCATCCAGTAAAACAATTCAACAGTGCAACAGACACACAAACTCATTAACCAATGAGCAACTTTAACAACACAGGCCTAATTAATACACGAATAATATACGAAAGCCAACTCCATTCCTGTTTTTAACAAATATCTAGAAAATAAACTCTGCATCTTAAAAAATCCCACCCAATTTCTTATTTAAAAAAAACCAACAAACCACTGCTATAAGGGTAATGATTTATTTTCCTTCAGAATTCCAATAAATCGAATTGTTCCTTCTAAAAGTTTATGAATGGTCAACAGCAGAAATGAGCAGAGTTATTTCCCTGTACGGGTCATGTAAAACAGAAAAATATAAAGTGGAAAGCAAAAGGAAAAAGCAGAGAAGGAAGAAGGGAGCTAAGAGGGCGTGAGCATGTAGTTAGGATAACTGGATATGGACAATAGATGGATGGAAGCATAAAAAAGAGAGAAAAAATTGAGAAATCTGGAAAGGGGGTAAAGGAGTGATGGGGAGAGGCTGGGGAGAGACTTTCTCCAGTTTCCTCTTCAGCACTTTGACCATACAGAGTTTGTGGCCAGTGGAGTTCGTATCCGAGGATGTTTCACTGCAGGATGTCCCAACAAGAAGGCTCTGGAGGTGGCAATTCCTAATTTTGTTCTTCCAAGTCTCTCCATCCTCTCCAGCTCCCCAGCTGCTGTGTTACCTCGTGGGCATGGGGGAAAATGAGGGAACAGCAGAAGAGTGTAGAAAACAGAATCATGGAATCACCAAGGGTGGAAAATCCCGCTAAGGCCATCGAGTCCAGCCATTCTCCAGCACTGCCAAGCCCACCACGAAACCACAAAACCATGAAACCACCTCCACAACTGCCACACCCCCATGTTTTTTGAACACTTCCAGGGGTGCAGATTCCCCCACATCCTTGGGCAGCCCGTTCCAAAGGCTGACCACCCTTTCAACAAAGGCATTTTTCCTGATATCCAATCCCCTGAAAGGCCAGGGGAGCTGGTGCTGTGCTGGGAGCACAGAACAATGCTCATGACACAACAAAGACAGAGACATTTGTGCCTGGAGACGGACTCAGGCCATCTCCAGAAGGTTGTTGTTTGCTCTGCAGGCTGTGCAGTGTCACCCTGACCCGCTGGGCCCTCTCCCAAAGGCTCCTGGCAGCCAGGCCGGGCTCCACGGGCACGGGGGGGCCCTTCCCGCTCCCCAGATCCGGCTGCTGGGCACGGCCCAGCTCCAGCAGTGCCAGCCGGGGCTGCCAGGGCACAGCCGCTCCCAGGGCGGCAGGAATTCCGTCTGGGATGGTTCCTGATAAGCTCTGGGCACTGTCTGCAAGGCACGGACACAATGGGGCATCAGATCCATGGTGGGAATGGTTTTATGGAGCGTCCAGCCCTGACCGGCGCTCTGGCACTGAGGATCCTCAAGGGCCTCTCCCAGCTGGGATTCTCCACAACATTTTCATCACATTCATTTTTCTGGGTGTTTTGTTTCAATTTTGCATTTGTTTCTTTTTTTCCGGTATTGATCATGGCCTAGAGGAAATGAAGGAAAATGGTTTATGAGCAGGAGTTAATAAATTTCCAGTTACCATGGTGATGGTGGAAGGACGTTTCAGAAGGCTGTTGTAAGTCCTGAACTATCCAGGGTCTCCATTGAAAATTGTGTAGTGGAATAAAACTCCTCCTTTCTGAATTTGCAAATTGGCTGAAAGGGCCTGCTCTGTTCTGGAGGGCACTGGGGACTGGATTTTGGTTTTTTGGAAAAGACAGGAACAGTTGGTGGAGAAGCTGGAATAAGCAATGCAGGGATTCTGCAGGAGAGCTGCAGGGCTGCAGTGGGCAGCAAGGTGCACGCACTGGGACAATGTCATCCTGCTCTCTTCTGGAAAAGGCAGGAATTATTCTTTCTATAAAAATAACCCCCAGGTTCATCACGTGTCAGGCACTTTAGTTAATTCATTTATTACTCTGAACTAGAATTCCAGGTGGTGCTGTTTGCTGCCCAGGGCACCAGGCTTCAAGGGCAGGTGGAATAGCTGGGGAGAGCTCAGGGCTGAGGTGGTTACAGGACCAAGAAAATGTGATTTATAACAAAAATCTGGAGGAATTGAGATTGTGATCACAGAATCACAGAATGGCTTGGGTTGGAAGGGACCTTAGAGCTCATCCATTTTCACCCCCTGCCATGGGACACCTTCTGCTATCCCAGGTTGCTCCAAGCCCTGTCCAGCCTGGCCTTGGACACTTCCAGGGATCCACCACTTCAGTGAACAAATCTTTCCTAATACCCCATCTAAACCTCCCCTGGTGCAATTTGAGGCTGTTTCCTCTCTTGCTGTCAGTGGCACAGGGAGCTGCACCACTGAGGGCAGTGGGAAAGAAGAATTCCTTTGTTCAGGGCACCAGACTCCCGTGTGTCACCTGCTTCCCTGGTTAAGGAAAGGGAAAAGCAGAGCTCTGTCTTTTCTAGGGCACTCCTTTAACAGTGCAGTCACACATTCCCACATCCTCACCTCCCTCTGCAGGGAAGTTCCCAGGCTAATTACTGTCCTCCTGCCTGGGAACAAGTCCCCAGCTCTCACCATCCTCCCTGACGTCCTTTGTACCTCTTTTCCTGCTCTGCATGTGCAGGGACAGGGACACCGGCACAGTTTGCAGCATGAAGGACCCTCAAAACTACCACAAAACCACCCCAATTTCTATCAGCACCCATTCCAGCCAAGCCAAACACTCGCTTTTCCTGCTTCTGGATGCTGGGTTTTTGGTTTTGTTTCTTTTTTCTGAGTGCTCTTTGGGAATGTCTCATTCCTGGAAGGTGAAAATCAGTTTGCCATCCCTGAGCCAGTCTCGTTTGCCATCTGCTGAAGCTGCCACGCAGTGCTGAGATGCCTCCAGACTCCTTGCAGTCAGTTTTCATTTCCCTGCCCTGAATAACCTTCTGTCGGCACCACAGCCCCCCTGGCAGCCGGGATCGGGCCGTGTCCACCCCAGAAATTAAACACACTCGAGCCCTGGAGCTGTCTGGAGGCTTTGTGAGGCAGAGGGGTTGATCAAGGTGTCTGCAAGTGGTCAACTCTTCCTGGGAAAAGGCTCTCAGCTCTAGAGGGCAGAGAGGTGAGAGAGGACAACAGAACAGGCTGCAGGGAATGAGGTGTTTGCTGAATTTACCATAGGGCTTTGCAGTCGTGGTTCCCAAGAGGGTCCTCTCAGCATGTCCAGCCCGAGTGGGGACAGCTCCAGACAGCAAAGGCAGAGCTGTTGGTGCATCCTGGCCACATCCCAGCCCTGTTGCATCCCTGCCAAAGGTTGGGAAAGGCCTGTGATACTGATCTTGTTCCCTGCCAGGTCCCTCTGCCCCAGCACATCTGTTCCATCTGCTCCCCGTCCTCTCCTGTCACACCCCGCGGTTTTCCTTTCAATCGGGGCTGATCCAGCCCTGGTATCATGCAGAAGGGTGGAGGGGCCGTGCAGTGACCCATGAGAGGTGCCCCGAGCAGCAGGACCTCCCCCAGACCCTGCTCCCTGCCCTATAAATCCGAGGATGCCCAGGCTGGCACTCAGAGCGCCCAGCCCCGGCTCTCTCCGACCCTCTGCTCCAGCCTCGCTGAGACCCCAGCTCCTCTCCAGCCATGAGGTTCCTCTGCCTTGTCTTCGCTGTCTTCCTCCTGGTCTCCCTGGCTGCCCCAGGTAAGAGGGGGAATTGTGTGGGAATGTCAGCTGGATAAGGGGGAAAAGCAGCCTGAGGAGGGTCGGGGTGGGCTGCAGGCACTGTGAGCAAACGTGGGCCCTGCTGGCTTTAGAGCTGTGGCTTTGTCGCCCATATAAATGTCCCTAATTCTCTGGGAGTGCATCTGTGTTCCCTCCCAACCCTAACAACTCTATGGCTCTATGATTCCCTGGTTCTAGGATTTTAGGAGTCTGTGATTCCGTGGTTCTATGATTTCATTATTCTGTGATTCCATGGTTCTAGGATTTTAGGAGTCTGTGATTCCGTGGTTCTATGATTTCATTATTCTGTGATTCCATGGTTCTAGGATTTTAGGAGTCTGTGATTCCGCGATTCTATGATTTCATTATTCCGTGATTCCATGGTTCTGTGATTTTAGGATTCCATGATTTCCTGATTCTATGATTTCATTATTCTGTGATTCCCTGGTTCTAGGATTTTAGGAGTCTGTGATTCCGCGATTCTATGATTTCATTATTCTGTGATTCCCTGGTTCTAGGATTTTAGGAGTCTGTGATTCCGCGATTCTATGATTTCATTATTCTGTGATTCCCTGGTTCTAGGATTTTAGGATTCCATGATTTCCTGATTCCATGATTTCATTATTCTATGACTTCATGGTTCTATGATTTCATGACTACGATTCTGTGGCTCTGTGAGTTTAGGATTCTACGGTTCTGTGACGTGATTTGGTTACCCCACATTGTCTTATATGGGGATCTGCTTTTATACAAATGAGTCTTTACCACGAAAAAAATCACTTTAAAGTACTCTAAGAGGCACATTTAGGATGTTTTGGATGTTTTTGACACCTAAGTTGAGGTGAGCTGAGCCCTGGTGTAATTATTTCAGTCACGAAGCACCAAGTGACTGCTGGATGTCCTTTTTAGAGACACCAACTTTCTGGAAGTTTCCTCAGCTTGATGCCACCTTTTGTGCCAAACTAGTTCTGGCAGCACCTTCAGGGTCAAGCTCCCTCACATTTTTGACGTGCAGTGCTCAGACATCCCTTCTGTTCTGGTTCTCACCTCCCTCTTCCATGACTGAAAGGGAGATTTGGGGCTCAGAAAGGTTCCCAGTCCAAAATCCTTTCACTCTGGACATCATTTCCCAGCTATCTCAGGCCAGCAGCTTCTCACCCTGGTGCCTGGCACTTGATGAGGTCTTGCCCTGAGGAACATCTTTATGAGCTTTGCTTTTGGGGTGGTTTGAGATGTTCTCCCATCCTTCCCAAAATGCCCTGTAGGGAGAGAGATACACAAGGAGCTGCTCTGTGTCCTTCAAGGTTCACTGCAGCTTTGGGAAGGAATGTTGGACATGTGGGGGGATGGAGCAGGGGCTGATCCTGCTGACCACTGTGACTGGGAGGGGATGGGGGGCATGGAAATGGGGAATGGGGATGGGGAAATGGGGAGGAGAAATGGGAAAATGGGGAAATGGGGAGCAGGGATGGGAAAATGGGGACAGAAATGAGGAACAACCACTCTCCCTCCCCTCTTCCAGGCTATGGGAAGATAAGGAAGACCTGTGCTCCTGTGGGGTACTGCTCCCCAAAATGTCGTGTGGTGGACATGAAATACACCTCTGCTGACTGCAAGTACTCCTGCTGTGTCCCACCCACCTGGAAGGGGAAATAGGAGCTGAAAAGGAAACATCTGGGCAAGAGGAGGCACCACAATGGCTTTGGGAACAGATTCCCAGCTGTCTGACCCAGTTTTCATCCCCTCCTCTTAAAAAATAAAACAAAGTAAAAAAGGAGATGTCATTTGTTGTGTGTTTGTGATCCCATTTAAAGCATTAGGACAGGTTCCCCAATCCCAGCCCCAAAGGCCTGTTGGCATCACATCTTTTTGCTCTTTTTCCACAAATTTCACAGTGAAAGGGTTAAAGAGGTGGGGTTTTCCCCTCTGTTTCCCACAGGGAATTCAGGCAGTGCTGGGTGACAAAGGAACAACACCCTCCCAGGTGTCCCTTTCCCCACTGAGCCTCACAGCAAATCCCATGGGTGGGAGGGGGGCTGGTTCAGTCCTGGGGCTCCAAAAATCAGTGTTCAGTGGAGATCCTGGCAGAAGGGTTGTCACCATGGCTGGGGAATGAGAGGGAAGGATGGGGTCTCACACTCCCTTCAGCATCTTCCTCATTTAGAAGGGGGAAAAAGAACCACAGGTTTGGAGAAACTCAAGAATTGTAAGGAAACGTGATGAAATCAAGCAGGGATTGGTGAAAGGGGAAAATGCAGATAGAGGGACCTAAAAGGGAGCGTGGAGAGACCACCCAGTGATGACCAGAAGGTGCTCAGGGAGCTCCTGAAAATGGGATTAACCCACACTGGCCAGGGGACAGATTCCACCTCCTTGTCCTCCCATAAATACACGGAGTAAAGCCAAGACCATCTCCAGACACCTCTGCTGGCCTCGGATGGGGAATGGATACTGGGAAAGGTGAAGAGAAACACAGAACCAAGATCTCTAAGCAGGTGAGGAAAGGGGATGAAACCTGAGAGTTTTGGTTTCCTGCTTGGCCATTCCTAAAAAAGACACAATTTGGGGAAGGTAACACATCTCTGGCAGCAGCAGCTCTGACCTCCCGGTGATCCTGGTGTTGTCTAAATCCCTCCTCACCCACTCTAGAGGAATTTTAGAATTGTAGAATGAGGGCATTGTTAAAAATCTCCTTCAGGGTGTTCCCTATGCCATTGATCCAGGACTGGATTTGGTGTGCTTGAGGCCACGTGTTTGAATGATTTTTGTGTCTTGGTAGCCTGAAGTCACTGCAGAAATTTCAGCAGAGGGACCTTCCCCAGCCATCACCTGCATTTCCCTTCTAATACATTTTCATTGACCACTGAATTAGAAGCAAAAACAAAAAGTTGAAAAAAATAAAATTAAAAAGAAATCCTTAAGATTTGGGGTTCACAGGGGTCCAAATAAATCTGGGAAAGAAACCATAATTTCCAGTGAGAAAGCAGAGATACCCTCATATTTATAGACATCAATAGAATCACAGAATTGTTCAGGTTGGAAAAGCCCTCTGAGATCACCAAGTCCAACCATCCCCCAGCCCTGCCAAGGCCACCACTGCCCCATGTCCCCAAGTGCCACATCCACAGGGCTTTTCAATCCCTCCAGGGATGGGGACTCCACCACTGCCCTGGGCAGCTGTGCCAGGGCTGGACAGCCCTTTCCATGAAGAAATTGTTCCTTATATCCCATTTAAACCTCCCCTGGTGCACTTTGAGGCTGTTCCCTCTCCTCCTGTCCCTGTTCCCTGGGAGCAGAGCCCGACCCCCCCGGCTGCCCCCTCCTGTCAGGGAGTTGTGCAGAGCAAGGAGCAAGTGCAGGAGTAGAATAATGAAGTGACCCTGAATTGCTGTGGGCTTTTAGCTAAAACTACACCACTTAAAGCAGTCATTTACTCATTCCTCTCATGTCAAGCTTTTAGGGTGTTCTACATCTGGAAAGGACAGGTATTTGGGGAAAAAAAAGAAAACTAAAAAGAAATCTTCTTTGTCTTTCTTATCTGACACACACAGAGTAACTCGAGAAATGATCATAAATCACAGAATATCCTGAGCTCGAAGGGACCCACAAGTATCACCCTGTCCAACTCCAGGCCCTGCACAGGACACCCCAAAAAATCAGACCACATGCCTGGGATGTGATAAGTATCAATTAAAACAGCCCCATAAATTTCAGCTTCAAAAGAAAGGGTGTTTTGCTGAATCCTGCTTCCAGAAGCTGCAGGCCCTGGCAGAGGGTGCCCAGAGAAGCTGTGGCTGCCCCTGGATCCCTGGAAATGTCTCAGGCCAGGTTGGATGGGGCTTGGAGCAACCTGGGACAGTGGAAGGTGTCCCTGCCCATGGCATGGGATGGAATGAGATGATCTTTAAGGTCCCTTCCAACCCAAACCATTCTGGGATTCCGTAACAATTGATCCGATCCTGGTTATAAGATTCTTTTTCCCCCTCTATTTTCCTTTCTATCTTATTTTCAGTGAAATAAGACTCCAACAGAAACATTTTTAAAGGAACAAGCCACACAGAGCAGCAAAAAAAACCCCCACAAATCTGGCATTCCCATATTGCCTGGTGCTATGCACTTTAAAGATGTGTCTTTCCCTGTCGTGCCAGTCGGTGCATCTGCCCCGGGAGAGAGAGGAGTGCCAGGCAGGAGGGAACGTCTGGCCCAGTGACTCCTGTGAAGGTGCCCATCTGCTCCCCTGTCACTGCCACCCCCACACAGCCACGCACAGGGAGGGGGGCAGAGCCTGCTCTGCCTCTTTTTAAACATTGGGACCTTGCAGTTTGTGTAAACAGCAAAAAAAAAAATGGCCCAGCAGGGCTTTTTCCAGTTGATCCTCCCTCGGTGAGGCTGGAGGCTCAGCAGAGCCCAGGTTTCACTCTCTGAGTGGTCACACGGTGCCTTCAGCTCTTCCCTCTCCTTTCCCAGGGATATTCACTGTCACTGGAACAGCAGACACATGGGAAAATTCAAAAAAAAAAAAGCAGTTAAAGAATCCCCACATGTCTGGCTGGAATTCCCAAGGTTTATCAAGCAGCTCAGTGTAGTGGTGCTGCTCCCTGCTCTCTCCTGCTCCTGCATTCCCAGTCTGTGCAATCAAATAACCAACGTGGAGCCATTCACTTGACATTTAAAATGACTTGGGTTTTCCCTCACAACATCCCCCTGCACTGGATTTCACCAGGAGTCTCACCCCCAATCCAGCCAGGTCCTTTCTCAGCCCTCACCTTTATTACCCTGCATTAGCAATGAGTTTTGCCAACTTTCCATTCCATCCCAGCCCTTTTCCAGATTTTTTTATGACCAAATTTCCTGCTCTAGCCCCACCAATGATTCCCCCTCAATGCTCCTCTTAACCCCTTCTCCTTCATCTCAGCCCCAAGTGCTGGGCCCTGTCCTTTGGTTTTAGGACAGGATTTTCCCATTTTTCCCCCTTGTTATTATGTTTAAAACTGGTACAATCCTGGCTCGCTGTCGCTGTTGTCCCAGGGTCGACGGACAAACGACATAGACTCGATCCAGGAAGAAATGCAATTATTTAATTATTTTACAGACTGGTTTATATCTCTTAGTTGGCTTGAGTGCTGTAGGGCCATTGGTCACTGACCATTGACCGTGATTGGTGAAACCCTACAACACCCATTCCAAAACATTTTCCCCAAACAGCCGTAACAAACTTGGAAAACAAGCTGCAGGTGTTGAGAGAGAGAACTGGTTTACAAAACCATCTCACTGTTTCTCATGGCTTGGTGAGAAAGACAGAATCTCTCAGAACCCTGCAGAGAGCGGGGAGATCTCTCTGCTGAGAGCTTTCCAGCATCCACAGCTCGCAGTCCCACAGGACACTTGAAGAGTTTTTTTTCCCCTATAAAACTGGCCCCTCCCATCTTTGCACAGCAGAACTTTCTTGAGCAATAGATCATGGAATTGTGGAATGTTTTGGGTTGGAAGGACCTTAAGGATCATGGCCATGGGTAGAGACACCTTCCACTATCCCAGGTTGCTCCAAGCCCATCCAACCTGGCCTTGGACACTTCCAGGGATCCAGGGGCAGCCACAGCTTCTCTGGGCACCCTGTGCCAGGGCCTCCCCACCCTCACAGGGAACAATTCCTTCCCAATATCCCATCCAGCCCTGCCCTCTGGCAGTGGGAAGCCATTCCCTGTGTCCTGTCCCTCCATCCCTTGTCCCCAGTCCCTCTCCAGCTCTCCTGGAGCCCCTTTAGGCTCTGGAAGGGGCTCTGAGCTCTCCCTGGATCCTTCTCTTCCCCAGGCTGCAGAGGTCACACACTGCAGCCAGAAGTGGCTGTTTCATCCTTGAATTCCCTTCAGACATTTTTTGAGGGGAAAGATCAGGGTGCTGGTGATTTGTTGCTGCTCTTTCCTCTCTTCCAGTGCCTTTACATTTAAGACAAGCCCCTTGATGAGTCCCCACAAAGGAGGGTTCAGCATCAAGGTCTCTTTTCTTTCTTGCCAGGTGAGCACAGATGTAAATATTTCATTCAGCTCCTGTGGAGGGGCCTGATCTTTAATTAACTTTATTCCCCTGACCACACTCTTTGTCAGGCTTCACTTTCCTGATGTGTTTGGAGAAAGCAAAAAAGTCTGATTTGAAGAGGCTTCCTCACATTTTTCAAGCTCTTCCTGCAACCTCTGCTGAGCTGCCTTGTTGTGTTTTATACTTTGTCAGGCCCAGTTTATTATCTTCTCTATTTTCCATATTTGGCCACAATTTCAGCTTTCCCTTTCTAACAACCTCCCTCATCCCACAGTTCTGCTGTGACCTTTTCCTTTTGCTCTTTCTCAGGGCTTTTTTTTTAATACCTGTCATACATTTTCCCCGAGTCTCCCTCTTAGTGGCCTTAAACATCTCCCCAGGTGCTTGCAAGGAATCTATTTGCAAGCATTTAACTCTTTTATCTGCACATTTTGTCTCCTTTTTAACAATTCCCCCATTTTTATAGCACTTCTTTATTGAAATTGAGTGCAGCAGCAGTGGCCTTTCCATCCCCTGTGTGGAGTGTGAGTTCTGTGTCACCCGAGTTGCAGGGGCTCTCCCAGGGGACAGCTTTGAGCCAAGCCCAGTAACTGATGTTTTCTACCTGTAAAATAAAATTTTCTACCTGTAAAATAAAAGAAACCCCTGTAATTATTTATTTATTATATATAGTCATTTATTGATATAACATAGAGATATTCAACTATTTCTCCTATGAAAGGTCCTTGCCATGATATAAATCTGCTTTTTGGCGTAGTTAGAATTTATAACATCATGGAATCACAGAATTGGTTGGGTTGTAAGTGACATTAATAACTCATCTCATCCCACCCCCTGCCATGGGCAGGGACAACTTCCACCACCCCAGGTTGCTCCAAACCCCATTCTGGAGTTCATTCACTTTCACTTGGCTTTTCTTTTTGCTCTCCTCTCACAATTCCCAAGAAAAAAAATAAGAAAGAAGCAGCAAAGCAGGTTTTTTTTGTTGTTGTTCAATGTTTCCTTCTGCAATTGTTGTCCTTTAACCAAACTTTCAGCCGTGTGTGTCTGTGAAGTGTCACCAGCTCAGGGCTGGTTTAGATGAATTTCTGTTTTTCATGTCCTCTTCTCTGGGCTCAGGTGAGTCTTGACAAAGTCTGTGGCTCTTGTGTCAAATGTGATTTTTACCTGCTGCCAGCCCTCAGTCTCTGTAAATTGAATGTTAACCCCCTCACACTCAGCATCTCACCCAGTTTGGGAACAGACTCATTCCTCTTGTCTATATCCCAAGAAATCCCACTGCCTTACCAGGTTTCCTGCATCCCTGGTCAGTGTTTAAACTGATAAAGTGTTTCAGGTTCTCAGATTTCACCTTTATCCTAAGGATAAAATAAAGAAGCATAAACTTGCTCCTTTTTTTTTTTTTTCTGTTGTTCTTCCGTTTCTGTCTGCCCCAAAATTTCCAGGGACACTCATTCAAACCAAGGTGGTCACAAAACCTGTGGAGCACCTCATGTTGTGTGTTCAGACACACCAGCAGGCCCCGTGTGTCCTGGAAAATGGGAGTTTTGGACAAATATATGAATTATCCTGAGGAAGAAATTACTTTTACCTCCAGCTCCATGTGCCAAGATCTCTGCTGGACACAGGGGATGCTGCTGAGGAGAGGAGACAAAGCCTGTCCTCCTGCAGAAATTGGAATCATCCCACAAGAGGGAGAGGTCTGTATCACCCTCCAGCCCTACAAACACCACTGCAAAGCCTTTTCCTGCATTTGCAAGGCCCCAGGGCTGGAAAATTCCTTTATTTCCTGCAGGGTTTCAGAGAAACAGAGCTGATTTCTGCCCTGTGACCCTTTAGGACACAAACATCTCCGCCTCCAGAATTGCTGGAGTGTTTGTGGGGTGTTCTGAGGAGTCCACGTCCCCTTGCAGAGCTCCTGGAGGGATTGGGTTATCCCAAATTGGAGGGAGTAGGGAAGGGGACACTGAAGAAATCTTCATCTGTTCTATTATTGGTGACCCCCACGGAACAATCTGGTCCCAGACTCTGCTGAGAGGGCGCTTGGTGAGGGGGTCCAGGACAAGCACGGGCCCCCAAAGCCTCGGTGGCTGCATTGGCTGCTCTGTGGGCACCCCAGGAATGGGATTTTGGGGTGCACGGGGAAGGAGGTGATGTTTGCCTCCTGTTTCTACCTCTCCATGGGACTGAGAACCCCGGTGCAGAGGCTGAATGGGACTGACGGGGCTGTTGTGTCCCCTACAAATAAATTGGGGTTCAACTTGTGGAGGAGGGAGGTGCAGGGTTACTCAATGAGCCTTCGCCACCACTCTGCTCTGAAAATCCCAAAGCTTTTGCTTTCCCTGGGTGGCATTTCGGGGTCAGGGGCTGCCAGGGCTGTGTGGTGACCACTCTCCAGGGAGCTCTGGCTGCCAACCTCTCCCGGGGGGAGAATGAACCTCACAGCACACAGAAATCATCTCATCTGCCCATCTTTACTTCAAAGCACTGAGCACCGCCCCGGCCACAGCCTGGGAACGGCGCCGGGAGCTCCACGGCGAGCGCTGCTCCTCCTCCGGGGTCACTTCCCCTTTTTGGGAGAGGGGACGCAGCAGTGCAGCTCCTCGCAGTAGGGGCTGAAGGACCACTCCTCGGTTTCTCCGCAGGCGTGGGCGCAGTACCCGTCACAAAAACCCTTGGGCTGCCCGTGCCCTGCCGCGGGAGGAGACAGGGGTTAGAGAGAAAATCATGGGTATGTAGGACGGCAAAACCCCAGGAGTTGTGTTCTTCTGGCTCCGGGGTGGTATTGATGCTCTGGGTACCTTTGGGGTTAGACCCGCGTAGGACAGGATGAATTTCATGTCCCCAGTGAGCTGGGGGACAACTGGGCGCTTACAAACCATCCCTCTGCACGTGTTGGATCCCTCTGCATCAGCCTGAGAGATGGGATTTGCAGCGTGGAATTAACCCCATCCCAAACCCATTGTGCCTGCTAGGCTGGGCAAATCACCAGGGAGCTGATCCCCACTGCCCCCGGGATGGACCCCCTCCCTCACCCCGGGCACAGAGCCTGGAGGGGCACAGGTCACCCCGATTCCTCCGCCTCCACACGTTCCTGGCTTACCTGGGGTGGCCAGGGAGAGCAGCAGGAGCACAGCAAAGACCACGCAGAGCACCCTCATGGCTGGAGGCCAGGGGGGATCTTGGCACACGGGGAGGAAAGCGTGTCCGAGGTGGCCGAGGGCAGAGGTTTTATAGAGGGACTCCGGCCACGAGCGGCACGGCCAGAGGAGAACCTGGGGCAAAACCATCTCCAGAAGGTTGTTGTTTGCTCTGCAGGCTGTGCAGTGTCACCCTGACCCGCTGGTCCCTCTCCCAAA
>VZRO01008009.1:139824-163468 GCA_013397915.1 Daphoenositta chrysoptera | reverse complement strand
AGGGGGTGGTGAGGAGTCTCAGTGTGGGGTGTCCAGAGGCCATGGTTTGGGATGGGTCTCAGTTTGGGGTGTCCAGGGGTCTCGGTTTGGGGTGTCCAGGGGTGTCCGGGGGCCATGGTTTTGTGGGCTGCAGGAGTCTCGGTTTGGGGCTCTGAATGTCTCAGGTTTGGGGCTTTAAGCGTTTTGATTTGGTGGTCCAGGATGCTTGGTTTGGGGTGTTCAGGGGGATCAGTTTGGGGGTCCAGGATAGGTTTGGTTTGGGGTTCCAGAGGCCTCTGTTTGGGGGCTCCAGGGGCTGCTGGTTCATGGCCCAGGAGTACCCAGGTCCCTGGGTCAACCCCACCCTGGGCATCCCTGGGAGCAGTGTCCCAACGCTCCTGGAGCAGCCTCGGGGCTGTGCCCATTCCCTGGGTAGCCTGGGCAGTGCCCAGCACCCTCTGGGGCAAGAACATTTCCCAAAATCCAGCCTGACCTTGCCCTGGCACAGCTCAGTCAGGTGGGCCTGACCAAACCCCCTGGATCCCCCAAATCTCCCATCCCCACACACCGCAGAGCCCCGTCCTTGCTCTGACGCTCCGTGTCGGTGTTGCTGGCAGGGAGGCCGATGTCCCCATCGATGTGGAGACGGTGACACCCACGCCAGTGCCACTCTATGACAACCAGAAGGCCCGGAGCGTGATGAACGAGTGCGAGCGCCACGTGATGTTTGCCCGCACCGACGCCGACGCGCCCCCGCCGCCCGACGACTGGGAGGAGCACGTCAACAGGTGGGATGGGACTGCCAGGGAGTGGGAATCCAGGCTGGGAATGCCAGGGAACAGGAATCCGGGCTGGGAATGCCAGGGAACGGGAATCCAGGCTGGGAATGCCGGGAGCGGGAATCCAGACTGGGAATGACAGGGAAAGGGAATCCGGGCTGGGAATGCCAGAGTGGCAGGGGCCAACCCCCACTGGCTGCCCCCTCCTGTCAGGGAGTTGTGCAGAGTCACAAGGTACCCCTGACCCCCTTTTTCTCCAGGCTGAGCCCCTTTCCCAGCTCCCTCAGTCGCTCCTGGGGCTCCAGACCCTTCCCAGCTCCGTTCCCATCTCTGGACACGCTTCTGCCCCTCAATGTCCTTCTTGTCCTGAGGGGCCAGAGCTGACCCCAGCATGGGAGGTGCCCCAGCAGGGCCAGCTCATGGGGAGATCCAGGGAGTTGTTGTGTCACACGTGGATCCTCAGTTCAGCTGTATTCCAGCCTCAGAGAAAATGAGGATGTGTGCGAATTCCAGCCTGTGGAACTCTCCAGCCTGAGGTGTTGATGCAGCCAGGACTGGTTAGGTTATTTTGTGGGTGACCCCTCTGTGTCTGTCCCTGCAGGACGGGCTGGACCATGGCCCAGAACAAGCTGTTCAACAAGATCCACAAAGCACTGCAGTCAGACAGGCTTGCTCGCCTGGCCAGCGAAGGGGTGAGAGGGGCCAGTATCCGTCCTTCCCCAAAAACCCGGGGTAGTCAGGAGGGAAATTTTGGCCCTTGGGTCATGTAGCCTTAAGGAACAGGCAGCTCTGGGCTTCTCTGAGCCGTGATTTTTGTGGAATCATGGAATCTCCTGAGCTGGAAGGACCCATCAGGATCATTGATCCATCTCCTGGACCTGCACAGACACCCCAAAATCCCACCCTGGCCATCCCTGGCAGCGCTGTCCCAGTGCTCCTGGAGCTCTGGCAGCCTCCGGGCTGTGCCCATTCCCTGGGGAGCCTGGGCAGTGCCCAGCACCCTCTGGGGCAAGAACCTTTCCCAAAATCCACCCTGACCCTGCCCTGGCACAGCTCCAGCTGTTCCCTGGCTCTGTCCCTGTCACAGAGAGCAGGGATCAGACCTTCCCCTTGGAAGTTTAGGATTGAGGGCTCTCCTCAGCCTTGTCCTCCTCGGACAGATGTTGCCCTCACTCCAGAGGGCTTTGTCCTCTCATCCCTATGGACGGGGCTGCACTGCCGTGCTTGATCCTGCCCTGACTGTTCCTTTGGAAATTCCTGCTTTCCAGGCGTGCAACGAGCCCGTGCTGAGGAGGATTGCGGTGGATAAATGTGCCCGCAGGGTGCGCCAGGCTCTGGCCAGCGTGAACTGGGACACCAAACTCATCCAGTGGCTTCACACGACGCTGGTGGAGACCCTGAGCCTGCCCGTGCTGGCTGCATACCTGGACGCCCTGCAGACCCTGAAAGGAAAGGTGATAAAAGCAGTGGCAGACTGGGCTGTCACAGGTGATGTTCTCCCTTCACACAGCCATCAGCGGGAAGAGTCTGGAATAGTTATCCCCTGTTTTGGGTGCATTTTCTCAGTGCCCCCTGGCCTCTGCTTGCAGATCCCCACGCTGATTGACAGGATGCTGCTCTCCTCCACGGCCAAGACGGGAGCAGCGGGGGCTGAGGCGCTGTCCCTGCTGCTCAAGAGACCCTGGGACCCAGCAGTGGGTGTCCTGTCCCATAATAAACCAGTGAGTGCCTCTGGGAACTTGTGGGGAGTGACAGTCCCATGTCACCTTTGGTCTTGCCCTGCTCTGCCTCTGTCCTCTCCCTGGGCTCTTCTCCCCCTGCTTTGGAGTTGCTCCGTGAATGGGAGGGACACACTGGGATCACTGACCCAACCCCTGGCCCTGCCCAGACACCCCAAAATCCCACCCTGGCCACCTCTGGCAGCACTGTCCCAACGCTCCTGGAGCAGCCTCGGGGCCGTGCCCATTCCCTGGGGAGCCTGGGCAGTACCCAGCACCCTCTGGGGCAAGAACCTTTCCCAAAATCCAGCCTGACCCTGCCCTGGCACATCTCCAGCCATTCCCTGGGTCTGTCCCTGTCCCTGTCACAGAGAGCAGGGATTGGAGCTGCCCCTCAGAAAGCGGGGAGAGTCCTTCTGTTGGACACATTCCCCTGGGTATCTCGAGGGAGCTTTGGCTTGGGGCAGCAGTCAGTTAACGGGCTGTGCAAGATCCCTCCCTCTTTCTTGTGGGGCAGGGGAACTGCTGTTCCTGACACGGCTCCTGTTGAACTTTGCAGAGCAAGTTGCCCGGTTCCCCCCTGATCCTCATCGCTTCCTCTGGCCCTGCCAACTCCATGTTCCCCGCGTCCCGACGGCACCGCTTCTGGCAGTCCCAGCTCTCCTGCCTGGGAAAGGTCTGTGGGGCTGGTCTGTGGGGCTGTTTAGAGAACTCTGCTTGTCTTTAAACCTCCCTGGATTGTTTTGTGGAATCATTCTTGGAAGTCCAGCGATAATTTGCTGATTTTTGGGGGGAACATGTCTGTGGGGTTGGCTCTGTGGGGTGTGGCTCTCTGGGGCAGGCTCTGTGGGGTTTGCTCTGAGGGAAGGACCCGCAGCAGGCCAGGGCTGGGGCTGCTTAGCTTTGTTTCCAGAAACCTTGGGTGCTCTGAAGGCACCTGCCAGCTGCAGGCACTTCACAGGGGATGGAGTTGCCCAAATCTGACGCGTTTGGGGTCTCCTGATACTACAGTTAAGGTTTGGTGAGGGTTCTGGTAGGAAGAGGTTGAAGGAGAGGTGCTGGAGATCACTTCAGGCTTCTCTTGGCTCTGGAGCTGCTCACACTCCTCCCAGTGACTGGGTTTGGTACAGGGCAGGAGCAGAGCTGGTTCTGCTGGGGATCTATGGGGAGTTCTCCATTCCCTCCACTTAGAATCCTGTGGTAGAGAAGGAGAGAAAGCACGAGTTCATGCATGAACTGGGCTCCAGCCTGGGCTGGTTGCTGTTCCCAGCAGTGTTGGTTGTTCCTGATGTCCCCAGCAGTGTTGGTTGTTCCTGATGATGTCCCCAGCAGTGCTGGTTATTCCCGATGCTCTTAGCAGTGCTGGTTGTTCACCATGTCCCCAGCAGTGCTGGTTGTTCCCGATGATGTCCCCGGCAGTGCTGGTTATTCCTGATGTTCCCTTTCCCACGCAGGTGATTCCCATCGCCACGTCCCTGCTGAACAACGGCAGCGGGGTGGGGGTGCTGCAGTGCCTGGAGCACATGATCGGCGCTGTCAGGGGCAAGGTGGCCGAGGTGAGGCACAGCAGCAGGTCCCTTGGTGCCCCCTGCAAACCCTGCCCCGTGCTCAGAGGGGCTGTGCCACCCCAGGGCACCGTCTTGTTGTCTGTCCCAATTCTCCAGCCATGGCTTTTGTCTCCCCCAGATCCACAACCACTTCTCTCACAAGCAGATCATCCTGATCGGGTGGAACACGGGTGCCTTGGTGGCCTGTCATGTGAGTGCCCCAGTCCTCAGCATCCTCAGGGGAGCACAGGGAGGGTGTGGATCTGTTAGAGCCAGTCCAGAGGGAGCCATGGAAATGCTTCCGGGGCTGGAGCCCCTCTGGAGCTGGGCTGGGAGAGCTGGGAATGTTCACCTGGAGAAGGGAAGGCTCCAGAGAGAGCTCAGAGCCCCTTGCAGGGCCTAAAGGGGCTCCAGGAGAGCTGGAGAGGGACTGGGGACAAGGGATGGAGGGACAGGACACAGGGAATGACTTCCCTCTGGAAAAGGGGAGATTTGGGTTGGGATGTTGGGAAGGAATTCCTGGCTGTGAGGGTGGTGAGGGCTGGGATGGAATTTCCAGAGGAGCTGTAGCTGCCCCTGGATCCCTGGAAGTGCCCAAGGCCAGGCTGGACGGGGCTTGTAGCACCCTGGGATAGGGGAAGGTGTCCCTGCCCATGGCAGGGGTGGGATGGGATGGGATTTAAGGTCCTTCCCAGCCCAAACCATTCCAGAGCTCTGTGATTCTCTCAGAGTCCCCTTGGCAGCCTCGGTGCAGAGCTGGGTTTGAGTGACTCTTGGGGTTCTCTCTGTCCCTGTGCTTGCTCCAAGGCCTGGCTTTGACCTCTGTGGGCGAGGGCCTGTTGCAGTTGGAGTCCTTTAATGTTTTTTAATCACCAGGGTGTTGCTATTGAGGTGTTTCTGTGGCTGGCAGGAGCCTGGCAGAGCAGCCTTCATTCCCGTGATGTGCTGGGCTCTGGGAATGCTGACTGCTCTCCCCTTGCCCAGGTTTCAGTGATGGAATATGTCACTGCTGTCGTGTGCCTTGGCTTCCCGCTGCTTACCGTGGATGGCCCCAGAGGGGTAAGGACCAGATGGAGCTGCTTAAAGAACTCTGCTCCTTTTTAAACCTCCCTGTTTTGTGGGATCCCCTATTTGCTTCATGGGATCGTTCTTGGAAGTCCAGAGATGGCTGGCTGATGTTTTTGGGGAATGTGTGTGTGATTTCTGTTTGGAGGAGGTGTTGCTGTCAGAGGAGGGACTGTAGCAACCCTGGTGGGATTCTTGATGCAGCAGCTGCTGTGAGGAGTGCTGTGGGCTTGTGTCTGCTGTGATGTGGTTTTACAGCTCCTTCCTGGGGGCCATGGTCCCTCATTATCCGTGTCCTGGATCCCTGTTATCCATGGCCTGGATCCCTCTTTATCCATGGCCTGGATCTTCACTAACCATGTCCTGCCTCCCTTCCGTGGCCTGAATCTCTTGTTATCCCTGTCCTGGCTCCTTGTTATCCATGGCCCAAATCCCTCATTATCCATGGCCCAAATCCCTCCTTATCCATGTCCTGGGTCCCTCATTATCCATGTCTGGGATCTTCACTATCCATGGCCTGGCTCCCTCGTTATCCGTGTCCTGGCTCCCTCGTTATCCACGTCCTGGTCCCTCCTTATTCACGTCATTTCCACGGAGCCCAGATTGCTCCTTCACGAGCAGCGTGTGACTGGATAGGGAATGATGATGGACACAGTCACGCCCAGAAGCGGCTCATTCCCAGGGCAGTGGGATTCCCCCTGAAAGGCATTTCCTGGAGCAGCTCAAGCAGAGCTCCCCTCTGGCCCCAATAAATCCCATCAGGACTCACCCCTGGATGCGTCGCTGTCGGTGCTTCCTCAGCCTCATCCCAGGATTTCAGCTCCATCCTGGCTCAACGCCCCCAGACTCCAACCCCCCTGCTCCCGCAGGATGTGGATGACCCCCTCCTGGAGATGAAGACCCCCGTGCTCTTCGTGATTGGGCAGAACTCCCTGCAGTGCAACATCGAAGCCATGGAGGATTTCCGGGAGAAGATCCGGGCGGACAACAGCATGGTGGTGGTGGGAGGAGCAGATGACAACCTCAGGTGAGGCTCTGCCAGGTGGATTCCGTCTTCCTGGGAATTCTGGGCAGCATCTGAGCATGCTGGGGACATCAACCCCGAATTTGGTGCTGGGAGTAGGTGGGGACTGCATGAAAACACCCCAGACTTGGTGCTGGGACTAGGTGGGAACTGCATGAAAATAGCCCAAACTTGTCTGTGTTGGGAATAACTGTAGGAAAAACCTGTATGGGAATGGGCCTGACCTAAGGCTGGGCCTGATTTAGGGCTGGGCCTGATTTAGGGCTGGACCCAGCAGTACAGAGGAGGAATTGGAGCATCACAGGAGTCAGGAATCTCTAGTTGTGAAAATCAGTAAAGGAGAGGAAAGAAAGAAACATAAACTCCAACACTGGATGTGAAGACAGAGCTCTGAAATATCAGATTGGCTTTGCAAAATGCTTTGGGGAGTCCCAAAAAGTATCTTTTTCCTCGATAGGTGAAGAACGATGGGAGTGTGCCCATGGAAAAGTGTTGATTTCCACCTGTTCTGGTTATTTTTTCCCCTAGGATAAGCAAAGCCAAAAAGAAGTCAGAAGGCCTGACTCAGAGCATGGTGGACAGGTGCATCCAGGTAACCACAGGCATCTTCCCTTTGCACCTCAAAAAGGAGGAATAATCGGTGCTGGAGCGTCTTGGTGCCCGCAGGTCACAGCCGGGGTTGGTGGGATGAAAGGGAATCTTCTCCTGAGGGGGATTTGGAAGGAGGAGAGATGTGGGTAACCCAGGAGCCATTTCCTGAGTGTCCCGACATGTCTGCCTGGGGACACAGCAGCATTTTGGGGGAAACCATTGTGGTTTTTTCCCACATGTCCTAAATCGGTGATTTGTGAGCTTCACTGAGAAATCCAGGTTCTGTCTGGGAGGTTTTTAGGGATTTTTTTTCTGAATATCCAAGCCACAGAACCTTACCCATGTATCCCCCTGGGAATGCTTCATTTCTTTGCTTCAGGCTGTGGAGATCCCGTTGTTCAGAGACCTGAGTGCCACTCTTTATCCCAAAATCCCCAGGATGAGATCGCGGACTTCCTGACAGGAGTGCTGACCCGAGCCGAGAGCCACTCGGGCTCCGAGCCCCGCGATCTGGACGCTGAGAAGAAGAAGAAGCCCCGAGACTCCAGCAGGAGGGATCTGTCCTTTGAGCTGCCCGAGAGGAGCAGCAGACCCGCCTCCCCCGCAGCCAAAGTGCCGGCCTCGCCCTCGGGCTCCGAGGTGGGAGCTCTTCCCGGGGTAGTTCCAGCTGGGGGTGTGTAAAGAGAGGTTTTTGTGCCACTGGAATCTGGGGAGGGCTGGGAGAGGATACCCAGGGGGATGTGGCCTCAGGAGAGGTTGAGATGAGAGATTAGGAAAGATTACTTTGTGGGGAGGGTTGTAAGGCTTTGGAACAGGCTGGTGGAGTCACCATCCCTGGGAGTGTTCAGAACACAGGTGGATGTGGCACTTGGGGACAGGGGTGACCATGCTGTTGACAACGGAATTTGATGATCTTGAAGGTCTTTTCCAGCCTTAAAAATCCCAGGATTCTCGCAGTGAGGGAAATGAACCTTCAGCCACAAGCCTGGTGCTCAGGGCTGGGGCTGCCTCGGGCACACGCGGGGCTGAGCTGTCCCTCTCTCCCGGCAGGACCTGTCCAGCGTGTCCAGCAGCCCCACGTCCAGCCCCAAGACCAAGGTGGCCGCGCTGTCCCTGCCCAAGCCCAGCCAGGTGGGCCCCACACAGCTGCTGAAGAGGCAGGTGCCGAGGCCAGACGCTGTCCTGACCCACAAGCAGGCACAAGGTAACTCCCTGCAGCTTCCCCACCCTGCCAGCAGCTGTGATTTTGCTCTTTCTCTGTCCGGACCTGTGTAGGTTTTTATCTTCTGAGTACTGTGTTGAGTTCCAAGCTCCCTGTGGCAGCTTTCTCTGCAGCTCAGCCCGTGTCACGGCCTTGGAGGGTTGGAATTAGGCTGGAAACGGTGTTTCTGCAGCTTGTGGAGCCTTCCTGCTGCTGGAAGTGGAAGTGGGAAGGGTTTTCTGTCTGGCTGACCGGACCCTGCTGTAGCCATGCTCTGATCCTTTTGGGGGACCCTGCTCTGGTGTCTCCTTGCAGGCTGCCTGGGGAGACACTGATGGTGCTGAGGAGATGGTTGAGGCTGTTGAATTGAGGTGGAAACTGCGGGATTTAGGGAATTTCAGAACCACCTTGCAGCAAGTGGCCTGTGGAAAACCTGCTGTGGATAAGAAACCAGCTCGAGCTGTGGGATTTTGTGTCCTGTTAGAGGCTGGGTAAAAACCTTCGGTCTGGTGGTGACCGCTGCAAGCGCAGGGAATGGCTTTGTGGCTGAGGATCCCTTCTGGCAAATTCCAGCAGCACTCGGGGGATGGTTCTCCATCCTCCCTTCTCTCCTTGCCATGCTCAGTACAGAGCTGGACAGGCTGGTGGGTGTCACTTGTCACCTGTGACCCTCCACATCCATCCTGGTTCGGGGATGGACTCCAGGGGGAAGCTGGAGCTTGGACCTGCCTCAGCTCCTAGACCATGGACTGAAGGATTGTGTTCCTGTGCTGCTGTAGCTGTGGGAGAGAGGAGGAGGCTCCGTGGTGGAGCTGTGTCCTGGTGCTTGGTTTTGTCGGGAATGCTGCGGTGATTCCTGGCCAGAGCTGCCGAGGGAGGTGCTGGCTCACATCTGCATCTCAGCCTCTTGGTGCAGCTCAGCCAAGCTCAGCCCCGCTTTCCTCCCCGGGGCACCTTTCCTGGTGGCTGGAGAGGGCTCTTTGTTGGGAATGTGCTGTCCTGAGGCCGGGATGTGCCCCTTGCCGTGCCGGAGCAGAGGAGGGTGCCGCGTCTCCGTTGTTCCCCGTGGCTGCATCAGTTGTGTCCGGAGCTCTGCCTGCTCCCAGGTGTCCATCTGGGGGCCACAGCGGTGTCCCCAGAGCCCTTGTCCCCTGCAGAGCCGGGCTGTGATACTGTAATTCTCTCTGATTCATTTCAGCTCAGTTCGCTGCTTTTCTGAAACAAAACATGCTGGTGAGGAAAGCTCTTCCTCCTGGCACCTCTTCATGTCTCTTTGGTGAGTATCTCCTCACTTCTCGCTGTCTCTCTCCCTGTCTCCCTCCTCTTCTCTGTCTCTGCTGCCTTCTTCCGTCATCCTCCTCTTCCCTGCGCTGGTTTGGGGCTGTGGCCCGATGTGTTCCCTTGTCCCCTGCTCGGTGCTTTCTCTTTGCTGTGTTTAGAGCTAAAGTCGAGGGCCCCCTCAGACTTTTCCTGAGCCCTTCCCTGCTCCCGGTGGATAAATGCTGGAGTCTGGTTGGCTCTGATGGACTAAAGCTCGGTGGACATGAGTTTAACCCTTTCCTGTGCCGGGGGTGAGCGGGGGAATGCAGACACCGGTGTGACAGAGCTGGGGTGCTGCTGGAGCATCCCCAACACGTGGGACAGGGACGAGGGACAGCCAGGGGTGGGCACAGAGCAGCATTGCTTGGCCTGAGGGCTTAGGGGAGAACAGAGAGGTCAGGGACAGAGGGATGGCTTTGGGAAGGCTCTGATGGATCAGGGGCAGAGCTTTGGGAGAATGGTGATGGATCAGGGACAGAGCTTTGGGAAGGCTGTGATGGATCAGGGACAGAGGGATGGCTTTGGAAAGGCTCTGATGGATTTGGGATGGCTTTGGGAAGGCACTGATGGATCAGGGACAGAGGGCGGTGATGGATCAGGGATAGCTTTGGGAAGGTGCTGATGGATCAGGGACAGGGACGCTGTCTGGACCAGGGGACATTTGGAGGTGGCAGTCTGAGCACCCAGAGGTGATGGTGTGTGCCATGCTCTGAGGGTTGGGGATGGAGGGTGAGGTCCAGGCTGTCCAGAGATGTGTTTTGCCATCATGAACGACAGTCCCTGTGTGGATCTGGGGTCAGCAGAGGGAGGAACATGGAAATGCAAGGCTTTGGGAGGCTGCAGTCACTTGAGCTGTCAGTATCACTTCTCCCTTGGGGTGTCCTCAGGGCTGGGAGCTGCCCTGAGCACCCTGAATGTTCTGCCTTTAACTCCACAACCAACTCCTGAGCCAGGCTCTGCCCCGAGCTGCTGCTTTAAGGGTTTCTTTTCCTCTTGAGCCTGGTTTAAACGTTCCCTGATCCCTGCAGCCTCGCTGTGAGCCTTCCCTGTGCCATGAGGGCAGGGAGCGCTCCTGGGGGGAATCTCCGCTGGATGTGGGAGCCCGGCCCCAGCCTGGCCTGCCTGTTCAGAGCAGCAAGAGCTAATTAAGAACTCCGGACTCATTAGAGTGCTGCCTTGGCTGCCTCAGGTGTGAGATAGGAAGCTGGGTGGAGCCTTTGTTTTGGGAAGGGAACACACGGCCAGCCCTGCCTGGCACGGCTCCCCATGCCCCTGCCCAGGCAGGAACAGGAGGGGACACAGAGGGACACTGTGGGTCACTGCTTTCCCTGGTGCCTGTGCATGTGCCACTCGCTGTCCTGCTTGTCTGCTCGCCCTGGCGTGGGGCTGCGGGGCCACCAGGGCTCTCCTGTGTGGTTTGGATGGTGCATGTTGGGAGCTGGGGGGAACACGGGAATGCTGCATGAGGTGCCAGAACAGCGAGCTTGGCACTGCCCTGGGGAGCAGAGCAGGCCCCAAAACGCTTGGAGTCACCTGAAATTTGGGGATTTGGCTGCAGTCTGGTCCTCCCCCCACCGTTTAATGTGTGTAGGTGATGCACAGCATGTGAATATGCACATACACACCTCTTGATTTTATATCACATATCTGTGTCCAGGTGTTGATCCATAAGGAGGGAGGGACATGTTGGCCTCTGGGCTGTTGAATACATGGCTTGGATGCCCAGGACCCTCTGGAAAGAGGGAATCAGTATTTCAGGCAGGGGCTGGGGGAGTGTACCCCAGTGGTGGCAGATGTGTGGATGGGCAGGATGCGGCAACTCAGGGCCGTGTTTTGTCCCTGGGCCGCACTTGCGGGTCCTCTGTGCTTTTTGGGATCACCCTGGCCTCGGGGAGCTTGTGCTTGAGGCAGGATGGGCTGGATGTGACACATCAAGGAAACACTGGTGCGGAGGAGAACTCTCAGCTTGTGGTGTTCCTGCCCCAGTCCCTTGCAGTGTGTGGGGTTTTTGGGGGCCTTGGCTTTGCTGCAGCACCTCTTCTGCTTTGCTTGGTGCCTCTGAGAAGCTGCCCAGCTCCGGGAGGGCTGCTGGGGGATGCTCTGGCTGTGTCGGAGCAGCAGCTGGGCTGAGCTCTGATCCTCTGTGCCTTCAAGTCCACACTTATCCCCTCACCTGTAGATCAGGGCTGCTGGAGGGGCCTGAGGCCAGGATTTGGAGATGAAAACATCCCTGTGGAGCTGTGGCATCGCTGCAGAGCCAGGGCAGCCCTTCCTCCCCATCCTGCTGTGGCCTGAGAGCAGCTGGAGCCAATTCCCAGGATCTCAGCACAGGACGGGCAGGGGTCAGTGCAGGAGAGGAGCAGCTGGATTCCTGCGCATGGGAGCTGGGAAGGCTGGCATGGAGGGAGCTGTGGACGTGTGCATGGGCATGTTCCCTTCCCGGCACGCAGAGCGCCCTGGGTGCTCAAAAAGCTCCTTCTGTGTCCCCCAGTTCCAGTGTCCTCAGAGCACTCGGACGGGGCTGACAGAGAGGATGTGCGTGTGCAGCTGAAGAGGCACCAGACCCCCAGCCCGACCCAGTGCGCCAAAGCCTCCAAACGAGCCAAAATCAAGGTGACCATTGTCTCCCACGGAGATGCTGCAGCCGTGGGCCCCGGAGCAGCCCTCAGCACCCAGGCAGAAAGTGAGTTGTGACCGCTCAGCTGCTGTCACCCAGCACGGGCCTGGCTGTGCCCAGCCCGCCCTCGGGGCACTGTGGGGCGGGGAGGGAGCTGCGCTTGGTGATCCCTTGCTTCTGGAGGATTTAGCTGCAGGGAAGAGGTGGAGAGGCGGAGGCTGCAGGTGTGAGTGGCCGGGGGAGTGCAGCGCGCGCGGGGGTTGGCGGGAGCCTGTTTTCCACGGCGCTTGGAATTCCACGCTCCTGCGCAACGCTCGGCTGCGGCCTGGAGCCGGGAGGTGGCTGCTGCACCTCCCTCTGGTCCCACACCTCCCTCTGGAGCTGCTGCCGGGAGCAGGATGCTGGTCCTGCTGGACCCCTTGCTCTGCGTTCCGCTCCTCCTGCCGGGAACCCGCTGCTGCTTGAGGGATCGCAGCCAAGTTCCTCCTTCTGGAAGAGTTCTGTGTGCCCAAAACCCCCGATATGGCGGAGCTGCCCCGCTCTGCTGATCCCGCTGGGGCCTGGAGTCTGGCACAGCACACCTTGGATGCACATCCAAACAAATCCCGGCTCCCGTTCCGGAAAAGCCGCCATACCGAGGAAGAGGGGATGTGCTCTGTCTGCTTCCCTTGAGCCCTCTGCAAGAGAGGCCAGAAGCTCTGGCTGCTGTCCCCCGTGTCCCTGGGGTTGTTGCCTTGTCTGGAGCACCTTCCTTGTGCTCCAGCCCCACAAAGCAGTCCCTGGTCCTGGAATCAAAGGTCAGCGGCTCCGCTCTGCTCGGAAATCCGAGGTTTTCAAAGCTGAGAAATAACTCTGCTCCTTTCCGAGTACCTCCCTCTGCCAGCCGAACATCTCTGAGCAGTGAACAGATGCAAATCCACATCCTTTTGGAAGGTTTCACGTGACCTTCTGGTAGCTTTGAAAACCTCTGGTTTCTGGAATCTTCTTTTCAATTTTTTTTTTATTTTTAATTTTCCAAACTTTACTTCTTTTCACAGAAAGGAAATGAATTGCAGAAGTAAACATGAACCCAAACGGGAATTGCCTCTTTGCCGGGTGCAAGCAGGAGGAATACACAAGAGAGGAATGCAGTTGTATCCCCAAATGCTGCAATAAACAAATTCCGTGACTCGTCGCATCCCTGTGTATTTTGTAAAGTGTCTTGAATTAAAGAATCCTTACAAAATCACCCAGATCCCTGAAATCCATCGAGGCAGGGATGGAACAAGAGGGGATTAGTGGAGAGAACCTTTAGGAGAGAGGTTTGCATTTGGTGGTGAGGGCCTGAGGTTGCTGGAGGATTTTGGAAGGGGATCCCTTCGCTTTTGGCCGCCGTAATTCCCCAAGTGTTTAACTGGATTTTGATCCTCCTGGTGTCCAGCGCACTGCCTCGGGCAGGGATTCCTGGAGAAGATGCTCTGGGAGCTGGATGAGCTCCTGGCCGTGCCCGTGGGTACTCTGAGAGAGGGGGATCCCTGAAGAATCCCGCAGGATTTGCTGGGGAGAGGAACTGAGGATTCTCCTTCTTGTTTTGCAGTTGTGTCTGGGAAGCCGCTGCCCATCGGCCAGTCCGTGTCCAGCACGAAGGAGCTCTCGAGTCTGCTCTCCTCCCCCAAGTGAGTGGGAATTTGGCAATCTTTTGGGGTCTTTTTGACAGGCAAGTGCCGCCACGGGGCAATCCCTGCATGTGGAGCTTTGTATTGCTTCTCCCTGGAGTTTTCTGGTGTGGGGGAGACTATGGGGCTCCTGAGAACTCTGAGCCAGCTGGGAATCGAGCCTGGGGATGGCAGGAGTGGGCAGGAGTGGAAGGTGGAGTGGCTGTGGTCATGTCTGGTGTGCTTTCCCAAACTCAGGTTTGCTATCTCTGTCTCTCTGGTGGCTTTGGCAGAAATTCCATGTTCGATCCTTCCTTTCATTCCATTCCCTCTGCCAGTCAAACATTTTTATTGCAAAGATGGGAAAAAAGCCTCAAAGCGGCTGGTGAGGGGCATGAACTGTCCGTAGGGATTTCTGCTGGGGGATGAACCTCACAGTGACACCTTTTTTATTTCCTAATTCAAACCAGGCTTTGGGGAACTGGGCTCTGGCTGATCCCATTCCCAGAGCAGCTGTGGCTGCCCCTGGGTTTCTGGAAGTGTTTGACAGAGCTTGGAGTGACCTGGGACAGTGGGAGATGTCCCTGCCCGTGGCAAGGGTGGTACCAGATGGGCTTTGAGGTCCCTTCCAACCCAAACCATCCCAGGCTCTGGGAGAGGAGAGGACAAAGAGCTGGTTTTAGATAGAAAGTGAGTTTCAAACAGGGGCAGTTTCAAACAGGGACAGTTTTAAACAGGGACAGTGCCCCTGACCCTGCAGGGTCAGTGCCTTTGGTGCAGGGTGACCCCGGGAGGGCCACACAACTCTTCCAGTTTGGAAATTGGTGGATTTTGCCCTAAGTGCTTCTTTTCTTGGCTGCTGCCCTGGACACAGGGAAACTTCTCTTGGAATTGATGCTCTTTTAGGCTTTTTCCCACCTTCCCACTCTGTGATCCTCTGGCTTTGTGTTCTGCAGCTCAGCTCCCTCCTCCCTGAGCCCTGGCTGGCCTGGGTAGTGCCAGCTGGCTGCCAAAGCTGTACCTGCCTGCCCTGAGCACCTCCATCCCTCACTGGGGTTTCTCCCTTTCCTCCTAGGCTGAGCTCAGCAGCAGAGGCCTCGCTGAGCCCCGCTCCGGCCGGGGTCCCCAGCAGCTCGGCCCCCAGCGCCTTCCACGCCCTGCAGAGCCGGCTGGTGGCGGGCAGCAGCCACGGCCTGCAGGCCCAGCCTGCCCCTGCCCTCCCAGGTACCCGCCCTGCCCGTGCCCCCCTCGGCTGGGGAGAAGGTCAGCCAGGCTCACAGGGTCGGGTAGAGCCTCTCCTGGTGCTCCTGGGCCTGGCTGAGGTGGGGTTTGTGGGTTGGGGTGCAGCGGTGAGCTGGAAATGGTGTCACTTGTGGGTAACGAGGCCTTGAGACATCAAAACCTCCTCTGTTTCACAGGTTACCCCTCTGTAGCTGCAGCAGGGAAATGTCCCCGTGCCGGAGGGTTTAGGGTGGATTTTGGGAAAGGTTCTTTCCCCAGGGGGTGGTGAGCACTGACCAGGGAGTGGGCACAGCCCCGAGGCTGCCAGAGCTCCAGGAGCGTTTGGACACCTCTCCCAGGGATGGCCTGGGGGGGATTTTGGGGTGTCTGTGCAGGGCCAGGAGCTGGATCGAGGATCCTGATGGGTCCTTTCAGCTCAAGATATTCCGTGATTCTGTGAAATGAGCTCTGTGGAGGGGCTGGGAGGATCCCCGGTGACCTCAGCGTGCTGCTTGTTGCAGAACAGCTTCACAGCCCTGGCACAGACCCAGAATTCCATGCTGGTGAATCCTCCCAGCCTAACTTTACTCTTGCCTGGCTGTTTCAGGAGCAGCCTCTGCCAGCAGCCTGCTCCAGGGGCTGAGCTTCAGCCTGCAGGACATCGGCACCAAGGCCTCCAGCCTCCCTGCCAGCGTGGCTGCTGCAGGCTCACCTGTGCAGGTGAGCAGCCCTCGGACATCCCGCAGGGGAGCCAGGTGGGAGAGGAAGTTTTAGGAGCCTGGCTAGGCCCTCTGGACCAGAAGAGAGGAGGGGTGAGCTCTCAGTGGTCCCTGAAGTGACCTGAGGCCTGGGAAAGGGGTCTGGGAGAAGCTGTTTCTGTGCAGCCACCCACGAACGGCTGAGTTGGAGAACAGATTAGAGGGGTCAGCGGTCACTCCCTGTGATATCCTCGGAAAAGCCACACCTGGGACCTCTCAGGCGGCGCTCCCCATCCCTCCAGTGTGAGCTGACCTCAGCTTGTCCCAGTCAGAGTTTCAGGCTGAATGAGATGTGCAGGCTGGGAGGGACAAATCCACTGGGACTCCGCCCTGCCTGTGGCCAGGGAGAAGTGTGGGAACTCCAAAGGCCTCTGGCTGGAGAGGGAGAGTGGCCATCCCGGCCTCCCCTGTCCTCCCAGGAGCTCAGGGCTCATGTCTGTCCTTTCAGAGCTCGGCCGTGAAGGCGCCCACGGCGCTGCAGACCCTGGGTGCCATCACCACAGATACTGGTGCCATCGTCCGCACCATCCCCGTGGCCACCTCCCTGTCCCTGGGTACCTCGGCCAGCGGCAAGCCCACGGCCATCCACCAGCTGCTGACCAACGGGGGGCTGGCCAAGCTGGCCAGCAGCCTCCCAGGGCTGGCCCAGATCTCCAACCAGGCCGCAGGTGAGCGAGCGGGAGGGCAGGGCGGTGCTGCCGCCACCTGCAGCTCTCCCAAAGCTTCTCCTGCTCTGGGGGTTCCCCAGCAGCCCCCTCCGAGGGGAAGCTGCAGCCTGCTTTGGAGGTGGCCTGCACCACCCTCGTGTCTCAGGGACACCTTTTTGTGTGCTCTGCAGGCCTGAAGGCCCCGACGACCATCACGGTGACGCTGCGGGGGCAGCCCGGCCGTGTGGGCACCCTGAGCCAGGCGGCACTGGGGACACTGCAGCCCCAGCTGGAGGAGCAGACACAGGGCCCGCAGGTAATGGGGACACCTTTCCCTGGCAGTGTGGCCGTGGCTGCTCACCTGGGCTGCTCCTGGCCCTCACAGGTTTGGCTGTGTGGGGAGGGGTCCCTGCCCCATCTCGGGAGTGTGAGGGGGGATGACGAGACCCAGGGCATTGTCGTTGCTGTGTCTCTTTCGGTTTGATTGTCCTTGATATCATGGAATCATGGAATGGTTTGGGTTGGGAGCACCTTATATCCCAGCCAGTGCCATGGGCAGGGACACCTCCCACTGTCCAAGGGTGCCCCAAGCCCCATCCAACCTGGACACTTCAAGAGCTGGGGCAGCCACAGCTCCTCTGGAACTCCAGCCCAGCCCCTCCCCACCCTCACAGCCAGGAATTCTTTCCCAATATCCCATCTAAACCTTCCCACACTGGTGCTGCACCGAGGGAGTCTCCAGCTGGAATTGGAGAGCTGACATCCATGTGGGAATTGCCGCTGGATCTCCGGGTTTTCTTGGCATTGACAGGTCGTGGTGGGAGGAGGGGAGCTGTGGAGTCTCTCTGCTGCCTGTTCCCTTGGGAGGGTGGCCTGGCTGTGCTGCCAGAGCTGTTCCTCTGAGAAACGCTGCTCCTGGCTCTCCCACACCCTGCTGTGAGGCCAGGCCCTGTGGATGTTGGGAATTCTGCCCTATTTCCCCCCACAGCTCCCCAGTTCCTGCACTGCTCCCTTGTGCAGCTCCCCTGTGCTGCTCTCGCACCCTGTGCTCCAGGGCTGTGTCTGCTGGACACAGATTCCGGTGGGAGGTGGATCACTGACAGTAGTTAAAGCTCATTCTTTGGGCTTTCAGCACATTCCAGATGCTCTACCAAGGATCCCGGCTGCCTTCCTGCTCCCAGGAAATCTTGGTGTGGCTGCCAGGTTGGAGAGGGGATTTTTGTTGTGGGCACAGTGTCGGTTTGGGCACTGCAGCATGGACCTGTCATCCCCAAACCCGGAACAAAAGGGGTAAAATTACTGCAGGATCAGCTCCAGTTCCCAGCAGGGATCAGCTCAGCATCCCTTGGGATCAGCTCCAGTTCCCACTGGGGATCAGTCCAGTTCCCAGCAGGGATTTAGCGCTGCCACTGGGATTGCTGGGATCGCTCCAGCTCGGCAGGGTTGGTTTGTGGTGCCTTTTTTCCCTCTCCCACATGATTTTCCCACTCGTGCTCACACTGCCATGGCTCCTGGGCAGGGTGAGCTCTGTGAGACAGGCAGAGCCATCCTCCCTTTGCGTTCTCATGGGCTCCCATGGATTTGGCTTGGGAGAGACCTCAGAGATGTCTCATTCCAAGGGCAGGGACACTTCCTCTGGAGGCATGTGGGGCTTTGCAGCTTTGCTGGGCTGGCTTGAGCTGTGAAGGGGCTGGAATAGATTCAGGGGTGCGTTATCCTGCTGGAGAAGCCTCTGGATGGGAGGTGGGTGAGGACTGACTGCAGCAGCCATAAATCCTTAGTTTGTCTGTGCTGCCTCAGAGTTGACAGTGCATCCATCGGGGCCAGGAGTTTCCAGGCAGACCCCTGGCTAAATCTCGGGATTTGGGAGCATCCACGTCCTTCCCTTGACTTTCCTGAGTTTCTTCCAGTCACCGAGCTCAGAGCTCAGTGCAGAGCTTGGAACCCTGAGCTGGTGACCCCCAGGTCCCACCTGGGCATAGTTGCTTGTGTAGGGCTGAAATTCCGTGTTGGAGGCAGCTTTGGTGCTCTCCAGTCATCCCCAGAGCTGCTGTGCTTCCCTGGGCCCCTGTCACCTCTGACACCCTCTGAACACCCAGCAGAAAGGATGGAGCTTGGCACAGGTGCACTCCAGGGCACGTGGTTTGGGAATGGGCTCATTTCTCCAGGCGGTTTGGAACCGGATTTGGGATCCTACTTTCCCTACGACGCTGAGCTCGTGTGTCCAAGGCACGGCTGTGATTGTGCTCAAGCTGCTTCAAAAGCAAACTGAAAGCTGCTGGGACAGGAAACGGGGCAGCTGCATGCTTTTGTCCCTAATTATAAACCCTGACATCAGCAGGTTTACATAACCGGCTGGCCTTCCTGGAACCCTCCAATTTCCCAAACGGCCACGGGGCTTCGGCCCTGCTGTGCTCAGCAGCAAATTCCCTTCGGAATTCCAGCCCTGCTGTGCTCAGCAGCAAATTCCCTTCAGAATTCCAGCCCTGCTGTGCTCAGCAGCAAATTCCCTTTGGAATTCCAGCTGAGGCCTCCACTGTGGCTGCGCAGGAAGCTGGGGTTTAAACCCAGGGCTGTGCCCGGAGCAGCTGAGCTGCGCTTTGGGGTGGGCACCTCCCTTTCCTTCCATCACATGGGAGGTGGGAGCCGGGAATCTCCCTGGGGAGTTGGATGCCAGGGGGAGCAGGGTGAGGAGGAACCGGAGTGTGTGTGGCTGGGAAGTGAGAACATGCAATAAACGCGGGTTTCTCTTCTCAGGAAGCTGCTCTGGGGGTGTTGGGGGCTGTGGGGGTGTCCCCTGCAGGGTGGAGGCAGCTGGGGAGTGGTGCTGGGTCACACTTCTGTGCCCTGAGGAGGTTCCACAGCAGGGCCTGGAGCTGGGGCTGAGACTGGGGCGAGGATGGCATGAGGAGAGCTCAGTGCAGCCCTGGGAAGCAGGAACCCCTTTCCCTTCCTGAAGTCCCACTCCCAGGGACAGAAATGTTAGTTACAACCCGGTTTAGGGCAGTGCCCAAGCTGCGCTGGAAAAGGTCACAGAATCATGAAATGGGTTGGGGTGGAAGGGACCTTAAAGCCCATCCAGCCCCACCACGGGCAGGGACACCTTCCCCTGTCCCAGGGTGCTCCAAGCCCCATCCAGCCTGGCCTTGGGCCCTTCCAGGGAGCCTTGAGGGCTGCCCTGAGGGGCCACAGGGCTGGGGCAGGAGGCCGGGCTGGGCAGGAGCCACGGGAGGGACTGCTGGCGGGGGGAGAAGCTCGGACACTGAGGGAAGAGAGGAATTTCTTGGGGGATCTGAGCAGGGAATCGCTTCCCTGGGGGCTCTGGGTGCCAGTTTGGGCATTGTGGTTTCCCTGCCAGGGCCATGCCAGCACCGGGGTCGGTGTTGGGGTCTCGCTCTGCAGAGTGAACCAGGCCAGGTCTTTGCACTCGGGGTGGACGTTCTGCAGCCCAGGGTGGGCACCAGGCCACTGACCCTGTCCCCTTCTCCGCAGTGACCACCACCAGCCCCGTGGAGCCCCTGTGGTGTGGGAGGCCAGGCTGGCAGCACACACCGGGTGTGGCCTGGGTGCAGCTTCTTCAGCCCCTTCTCCCCCTGGAGCCCTCCGGTGCCAGCCTGGCACCTGTCCTGCAAGGCACCTCCAGGACGCTCATCCCGTGGAGCCCTGGGACACTGTGGGGACACGGGAGGGCTGGCCAGGAACTCCAGGGGTGGGACAGGAGTGGCCCCGTGGGCACAGGGGGGTGGGAAAGCGGAGGGTGTTTTTCTGGGTTTGTTGCTGTTTAATAAAAACTTCCTTTTTTAAAAAATTTTGTTGTGCTTTTGGCCCGAGTTTGTGGCCGTGGCCACTCTGAAGGCAGTGCCAGGGGTGGCTTTTGCTGAGGGTGGATTTCGTGAGCTGTGCAGGGGTCGAGGGACAGAGTGGGGAAGGATCCATGCTGGGCAGCTCCCTGAGATAATCAGAGAATCCTGGAATCTCCTGAGTGGGAAGGGACCCACAGGCATCATCCAGTCCAAAATCCAAATGCTCCTGGAGCAGCCTCGGAGCCGTGCCCATTCCCTGGGGAGTCTGGGCAGTGCCGAGCACCCTCTGGGGGAAGAACCTTTCCCAAAATCCAGCCTGACCCTGCCCTGGCACAGCTCCAGGCATTTCCAGGGTCTGTCCCTGTCACACAGAATTTGGAGCTGCAGACCCCGATGAGTCCCCCTCAGTTTCTTCTCCACATGGATTCCCTCCTCTGGGTAGAAGGCTCAGCTGATTCCTGCTGCTTTTGGGAATTTTTATACTTCCTGAGCAAGGCTCAGCTTTGCTCTGCCCTAAGCCTGGACAGCCTTTTCAGCTGTCAGGGGCACCTTGAGCTGGAAACAGGAGCTGGGGTGTGTCCTTTTGTGGATCTCTGGGATGAGATCTGCACATCCCCAGCCCAGCCAGGGGCTCTGCTGCACCCCAAGCCCTGGAGTTCTGCTTCCCCTGAAGCAGGAGGGGCTGGCTGATGTTTTTGGGGAGCACAGTTCCTGGAGGAGCTGGGCTGGCCCTGTGCTCCTTGGAGGGCAGGAATGGTGCTGGAATCTCGGCTTCCTTCAGGGACTGTCCCTCTTTCCTCTCCGGGACTGTCCCTCTGCCTTTGTCCCCTGTCCCGCACCCGCAGATGCCGAGGAGCAGTTCCGAGGCTGCTGAGCCTTTCCCTTTTCCCGTCAGTTCTGTGCTAAGAACGGGTGAGATTCTGCTCTGCCGGCGGACTGGGTTCAGCCCAGCACAGCTCCCTGTGGCTGTGCTCCTTGAGCCCAAGGGTTTCCTGCTGGGATTCCACCATCCACGGACCCTCGTCTCAGAGCTGGAGCTGTAAACAGCCGGGACGAGCTCAGGATCTGCTCCAGCATCCCCACGGAAACCGGGACGTGGCTGTTCCCAGCGAGGCTCTGCTGTGGCTTCGAGCACCCCAACTCTCTTGTTCCAGGCCTGAACTTGGAGTTTGGCTGCTGCAGCCAGGCTGGGACATCCTCAGGGCCGTGGCATCGCCGGTGGCCTCAATTCCAGCTGCGATGGAAGTTCCTGGTGGGACAGCTCAAGCCCTGTGGCCACGTCCTCGCTCTCAGAGGGGCCCGGGGGGTCTCAGAGAAGCTCTTGGGGTGCAGCTGATCCCATGGAGGATCCAGGAGGGATTTGAGTCTCCCACCATCCCGGAGCAATCAGCACTGCCTGGGGCCCGTTATTCCCAATTCCTGTCCCCAAACTTGGCCTTTCCATGGATGCAGTGCCGTGGTCCTTCCACGCTGATTCACAGCTCCTGCTTCCCCCTGAAGCCGTCACAATCCTGGGTACAAGGACATGCCACCGTCCCTGTGCCCTTCCCGCTCTCCCTACAGATGAAGAGTAGGAAAGCCAGTCCTGGAGCTCCCACAGAGCCTTGGGATCGTCGGTAACAGCTCAAGTGGAGCTCCTGGAGGCAAAAATCACCTGGAAGCAAAAACCACTTGGAATCAAAAGGCACCTGGAGCTGTTGCTGGGCTGGTTCCCATCTGGACACCTGGCGGCTCCACGGAACGGCTGCAATTGCCCCAAACTTGACGTGGAAAAGCTCCTCCTTCCCCACGGGGTGAGGTCTCAGCCCTGGCGCTCTGTGTTTTGGGAGAGGATCCCCCCAAACCCTGCCCTGGTCCCAGAAATCAAGGACACCCCAAACTCTGCCAGGTCGGGAGCACCCAGGCAGGTTTATTCCCCTTTCCAGGCTCCTGGAAACTTCTGGAGCCCTGGCTGGGGGTGACACAACCCCCAAATTCGGGTGGGGGGGCCAGGGAGTCCCTGAGAATGGGAACAACCACCCCCGGCTGCACCTCGGCACGAACAGAAACCTCCAGCACTGGGTTTGCTCCCTTTTTTATAGACGTGTGTGCGAATATATAGAAAATATAGAGAACCCCGGCAGTGGAGCCACCGCCAGAACGGCGTCGGGTACAAACAGCTCTGAGCTCAGGAGTAAAAACCCCCCAGTCCGGATTTTCCCCTCCCAGCCGCGTCCCCCGGCCTGTCCCTCCTCCGCAGGGAGCGGTGCCCGCGGGGATGGACGCGGGGATGGCCGCGCTAGGGCTTGGCGTGGTGCGGGAAGCTGTAGGAGCGCTGGCTGTGCCACGGAGCTGCCGGGTAGAGCCGCGAGCTCCCGTAGGATGCGGCGAAGCGCCCGGCGCCCGTGGCCAGCGGCCGGCACAGCTCCGGGGGCCGCGGGGGGGCCACCACCAGCGGGCTGGGGAAAGCCGGGATCACGAAGGGGTTGACGGAGAGCGCCGGGGCCACGGGCACGCCCTGGGTTTTCAGGTGCTCCAGGGGGCTGCCGAAGCCGCCCGGGAAGTGCAGCGCTGCTCCCTTGAAAGCGTCCGGCGGCAGCGGCGCGGCGAAGCCGGCGGTGGCCACCACGGCCTTGGGTTTGGCCAGCCCTTGGTGGCTCCCCGGCGAGCGGGGCCCCCTGTCCCTGCCCTCCTGGGCCAAGGGGGACACGGCGCGTGACTTGGCGATGGGGCCGAAGGGCTCTTCTTCCTCCTCCTCCTCCTCCTCCTCCTCCTCCTCGTGGCGGCCGTGCGCGGCCTGGGGCGCGGCGGGGCCGAAGGCGGCCCTGGGGGGCACCCAGCAGGCCTGGACAGCGGCGGCCCGGCCGTCCCACGGCGGCCCCGCTTTGCTCCGCAGGTCTTGGGGCTGCTCGGGCTCCTCGGGCCGCGCCGGGAAGGCGGAAGGCGGCTCCAAAAAATCCTCCTTCAGGTTGGAGAAGTACCCCCAGAGCGGAGGGCAGCCGGGCTGCAGCCCCTCGCTGCGGTAGGCGTGGAAGTAGCCGGTGAAGACGGCGGGCGCCGGAGCCCCGTCCTCGGCCCGCGGGCAGCCCTGGCTGTCTCTGCCCCCCGGGGAAGCCCTGGGGGCCGGTCCCGCCTCGCTCCCGACGCTAGGAGCTCTGTCCGGAGCTCCCGACGGCTCCGGGCTCCTCTGCTCAGCGAGGCGAGGGCCGCTGAGAGGCCGGGGCGGCTCGGGGCCGGTGTCGCTCGGTGCCTGCCGGCCCACGGGGCAGTGGCGTTTGTGGCAGTGCAAGGACTCAGCCTTGCTCACCTGCGCCAGCAGCTTCTTCTTGGCCAGCGGGGACATGATGGGATGGTTCCCTTTGGAGTAGAAGCTGGAGAAAAGGCGCTTGTAGGTCTCGCTGTGGGTCCGGCAGGGGCTGGGACAGCTCCCCGCGGGGCTGGGGGCCGGGCTGGCCGGGCTGGAGCATCCGTCTGTGGCCCGGCCCCGCTCCGGCGCGTCCCGCGCGTCCTCCGCGCCGGCGGCCGCCTCCGGCTTCCCCTTGTCCGGAGCCACCTGGATGGAAGCAGAGGGGTCGTGGTGTGGGTGCCGCATCCCGGTCTGGTCTCCCGGCTCCCCACCCACCTCTGGCTGCCCTCGCACCCCTGCTCTCTGTTCCCGGCCGGCCTCGTCCCACCCCGCTCTTCCCTGGGCGGGGTCCCCAGCGAGGGTCCGGCCGGGGGGGGCCGGTGCTGCTCCCGCACCCTCCAGCGGGGGCGGGCAC
>VZRO01008009.1:123724-138111 GCA_013397915.1 Daphoenositta chrysoptera | reverse complement strand
TTTCTTTTTTGTGTGAAAAAAAAAGCTGCCGGAGGGAGGGAAAAGCTCCAGCACCACAAAACCCAAACCCTGTTTCCTCACGAGTATAGAAATGAATTAGAAAAATTGTTCTATTTCTACCGGACCGCTCATTTCTCCCCCCATAAATGGCATTTTAGGTCCTCGCCCCTCACCCAAAGCTGGGAATTTCACATTTCTTTGCCTCATCCTCACTTTCGCTGGCGACAAAAGCGCTGCTCGCCCTCCTCCCTCCCTCCCCCGAATTTTGGGGCGTTCAGCAGCCCCCCCAAAAATGCAGGGGTGCACTCACGGCGGGTTTGGTGGTGCTGGTGGGTTCCTGGGGGTCTTGTTGCGGCACTTGGTTGTTCTCCATGGGGGAAGAGTCGCTGGCTTTGAGTTTAGGAAGGGTCCTGAAAGGGAAAAAACGGGGAGAGGGTGAGACAGCCCCAAATGTTGCTGATCTCCTAAAATTAAGGGTAAATCGGGATGATTCGGGCCACGGCGTTGCTCGTCAGGCACCGAAATCGGCCAAGGCCTGAAGCTGCTCCGTCCGCGCCTCCCTCCCTGCCCCCCACATTTCGGGCTCGATATCCCTCAAATCTCCTCTTTCCCCCCCCTTTTTTTTGAGGAGAAACCCCGGGAAAACGGCCAAAACCGGCGATGCCAACCTGGGGGAAGTGCGGCGCGGGCTGAGGGGGACCCCGACTCTTTCCCGGCCCCCCCCCGGTCCCTCCCAAGCCCCTCCGGTGCCCCTCGGTCCCGCCCGGCCGCGCTCGCCTGCCACACCCGCGCCACGTGATGGCGGGACACGCCCAAGGGGCTGGGCCGGCACGCCCCCTCGCTGCCCATTGGCTGGCACGATCACGCCCCTTCTCTTATTGGTTAGTCGCGCTGTCTGTCCCCGCCCCCCGCGAGGGGCACGCTGGGAGTTGTAGTCCATGCGCGCAGTGAGCACACCTGAGCGCAGGTGTGTGCGGGTGAGCGTGCCCGGGTGCCAGTCCCCATGTGCAGGTAGGCACGTGTGTGTGGGTACAGGTGACACCCACACACCCACACAGGTGTGCAGCAGGCACAGGTCACACACGCACACACACAGGTGTTTATCAGGTACAGGTGTCACACACACACAGGTGTTTATCAGGTACAGGTCACACACAGGTATGCAGCAGGTACAGGTGTCACACACACAGGTGTTCATCAGGTACGGGTCACACACACAGAGGTGTGCAGCAGGTGACACCTGAGTGTGCAGGTACAGCTGCCACACGCACACAAGTGTGCAGCAGGCACAGGTGTCACACACAGAGGTGCTTATCAGGTACAGGTCACACACACGCACACAGAGGTGTTTATCAGGTACAAGTGAAACACGCATGTGCAGCAGGTACAGGTGTCACACACACACACACACACACAGAGGTGTGTGCAGCAGGTGACAGGTGACACCTGTGTGTGCAGGTGACACCCCCGTGTCCCGCCCCCCGCTGTGATTCCGCCGGCCCCGGTTCGGTTCCCGGCACCGCTGACGCGATTTCCTCCCTTTCTGGCAGCGCTCCCCGGGCGCAGGAAACCGCCGGGGGTTGGGAGGGGCGCGGGGCTTTTGGGGCGAAACGCGGCCGGTTTGGGGCTGAGCAACCCCGCCGGTGGCAACAACCCCCGCCCCCCGGAGAGAGCGCGGTGCCGGGGGCTCGGGGGGCTGGGGGCGGCACCCCGGCTCTAATTACACATTTAATGACATAATAACAATAATTACAATAACAACAATTACCGGCGCTTCGGCGGCGGCGCTTTCCCGGCGCGGGCTCAAACTCATCCCAAATCCCGTCCCGCTCCTCGAGCCCGCGGACCCCGCAGCGGGCTCGGGGCTCTTTCTCGTTGCCCAAATCACTCTGCTCAGCCAAATTCCGCCCGTTTAGGCCCAAATTCCCGGGGCTGGAGCGTCACGGCCCGGAATAGCGCGGGAGCGCTGCCAAGCCATGACGGCGGCTGAGTAATGGGCTGAAGTCATCCCTTCCCCATCCCGCGCCGCGGGCTCGGGGAAAATCACCCCTGACATCACTGCGAGGGGCTGGGGAAGGGGCTGGGGGCCGGCGGGGGCGGCCGCGGCCNCGGGCTCCGGGGCGGCCGGAGCAGTGCGCGGGTGTCGCGGAGCGGGAGCGGGACCGGGATGAGTCAGCCCCGCTCGGGGAAGTGGCGTGTGCGAGACTGAGCGGGGCCGAGCCATTGACTCTTTCCTTACCGGAACGGACGCGCTTTTGGGGGTTATCCCCCCTCCCCCGAATGACTGTGCCGGACTTTCCAGTCCCCAAACCCCCGCCCTGCCGGCTGGGCGGCGCAGCCGGAGCCAGCCCGAGGCTGGGGACACCGCAGGAGGCTCTGGGGTCGTGGTCCTGCTCCTCTTCCCGGGGGTCCCCGGCATCCCCAGGGATGCTGTCCCTTGTCCCTGGATTGGGAATCCCAGTCCCACGGCGCCGGGACCGCTCACACGCTGGGGACAGGTGGGCCTCAGCCCCGGAGAAGCCCCCCGAGAATCTCCCCCGCCCCGTTACGACTCGTGAAAGAGTCCCGAAAAATGAGAAAAAAAAAAAAAAAATTCCCCCGGTGACTCATTTTGGGCCAAAAAGCCGAGAAAGCAGAAGCAGGGGGAAGTCGTGGGGGGCGTTCGCCTTCTGTCCCCACGCCTCGGGGCAGGAAGGGGGTGAGGGAGCCGCGGGTGACACTGAACCCCCCCTTTCCAGGAAGGCTCCTGCCCTCTCCGTGATAAAACCGGGATTTAACGAGAACGGGGAATAAACAGCAAAACCCCCCGCTTTGGGTTTTATTCCCGGCTCCAGTTTTCAGTCGGGCTGGGACGTCTGGGGCTGTGAAAAGGGGGGACCCTGCCTCAGTTTCCCCTTGCAGCCACTCCAGCCTTCCGGGACGCGCCATCGGTTCTGGGATGGAAGGGATTTCAGGAATAAATGGGATTTTAGGAATAGATCGGATTTCAGGGCCCCGGGGGCAGCTGAGCACCCCCGGGTGGGACCCAGCCCCCGCTCCAACGGGAACTCCGGGGAAAGCTCTTCCTCCAGGGGGGGTTTTAGGGTTTAATCCTGGAGAAAAAGGGGAGTTGGTGGGGTCGGGAGATGTGGGGCGGTGAGAGGGGGCACGGGAAGCCCGGAGCTGCTGCTGCTGGAAAAAAGGAGGAGGAAAAGGAGAAGGGGAAGGAAAAGGAGAAGGAAGAAAATGAGGAAAAGGAGATGCAAGAAGAGGAAGAGGAGAAGGAAATGAAGAACGGAGAATGGAAAAGGAGAAGGAGATGGAAGAAAAGGGAGTGGAGAGGGAGGAAAAGGAAAAGAAGATGGAAAAGAAGAAGGAACAAAAAGACAAGCAGGGAAAGGAAAATAAGGAAAAGGAAATTAAAAAGGGGAAGGAGCCAAAAGGAAAGGAGAGGGAGGAGATGGAAAAGGAGAAGGAGGAAAAGGAAGCGAAGAAAAAGGAGATGGAGGAAACGGAAATTTAAAAGGAGAAGAAGGAAAAGGAGAAGGAGGAGATGAAGAAAGTGAAATGGAAAAGAAGGAGGGAAAACCAGCTCGAAGCTGCAAGCGAGGGATTGGCACTGGCAGCACCCACATCCCTTGGGAGGCAGGGACGGGATCGCTGTCGCCGGGGCTCCGGGGGGGCTCTGAGGTTGGAATTCTCTCTCCCTCCGGGGATCGAGGCCGTCGGGGCTGAGGGGAACCGCAGCCCCAGCCCGGCGCTCGGAACTCGGGATAGGAACCCGTCAAACACTTCCCTAGGTTTAATTATCCCGTAACTAACCACGTCATCACCGGGACATGGCGCCCCGGGAGCGCCCCCGGGGCCGAGCCCCCCACAGCGGGCTTGGGAGGTGAAACCCCCTGATGGAGGGGTCTGGGGGCTCTGGTTGCCCCGGGAGGTGCCCCCGGGCACCTCGAGCCCCTGCCAGGGCGGTGGCACTGCTCCCCCTGCCCGGCCGCGAGGGTCCCTCCGTGGAGAACTCATCAGCGGGGCACTAACGAAGCTTAACGAGCTCGGCCGGGGCGTCCCAGCCCCCGCAGGAGCCATCGCAGCCGAGCCGCGAGCCCGGCGCTGCCGACCCCGGGCGGGGACGGGAAAATCCATCGGGATGCACAAATCCATCGGGATGAACAAACCCGTGGGGATGCACAAATCCACCGGGATGAACAAACCCGTGGGGATGCAGACCTGGACCTGTGACCCCAAACACCCCCTTTGGGGCGGGCTCAGCCCCTTTGTCCCATCCCGATCGCCCCGGGCTGGGCTGTGACGCGAGGAGCGGAGCAGCTCCGGTTCATTCCCGATCCAATCCTGCCCCAATCCCCGACCCCATCCTGCCCTGCAGACCCGGACCCAATCCTGCCCCAGTCCCAATCCAAAGACCCAGATCCAATCCTGCCCCAAAATCCCGGATCCTGGCCCTGCCCCAGCCCCCTGACCTTCCCTGGATCTCTCGGCTGCTCCTGTTCCCAGAATTCGGCTCCTGGATCCCATTCCCGGCTACTGCTCCAGGCTCTGCCCCCTGGATTCCCTTTTTTAGGGAGCTGCCCCCACCCCACTCTGGGGTCTCTTTAACTCTTCCCTATTCCAGGGACTCCTTCAAGGCCCCCCTACAAAGTCTGTAGAATTTATTATCCTTAAACAGTAAAAAACCAGAATAATTGCAGGGAATGGGAGGACCTGGGGCCAGGACTAACAGTCAGTCCAAAAACTGGGAATTACAGACAGGAAAGGACACCTGGAGGAGCCTTTTGGGACACAGAGAGGGAAGTTCAGGACACAGAGAGGAAATTTTGGGACAGACAGGAAATTTTGGGACACAGACAGAGGAAATTTTGGGACACAGAGAGGGGAAATTTTGGGACAGACAGGAAAGTTTGGGACACAGAGGTTCACAGTGAGGTGCAGCAACTTCAATCCTCGGGAAGAGCTGCTGGATCCCAGCTGGAAGCACCAGGAGGGCAGAGCTGCTCCCTCTGTCCAGGCAGGACAGCCCAGTCTGACTTCCAGGTCTGCCCGCGGCGCAGGGAGCAGCGGGATTTCGGGATCTCCCAGCAGAGGAGAAGCTTCTCCCCCTGCCGGACCCTGGAGCGAGTCGTGCCCAGCCGGAACGGCCGAGCTCCAGCCCAGCAGCATTCCAGAGCTGCTCCGCAACCGGATCAGTCTCCCTGTGTCACCAGCACATCCAACAGGTCCTCGGTGCTCTGCAGCTTCAGGTTCTGCCAAGAGGAAGGAAAAACTGAGCTAGGCAGAGCCAGGAGGAACAAATCCCCTGGGACAAGGGGTCGGATCAAACCCAGCCCCTCCTGCCACCGTCTGGGGGCCCCACTCCCAGGAACACGGGAAAGCAGCAGTGGAAAGGGAAATTTTCCATGGAAACCCCCAAAGAAAAGGTTGGAAGGGGCTGCCCAGGGGGGTTTGGAGTCGCCGTGCCTGGCAGTGCCCGAGGAATTCCTGGAGGTGGCACTCGGTGCCCAGGCGGGGACTGGGCACAGCTCGGACTCAGTGACCTCGGAGAGCTTCTCCAGCCCCAGGGATTCCAGGATTCTGCTCCATTCTCCAGAGCCAGGAATGCTCACAGCGCTGGGACAGCTCTGAGCACAGGGAGGCACAGCTGGGAATGCTCCAGGGGCTGCTGTTCCCATCCCTGAGCTGTATTCCATGGAATATCTGGGAGTGATGGGAATGTCCTGCCTCGGGCACAGCTGGGAATGCTCCAGGGGCTGCTGTTACCATTCCCGGAGCTGTATTCCATGGAATAACCAGGATTCATTTGGAATGTCTCCCAGCTCTCACCTTCTCGTTGGTCAGGTGCAGCAGGCACACAAAGGCCAAGGGCACAGAGAGGTTGGTGGCCATGGCAGGGGGGAGCCTGTGGAAAAGCAGGATCGGGATCAGAGCTGCAGGAACCCCCGAGCCCAGCTCAGCTCCTCCCCAGGGCTCTGCTCTTCCCCAGCTTTTTCCAGGATTTGCCAAGCTGGATGTGTTCCCTGGGAACACCTGCAGGGATTTGGGATTTTCCTGTCCCAAACCTGTGGAGCAGCTCCTTGGTGAGGTCACTCAGGGTCTTCTCTCCGGCCACTGCTGCTGTGTCCGGCTCTTCCCCAGCCTCTCCCCCCTGCTGGGGAAAATCCCGGCACTGCAGAGCCCGGCTGACACTCCAAGGAAAACCTCGGCCTGTCCTTACCAGCGGGGAACGGCCAGGAAGGAAAGGCTGCAGAATTCCCTGTGGGAATTTCCCTTCCCGAGGTCCCTGCCTCACCTCTGCCCCCGTCAGCAGCTCCCACATGTTCCTCTTCAGCCTCCTCATGTCCATCCTCTTGGCAGTCCTGGCGTACTGGATGGCGATCCTATTGACCTGAGGGGAGGGAATAGTCTGGGATCAATGGGATCACTGGGATCAGAGCCACAATCTGTTACTGCCATTCCTGATTTCCCTGTCTCGCTGCCAAACCTCGGTGTTCAATTCAGGAATTGTTCCTCTGGGAATGCTGATCCAGCGACACCAAATAGGGGGAAGGGGGGGTGGGGTGGGGGTGCGATTTTTAACCCTGGAGGTGCTGAGAGGTTTTTGTTCCAGCCCTGCCCACTGAGAAGCTCCCAGTGCCAGGGAGGAATTCCCAGTCCCGGTGAGGAGTTCCCAGTCCCAGTGAGCAATTCCCAGCCCAGTAGCTCCCAGTCAAACTGAGGAATTCCCAGTCCTAGGGAACAGCTCCCAGTCCCAGTGAGCAGCTCCCAGCCCAGTAGCTCCCAGTCCCAGGGAGCAGTTCCCAGTCCCAGTGAGGAATTCCCAGTTCCAATGGGCAGTTCCCAGTCCCAGCAGCTCCCAGTCCCAGTCCCAGTCCATCCCAGCAGTTCCCAGTCCAGTCTCTCCCAGTCCCGGACCTTCTGGGGCTCAGGGATGAGGTTCAGCTCTCCGTAGGAGGTGATGTCCCTGCCACTGACGATCCCGTTGATCCCGGAGCGCTCTGGAGCCTCGGGATGAGCGCTGAGGTTGAACTCCCCGGCCTCACCCTGGAATTCCGTGGGGTCAGGGTCGTTGTCGCTGTCGGGATCCTGGGAGGGGACACGGAGGGGACACCCAGGGTCACCTGGGAGGAGCCAGAGGCAGCAGGAGCTGCTCTGGAGGGTGGGAATTCCCACCCGGCTTCCCATGGGATTGGGGTAATTCTGCAGCTCCCATTCCTCTCCTTGGGAATTCTCTGGATGTGGATTCGGAATTCCCACATCATTCCCACCATGGATCACGCCCAGGCAAAAGGATCAAAGGGACAAAAGCCCTCCTGGATTTACCTGCAGGGCAGGGCAGAAGTTGCAGATGTCACCAGGGTTGTTGTAGTCGTAGTCCCCAATTCCAGCCTCGCTATCCAAGGTCCCCGCTGGCTCCGGGCTCCATCTGAGCTGTGGGACAGGGCAGGGAAAAAATTCCAAAATATTCCCGGGAAAAAGCCGGGCCTTGTTCCTTTATCCCAGTTTTTTCCCTCTAGGATGCTCTGTGGTGACAGCAGCCCTGAGGAACATCCCAGGACACTCCTGGAGTTCAGTGAGGAGAGGTTTTGTGCCTGGAATGATTCCCTGGAATGATGACTCCCTAGAATTATGACTCCCTGAAATTCTTTCAGGGAAGGCTCTCTCACCTTGACGGTGGGTTTGAGGAAGAGCTGCACCATGTTCTTGGGGTCGTAGTGGAAGTCTGCAGGCAGCGTGGTGCTCCTGACATTCTGGCTCTCCAGGATGGATTTGGCCAGAGTTGTGGATGCCTGGAAATGGGATCAGACAGCTCCATGGAAAAATGGGAAACTCCATCAGCTCTCCATGGAAAAATAAGGAGTGCTTGGAATTTGACTGGAAAGGGGCAGGGTCTGTGGTGCCCCCAAGATCCAGCCAGTACACCCAGCTGGACCAGCCCAAATCCAGGGGATTCCAGGCCACTGTGGGAAAAGGGAGAGCAGGAAGGGCAGGGCCTCTGCAGCACCTTGGTCTTACGGAAATGGGGCTCCAGGTCAGTGTCCTCCTCGAAATCCAGCTCGAAAACCTTCCTGGGATTCCTCCGCCGGGATTCCTGCTCCGAGCCCATGTCTGCTGCGGGAGGGGAGGGAGGGAGGGAAGGGAGGAGAGGAGGGGAAGGCAAAGAAGGAGAGGAAAGGAAAGGAAAGGAAAGGAAAGGAAAGGAAAGGAAAGGAAAGGAAAGGAAAGGAAAGGAAAGGAAAGGAAAGGAAAGGAAAGGAATGGAAAGGAAAGGAAAGGAAAGGAAAGGAATGGAAAGGAATGGAAAGGAGCTGTCACTGCCTGGGGCCAGGGCATGCACATCCAGCTCATTCCCCACCAGAGATTCTGCTCCAGGCAAAGGGATTCCCCCCTCTTCCTGGGAAAGCAGCAGGCACTGGCCTCAGCTCCACGGTTCAAAGGAATCCATGGCTTTTTGTGGGAGCAGGAACTCTGACTGAGGGTGGGAAGGTGAAGGAGTTCGGGTGGGACACTGGGAAGGAATTCCTCCCTGGGAGAGCAGGGAGGGGCTGGGATGGAACTCCCAGAGGCGCTGTGGCTGCCCCTAGATCTCTGGAAGTGTCCAGGGCCGGACTGCAGAAACCTGGGATTGTGGGAGGTGTCCCTGGCCATGGCCGGGCTCCCAGTCCTTCCAAACCCGGGAATTCCACGGTTCCCTCCCTCTGGAGCAGAGCAGGAGCTGCGGGATGTGTCCCTGCCCATGGTGGGACTGGATGGGCTCCGAGTACTTCCCAAACCCAGGAATTCCACGATTCCCTGTTCATTCCGTGGTTCCCATTCCATGATTCCCCGCCCATTCCTCATTCCCTGCCCATCCCACGACTCCCAGCCCAACCCACAGCTCCCTGCCCTCGGGACACTCACGCCGGCGGGGCCGGAAGCGCCAGTGCTCGGGGCCGGCCCACATGGAGAGCGTGCGGGGGCTGAAGTAGGAATATTCCCCGGGATTCAGGGACAGGTGCAAACTCATGGCCGTGATGCCTCCCTCTCCCGAAGGAGCTCCGTTGGTCCTGGAAAAGGCCCGGGAGCTGCTCAGGGACACCGTTCCCTCGGAATTCCCGAGAGGATTTATTCCTGGGGCACTGGTGGGGGTAGAGCCCCCGTTCTGCTGGAAAACAGTCCTGGAGGCTCCCAGGCCTGAAGCAGGAAGTGAGCTCCTGTCCAGGACTGGGAATTCCTCATTGGGACTGGGAGCTCACCACTGGAACTGGGAATTCCTCATTGGGACTGGGAATTCCTCACCAGGACTGGGAATTTCTCATCAGGAGCTGGGAATTCTTCACTGGGGCTGGGAATTTCTTACTGGAACTGGGAACTCCTCATCAGGACTGGGATATCTTCCCTGGGACTGGGAATTCCACCCTGGGACTGGGAATTCTTCATTGGGACTGGGAACTCCTCATCAGGACTGGGATTTCTTCCCTGGCACTGGGAACTCCTCATTGGGACAGGGAATTCCCCGCCCGGAATTGCCCCCGGAGCCCGGCAATGGATCCCCCTCCCCACCCACCTCTGGCTCTGGCTGAGTGTCCTGAAGGAGCCGAGGTTCTCCGGGAACTCCCTGCTCCTCTCTCCAGCCACGCTCCCGGGGGATTCCAGCTGGAATTCCAGGGGCTCGGTGCCCTCGCCGTCCTCGCTGTCCAGCTCCGCATTGGGATCAAAGACCTGCTCGCTCTTCCCGAACTTCTCCAGCAGTGCTGACACCGACTGGGACATGGGGAAGAGCCCAGGGATCGGTGAGGATGGGAGAGTCAACTCAAGGAGCAGAAGGAGGGTAGGGAGAGGTGGGATAATGGGAAAAAATTCCTCCCTGGGACAGAATTCCCAGAGAAGCTGTGGCTGCCCTATCCCTGGAAGTGGTCAGAGCCAGGTGGGAGCATCCTGTTCTATGGGAATTCCCTCCTGGCTCAGGAATTCCTAATCTGGCTCAGGAATCCCTGATCTGGCTCAGGAATTCCCTCCTGCTCAGAAATTCCCAATCTTGCTCAGGAATTCCCATCTGGCTCAGGAATTTGCAGTCTCATTCAGGAATTCCCACCCTACCTCGTTGTGGGACTCCTCATCCCACTTGGTGAACTGGAATCCAGCTAGGGAGGAGCAGATCCGGCGTTTTTCCAGGCATTGGGCCAGCACGGCTGGGGAGAGGTGGGATACAAGGTGAATTCCATGAATATGAGGTGAATTCCATGGATACGAGGTGAATTCCTTGAATTCCTTGGAATTCCCCGTATCCCACTGGTCCGGAATCCCTTCAGGCCGGGCAGCGCAGGGCTCAGCTATCCAAGGAAAAGAAGACTTCAACCCTTGGGAATAATCCTGGGCATGCCGAGCAGGGCTTGGTGTCATGCCCAAGGTCAATCCTCAGCCTGGAATGCACCAATCCCAAATTCTGCCCAGCTCCCAGAGCTTGGGGGACAGGGAGAGACCTCAGACCTCCACAATTCCTGGTTTTCCAGCAGCCTGAGCGGGATCGGAGCAGTGACCGGAATCACTGGGAGAGGAGCAGGGTAAGGTCAGGAAAAGCATGGAAAAGGCTGGAATTCACCTTTGAGATCGGCCACCGGGACGGGGTCGGAGCTGGGCAGGCCCGGGCTCTCCGAGGAGGGCAGGGGGACGATCCCGGTGTGGAAGAGCAGCCGGCTCCGGAAGCCCTCGGAGCGCAGCCCCGTCAGGAAGATCCCGGCCGTGCTGCACTCGTCGAAGGAGGCGGCCGCCCTCCGGAACATGGGATCCACCTGTGGGAACGGGCCGGGAATGTGGGAATGGAGAGGGGCAGGGAGGGCTCCAAGAGAGGCTTGGGGGCACAGATCCCAAGGGAAAATGATCCACGTCCTTCCCACCCCGGGAGTGTCCCCGGCCAGGCTGGAGCAGCTGGGATGGGGGAGGTGTCCATGGAAAGGGTGGGATGGGATGAGATTTAAGGTCCCTTCCATCCCAAACCGGGATTCTGGGATCCAGCAAAAAACATCCCAGGAGCATCCTGGTCTATGGGAATTCCCACCTGGCTCAGGAATCTCCACCTGGCCCAGGAATTCCCAGCCTGGCTCAGGAATTCCCAGAAGACTCTCCAGGCACAGTGGGACCACTGGGATTTGTCCCAAGCCCACGTGGAGGCAGCAGGGAAAGGAAACTCCAGGAGCAATCAGCTGGGAGGAGCTGAGGGGAGGGCTGGAATTTCCTCCTCCTTCAGGGCATGGAAAAGGCTGGGATGGAATTCCTGGCAAACCCATCCCTGGGAATGTGCCAGGCCAGGCTGGAGCGACCTGGGACAGCGGGAATCGTCCCTGCCCGGGGTGGCACTGGATGGGATTGGAGCTCCTTCCACCCCAAACCATTCCAGGATCCTTTTCCCAGAATTCCCACATGTCAGAGGCAGGAGAACAGGGACGGGGAGGATGAGGAGGGCTCCGAGCACACCTCAGCGCCGCGGGAGGCCTCGGGCACGGTGATGTTGCTCAGGTTGTCCTCAATGGTTTTGAAGGTTTGCTTCTTCCTGGGCTGTGCCTTCCTGGTGGCCTCGGGGGCTGGGCTGGAGCCTGGGGGGGAGAAAAGGGCCAAATTCCACTTAAAATCTCCTAAAGGAGGGATAAAACCTGGAATTTGTACACCAGACTCACAGGGGGCATTGGAATTCCTCAGGATCTGTTGGAATGAGCAACATTCCATGGCTGAGTCTGCTTTGCTTTTTATTGGTTCTGTTTGGTCCCAAACTGCCCCTACTTGGCCCCAAACTGCCCCTGTTTAGTCACAAATTGACAGAATTTGGTTCCAAACTGCCCTTCTTTAGTTAAAAATTGACTCTGGCCCCAAACTGCCCCTCTTTGGCCCCATTTGGGATCCCCCAACGCTAGGAAAATTCAATGAATCCCAAATCTCTTCGAAACTCCCAACTCGGAAAGAGCGCTGAGGCTTCTCCCGTTCCCGGGTGGGGAATGAGGGAATCTCCCGGGTTTTTTGAGAGGAAAAGAGGGAATTCCCACCTTCCTTGGGGCTCTCCGGGTCCTTGGCGGGGGCTGAATCCCTGCCCAGGTTTCCCAGGACCCTGTAGGTGTCAGCGTGGACGGAATCCACGCGCACAGCGTAGATCTTGGCACTGGCATCCAGTGTTCCTGCTGCCACCTGGAACAGGGAATTCGCAGCTGCAAGGGGAAAAGTCTCGCCTGGAAGATCCCAGATCTGATTTCCTGAGTGCTCTGCATCCCGAGGAACATCGTGGATAATGGGGAAAGGAGTTACTGTGAAAGCTATGGACCCCCAAGGGGGGTTTTCCCTTTGTTTTTTGGGATCACACCTAAAATCCTGTAGGAATTGCTGAGTTCAGCAATGGGGAGGAGCAGATTTGATCTGCCAGGAGCTGTCTTTCCTTCCTTAGGGTTCCCCCTCAGGATCATCCCGTTTTCCCAGATCATAAAGAGGCCACGGACGTGAAATTACAAGTGCTTTTTCCAGCCCCAGACTCCGCCAGGAAGGCCGAAAACCCCCCAGTGAAATCCAGGGCCCTTCCCTCAGGGCCTGCTGGCTCCTGGAGGCAACATCCGAAAGCCCTGTCCCCTGTTCATCCATCCAGGAATCCACTTCTCCCTCCCAGCAATTCCTGGGAGTCTTTTCCTTGGCAAGTTGTTGGATTAAACCCAGCCCAGCACCACCCTCCTTCCTTCCCCAGCCTTGTTTTGTCACTGTTTTTACCTCAGAGGCCTCCCAAGCCCCACTTTTACACCAGAGCCCTCACAGCTGGAGGGACTCAGCCTTTACAGGATTCGGTGCCTCCAATTCCTGCAAAAAGCGGCTGCGCCACCTCTCCCAGGGGGTTTTGGTGGCAGCACCACAAGGAGCGTTTGAGGTGTCACATTACTTAACCCTGCGGTTAACCGCCAGGTGGAAAAGAAGCAACAGCAGCAGCAACTCCTCTCACCTTGAAGTTGGTAAGCTCCGAGTTCTTCTGCTTCAGGATCTCGGTCATGTAATCAATCAGGTACAGCCCAAAGGCGTTTTTGGTGGTGATTTTCTGCAACAAAGCACAGCTGGGGACCCTTCCCCTGGCCAGGGCCACCCTGCAGGACCCTGAGCCTGGGGGGATTGCAGAGGTGACAGGAGACAGGTGGGGTGGCACCGGGGGAGGGCAACACCAGCCTGGATGTGGCCACGGCTTCCTCTTGGAAGAGGAATGGGAAGAGCTTGGAGAGATGGGCAGGGAATTGTCTGAAAGCGAAGGGGGCTATGCAGCTGGGGAGGGACAGCCCTGGGCACACTGGCACGAGCTGGGGGGCACCTGCTGGAGCAGCTCCTGGGCAACATCAAAGTGTCCCTGCCTAGCAGAGTGTCCTGGGGACAAGGACACCCATGGGATGCACAAGGAAGAGCATTCCCAGCAGCTCAGGGAGTGTTCCTGCCCCTCTGCCCAGCTCTGGGAGCACCTCTGTGTCCAGCCCTGGGACCACTGGGACAGGAGGGACAGGGAGCTCCAGCGCAGGGTGACAAAGATGAGGAAGGGCCTGAGGCATCTCGCCGATGAGGAGAGGCTGAGGGAGCTGGGGCTGGTCAACCTCGGGAAGAGACGGCTGAGAGGCTGTTCATAAATATCCAACGTGGGAATGGGGGAGGATGGATCCAGGTTCTGCTCCACGGGGCCCGGCCACGGGACGAGAGGAACGGGCAGGAACTGATAGCCGGGGAGTTCCACAGGAACTTTTTCCTGTGATTGCCCAGAGATATTCCAGAACCGTGCTGACACAAGCCCTGTGCTGTGGGACGGCCCTGCTGGAGCAGGGAGCTGGGACCAGATGCCCCCTCACGGTCCCTTAACCCGCCCCATCCCGCGATTCTGGGAACGGCCCCGCTGCCAAGGCCCGAAGCGTTTCCAACCCTGCCTGCACCGCGGGATTTTAAACCCCGCAGGGCCCCAGCGCGGCGCCCCGGACTCACGTTCTCGGTGCAGAGCTTGATGCAGGTGCTGTAGTGCTCCGAGATCTGCGCGTTGGTCCACTGGGGCAGCGGGGGCTGCCAGCCCTCGGGCCTGCGGGACACAGCGGCGTCGGTGTCCCTTCAGCCCGGGTCCCGCGCTCCCCCCTCACCCCGGCTCCCGCGCATCGGCCCTACCTGGGCGCGGGGGAGCCGAGGCCCTGCAGCGACGAGTCCACGGCCCTGGAGCGGCGGCGCTGGCGCCTCTCGCGCTCATCGTCGTTGCCGGGACACTCAGCGAACACGGGGGTGCCGGGGGTGCCGGTGCTGCCGAGGGCCCGCGGGGCCGGGGAGAAGGCGGAGGAGGCGGCGGCGCCGGCGGCGCGGGGAACACGGCCGTTCATGGCTGCGGGCAGCGCCGCGCTGAGCCCGAGCCCGAGCCCGAGCCCAAGCCCGCCCTC
>VZRO01008009.1:106314-123717 GCA_013397915.1 Daphoenositta chrysoptera | reverse complement strand
CGCGCCTGCCGGCCATTCAGCGCGCGGCCGCCCTTCTCGGCAGCCAATGGACGCGCGGCCGCCCTCCCCGGCAGCCAATGGACGCGCGGCGCGCCCGCCCCGCCCCGAGGCGGGTTTGAACGGCGGCGCGCGCTCGGCGGGCCCGCGCGTGGGCGCCGAGTAACGGCCGTAAGGGGAGCGGGGGGGCTGCGCTCTGAGGGGTCCCCGGGAGCCACCCCCGGGACCCCTCCGTCCCCCCCATCTCCTGGCCCTGGGCTGGCACCGGAGCGGGGTCGGCAGCCCCCGGTGTCGCCCCGGCACCCCCCGAGAAGGAGGAGGAGCCGCCAGAGCAGCGCCGCTTATCCCGGAATCCCTGAGGCTGGAATCTTTAGGATCATCGAGTCCGAGCTGTGCCCAATCCTCCTCCTTGACCCCAGCGCGGAGTGCTGAGTGCCGCCTTCAGGCCTTGGGCACCTCCAGGGATGGGCACTCGGAACCTCCCTGGGCAGTTCCAAGGCCTGAGCACCCTTTCCATGAGGAAATTCCTCCTGGTGTCCACCCCGAGCCTCCCCTGGCCCAGCCTGAGGCCGCTCCCTCTCCTCCTGTCCCTGCTCCCTGGGAGCAGAGCCCCCGGCTCCACCCCGAGCCACCCTGGGCCCCCTTCTGGTGTTCCCTGTGCCCCTCCAGGTGTGTCCCCACATTCCCTGCGACTCCCCAGGTGTGTCCCCATACTTCCCATGACTCTCCAGCTGTGTTCCCACATTCCCTGTGCCCCTCACCTCACCAGGTCCCAAATTCCGGGCAGAGGGGACACTCCTGGGAGAGCCCCGAGCTCTGTGCCTGAGGCAAAGCTCCACCAAGAGGGAAATAAATCCGTAACTTTTATTTCTGGAGCATCTCCTGTGCTCTGGAAACTTTAGGGAAAAGTTGGGATGGCCCCAGATCCATCCCCAAAAGCTTGAGAATTCCGTTCCGTGGGAACAGCAGCTGCTTCTCCAGTGCCACCACCCGGACCAGGAGCTTTTCCAGCCCTCCCACGCAGCATTCCCAGCCGAATGCTTGGATTTCGGGCACTGCGGCGTTGCTGCGGTTGGGTGCCCGCGTTTTTCCCGGCGGTTTACCCCGGCGGAGCCGCTGGATGGAGCAGCAGGAAGAGCCGTGGATCGATTCCCGCGGGAGCAGCGCTCAGGAGCGAGCACGGAGTAGCCAAGGGATGGTGGAACCACGGGATCGTGGAATTGTTGAAGTTGGAAAACGCCTTTCGGATCATCTAGTCCAAGCTCCAGCAAGGGATTGGAGCCGCGGGATCTCCCAGGGAAGAAAACCCGGGATTCGGGAAGGGCGGGTTCCCCATCCAGGGTGCTCCGGGCTCCCGGGAAGGGCCGATCCAAGGAAACGCAGCTCCCTGGGAGTGCTCCAGCCCCGTCCCCAGGGTTTTATAGAACCCGTCCCAAACACAACCAATCCATCAGCCAGAACCAAACAAAGAAAACCCCATTTTTCCTAAGGAATATGTGGATTTAGAGGGCCGAATCCCACTTTTCTTTCGGCTCTGTCCATCCCTCCGGAGCCCAGCTCGATTCCCCCCGCCAGGAGCGCTCCCCCAGCGCCGGGACCTCAGCGCTGCCTCATCCCAACCCCAAAAATGGCAAAGGAATCGACGCTTGGAGCCTGGAATTTCCTTGGAAGAGCATCCCGAGCATCCGGGAGGCCCTGGATGCTTCCCAAACCTCGTGGGACCGAAACACTTTGGGGTTTTTTTGTCCCCCGGATAACTCGGGGGCTGAGCAATGGGGTCAGTCCCTTCCCTCAACTGCTCCAGCATAACCGGGAGAGGCTGGAAAATTCCGGGATGTGCTTTGGGATGCGTTTTCCCGGGAGCAGACCCCGCTTTCCGTGGCTGCAATAAACAAATCAATCTCTGCAGCTGAGCCCAACCCAAGGAGACTCCAAGGAACTCAGACGGGTTTTAATGCCCGAATAAATTATCTCTGCCCTGGCAACGGCCTTGGATTTTTCCCAGGCATCCATCAGCGGTGCTGGAGAGGGCAGGAACGTTCCCATATGGAAGTCGAAATTGAGGGAATGCATCACTGGTGACAGGATTTCCCAGATTTTTGGCACTCTCATTCCCTGTGTTTTATCCCCAATTCTTGTGCCACAAACCCCAGGAACTCCCAGATTTTCGCTGCCCCCATTCCCTGTGTTTGGAGCTGGAGGCGCAGAGAAAGCTTGGGAGAGGGAATCTTGGTCTTTCCAAGATTTTATTGGGAAGTGCTGTTCCCGAGCTGCCTTCCTGTGGCCTGGCTGCCACACACGTCGCTCCAGTCCAGCTGGGACAGATTTTTTTCCCTTTAGTGGGAAAGCTCTGGAAGAGGCTGAAGTGGGAAGGACCTCGGGATGGCCTCAATCCCTAATCCTGCCCCTGGGGATGGCCCCAGTTCCTTCTCCAGCCCCTCATTCCCTGGGAATGACCCCAGTCCTTGTAGGAAAAGGGAAGGGAAGGGAAAGCAGGATCAGGAGTGCTCCTTGTGGCCCATGGGAAGCTTATCCTGGGATATTTTCCAGGATAAATACTGGAATGGGTTGGGTTGGAAGGAACCTTAAATCCCATCCAGTGCCACCATGGGCAGGGACACCTTCCATAAATCCAGGTGGCTCCAACCTGGCCTTGGACACTTCCATGGATCCAGGAGCAGCCCCAGCTCCTCTGGGAATTCCATCCCAGCCCCTCAGGGAGGAATTTCCTCCTAAAAAATCCTGGCTAGAGCGTGGATCCCACCAGGATTCCTTGGATCCTTCTGCAACCCCTCCCTGCCCATCCAATTGCTCCAATGAATAATTAATTTCTAATTAAGCCCTTCAGAGCATCCCATGGAAGCAACCCCCTCTCTCCCCTTTTCCCTTCATTCCCTCTGGAATTTCTGAGGCCCAGGGAGGTCCCTTTGGAGCGGCTCCTTGCCCTGGATACCCCAAACCTTATTTAATTCCTCATTTTCTGCCCCCAAATTCCCAATTGCTGCCGTGGGCCCTGAAATCTCCCAGCAGCTCCTGCTCGGCTCATTTAGCTCAGTAATTACTGGGGTAATTAACTCTAATTACTGCTGTGAACAAGCTGGAATTGTCCACCATCCAGGAACCCCAAATCCACTGGAATCTGCCCCAAAATGGAAGCAGCGACTCCTGAAGGACACAAATCCACGTCCATCCCAGTGTTCTGAACCCAAATCATTCCTCTCTGAGCTCTGATTTTTTGGGAAGCATCTTAGAGCCCCCCGGGTGCCATGGAAACCACGGATTCAACCCTGGGAGCAATGAGCTGCCGTTAACTCCCATTTTCCGGGATATTTTGGACTCGGCATTAGGCAAATTTATGCAAAACGCTGGAATCCATCCATGGTGATGAGGTTGAGCCTGTGGATTCACCGGAGCGGGAAATTGGCGGGGCGGGTTCAGTCAAACCCATAGATCCTGCTCAGAAAGCACCAAAAATGAGAAAATTTGGCTTTTTTTGGGGTCACCCAGCAGGCAGCTCCTGGTTTTGGGGGGTTTCCCATTGAATCAGAGATGGAGGGATAACCCAAAGACCGGGGAATTTGGAATTCCCTTTCCTTGTGTTGCTGAGGGTGATTTTTGTACCCAGGAAAGGCTTGACCTCATTTTGTGGGGTGGGGGTGGAATTCCCCCTTAAGGACAGCCCTGGGAAAGGGGATGGGGTGATCCCGATGGGGGAAACGGCTCCATGGGGATCGGAATCCCCCTGGGAAAGGGGATGGGGTGATCCCAATGGGGGAAACGGCTCCGTGGGGATTGGAATACCACTGGGAAAGGGGATGGGGTGATCCCAATGGCGAAAACAGTTCGACTGGGATCCGAATCCCACTGGGATGGGATGATCCCAATAAAGACAACAGCTCCATGGGGATCTGAATCCTGCTGGGAATTGTAAGGTGATGGGATGATCCCAATGATGGGATATCTCAATGAAGGAAACGGCTCCGTGGGGGATCTGAATTCCGTCAGGAAGGGGGATCCAGCCTGGCATTCCCGGGAAGGTTGGCTGGGAGCAGCTGCCAGTGCCCGGCGCATGCCGATGTTTATCCCTCCCCTCCCTTTTCCAGCATAAAATTGCTCATGGAAAACAAACAGCCAGAGTTTATGGGGCCTGTGGGACGGAGCCAAGCCCGGGAACACTGCTTTAATTAAAATCTGAAATTCCAGCTGGCCAGAACCGACGGCAGGGGCCGGATGCTCCTGCAATTCCCACCTGCTCCGCCATCAGTGTGGAAAACCACGGATTGTGCATTCCCAGCGGAGCAGTGGGATTTGGGAAGCACAGCCTGGGAAGGGGAGCCAGGATCCATCATGGATCCAGAGCCAGGAATCACACAGAGAACGGAGCGGCCCCAAGCCCTGCCCGCACTCCAGGCGGTATCGGAGCCTTTTCCATCATCTGGGAATCAGGGATGCGCTCCCAGCCTTGGCTTTGAGGAGGAATTTTGGGAATGGTCCCTTTTCCTGCTGCTGTGGTGACATTTTGGGGCAAACCCCTCCCACCGAGGGTGCCCCAAACCCTTCATCCATCTTTTCTGTGGAATTTTATCTTTTCCACCTTTTCCGCCTCTTCCCACTCCCAGCCCGCCTCCCCTCGTTAAGGGATAACGAGCCAGGTTCCACACCAAAGGACCATTTATCCATGAAATCCACGGAAGGACGATCCCGATGATCACACGCAGACACTTTGGGAAGGTCAGTTGGGTTCCCTCCCTCTCTCTTGGGATGCTCCCATGGGAAGAACTTCCTGGAAAGCTCCTTGTGGCTGCTGCCACCCCAAATCCCGAATTCCTGAGGGATCTGCTGGGTTTGGGAGCCCTTTGGTCCGGGGTTGGGATTTTAAGGAGACCCTCAGGTGCTCCTGGGTCTCACTGTCCCAGTCCCGGACTTTCATTGAGGAGTGGGATTTAACTTCCATCAGGAATGGGGTTTGGGGTGGATATTCCATCAGGAATGGGGTTTGGGGTGGATATTCCATCAGGAACAGGATTTGGGGTGGATATTCCAAAGAAAAGGGGGATTCCCATTCTAACCTTTGCATTATAATAACTGTGTTCATTATTCAGCTGGACACGGGATTTTGGGGCAGGGTGATGTGTTTGGGAGATGAATAAATCCCAAAATCCCAAAATCCTGTAATGGGGAAGGCTGGAAGGGATCACGGTGGGTCCTGGAGGCTGAAAATGGGATTTTTTTCAGATTATGGATATTTTAATTGTAAGTAAACCCCGGGATCTGCCGGGTCGGGCTCCATGACCTCACACAGCTCCGGCAAGGACACAGAAATCCCCAAAAACCCAAATCCCATCATCCCTGCGGGAATGCTCCGTAAACAGTGCATCCTGCGCTTCCATCCTGGAACGCTCGGCCGTGAGGGGCCCTCGAGGGACAGCAAAATAAAAACAGCAATAAGGACATGGGATGGGCGGGGCAGGCCTTGTATCCAGCGGGAATCCTAGGAAAAACGCTCTGAACAATGGGAATTGCTGCCGGATGGATCCTTGGCTTCGACTTTCAAAGGCGCCGCCAGATCCTTGGTTTTGACTTCCAAAGGCGCAGGGGTTTTTCTGCCAAACAGAACCAAACCAGGCTTGGGCCTGTTTGAATCCCCAAATCCAGCAAAATCCCCAATCCAGGGGTTGGCGCTGGGGAAGGGATGGTCACACGTGGAAAGGGGGGTAAAGGGTGCATTTTGGAGCAGATTTTGGAGCAGATCCCGAGTGTGGATGGCGAGGGATTTGGGATTTCCTGCTCCAGGCTCCTGTCCAGTGGGAAGAGGAATTTCTGCATTTCAGGACACAAAGCTGACCTTAAAGTCAAAGGTTTAGGGGTCAGGAGGTGGCTCCAGGCTGGAATTTTGGGTTTGGGATGGGGGCGTTTTCCAGGTGCTTCCAAGGGGAGATGGGCAGAGCCCCAGGGGATTCTCTCCAGGCTCTGCTGTTTTTCCTTTCAGGTGCCAGGGAAGAGGCAAAGGAACTGCCCTGCTTTGGAATTGAATCTCTGGTTTGAGATCTGCTTAAAAAAACCTGGAAAAGCCTCTGGATTCAGCTGCCCAGGAGATGGAAACGGAGCAGGGACCGGTCAGGACAAAGGTCCCGGCCCCAAGCCCGGGTGGGGCCACCTCGGTTTGGGCTCTTCAGTCTCCAAAAGGAGAATTTCCTGTGGCTTTTCCAAGGCCTGGGAAAACAATTCTGCCTGAGGATGCTCTCAGGGCTGGAGCCCCTCTGATGCCAGGCTGGGAGAGCTGGGAATGTTCCCCTGGAGAAGGGAAAGCTCCAGGGAGAGCTTGGAGCCCTTCCAGGGCCTAAAGGAGCTCCAGGAGAACTGGAGAGGGACTGGGGACAAGGGATGGAGGGACAGGACACAGGGAATGGCTTCCCACTGGGAAAGGGGAGATTGGGGTGGGATGTTGGGAAGGAATGAGGGTGGTGAGGGGCTGGGATGGAATTCCCAGAGGAGCTGTGGCTGCCCCTGGATTCCTGGAAGTGCCCAAGGCCAGGCTGGAGCCCCCTGGGACAGTGGGAGGGTCCCTGCCCGTGGCAGGGGTGGGATGGAACGGGATCTGAGGTCCTTCCCACCCACCCACATTCCATGTGTGGACACGGAGCACACGTCCCATCTTTTGGGATGGCCTCAATCCCAAATCCTTGTCCCTGCTCCTGCCTGCAGGAATATCTCAGCACTTGGAGAGGAAAGGGACAGCCTGGATTTTGGGGTCGCACCCATTTATGGAGAACATTTTGCTTTTCCAGCTGCTGGATGATCCCACGGCCCATTCCCATCATCCTGAGTATCCCAGGGATCATCCTCGCTATTTCCAACAGTTGGGGATTTTTCCCTCTTTATTTCAAGATCTCCTTTTCCGTGGAGTGCCCCGGGAGGTTTCCAGGCTGCAAAGTGTCCACTCGGATCGGAGCCTCCGCTCCTTCCCCGGGGTGATCCCAGTTCTCCCGCCAAGCGTTCCCTGGAGCAGACTCTTGTCATTCCCTGTGTGTCCGATCCCGGCGATCCCGGGGCATGAATGCAGAGGCCACAGGGGCACCATGGTTATTTATATCCCTATCCACACATATATTTATATCCCCTTTTTTTTTTGGGAATTCTTGCTTCAAACATGACCTGAACTCTTGTTTTTGGGGTTTGTGGAGCCAATCTCCGCTCGCTTTTTTACTCCTCCTGACCATTTTGAGCTATTTGGGGTTTTTGGGGTGGTGGATTTGGGATGGCGGCTGGAAGGAGCTCGGGATTTGGCTCTGGATCGTGGCACCTCTCATGGAATCAGTGGGAAAGGCTTCCCACCCCAAACCTCTCCTCAAACCCATTCCTTTGGGACTGGGGGGATTCTGCCAATCTAACCCCCCAGGCAGGGTCCCACCATTCCCGTTCTCCAGGATTTGGGAAGCAGCGACACAGGAATGCGTCTGAAGGTGACCAGAACAGGAAAAAGTGGGAATTTAGGCAGGAAAAATCCCATTCCAGCTGTGCACGTGGAGCTTTGGGACGTGGCGTGGCTGCAGGGGTTGGGAAGAGGGTGGGAACGTCTGGAAAAGCTGCTACTCACGGACGGCACCGGGAAGGATTTGGGGGAAAAAGGATCATTTTCATCAGTCCTCTTCCAGTTTTTCCTGGATCCACCTCTTTGCCCATTCCTTGAATTTCATCCGGAGACATGGCTTGGATATGGGTGGAATTATCTCCGAGGTAAACAGGGATTTATTCAGATTTATCCAGAACCACTGGACCTTCCCAGAGCCGCTTTGAAACCTGGAGAGTCGGAAAGCTCCGGAATTCATCCCTGCTTTATTCCCAGAGCTCTCTGGGAGCAGGGGCTGAGGGTCAGGTTTTGGAAGTAAATGAGGAGTTCCTTGGTCTGTGCAAATCCACCGAGCATTTATCCAATGTTCATCCCTCATTTCTCCAGAGTTCATCTCTCATTTCTCCATCTTTTATCTCTCATTTCTCCAGAGTTCATCTGTCGTTTTTCCAGAGTTTATCCCTCATTTCTCCAATTCATCCCTCATTTCTCCATTGTTTATTCCTAATTTTTCCAGAGTTCATCCCTCATTTATCCAGAGTTCATACCTCATTTCTCCAGCATTTATCCCTCATTTCTCCATCGTTCATCCCTCATTTCTCCAGTGTTGCAGTGACTCCATTTAGGAGCCCGATTCCCACACCCCAAACGAGAACTCGGAGCAGCAGCTGGGAGCAAATTCCCCCAAAGTGTCCCCAAATTTGTGGCTTTGTTCCCAACCAGCCGAGTTTATCCACCTGGGATTTTATTACCGTTTTTCCCTCACTCTGGGTGTTAGTTCATCCACTGGAGGAGTCCAGGGAAAATTATCCATCTCAACAAGACTGAAATATTCCATAGATCGATACACACGTCACAAACCTCATGGTTTTTGCAAAGGAAGAAAAATTCCTGATTAAAACAAAATCCAGGTGGTGGAAGGGAATTATTGGAACCCTTGGGGTGAAACCAGCTCGGCAGAATTCCCCACCTCCCTCCAATCCTCGTTTTTGGGATTGAATCCATTTCCAGGGGGTGAGAATCATTTTGGGGTGGTCTCTCCTTCTCCAGAGCTCCACAGCGTTCTGGAGTCCATCCAAGAGGCATCATCTTGGGGTTTCCAGGGAATCACAGGGATTCCTGGTGGCGGTTGACAAAGCCCAGCTCAGCTCCAAGATCCTTCAGGAGATCCTTCGGAAGATCCTTTGGGACATCCTTTGGGAGATCCTTTGGAGACCTCGGAGCAGTGGGATGTGGATGCTGGAGATGATCCAAGACCACATGGGATCTGTGCTGTGGCCGATGATTCCCCACGGAGCTGGAAACAGCCTTTTTGCTGGATTTTGGGATTCAATATCCCCCTGGATATCCAACCGGGAGAACGAAATTAAAGATGCGAGGAGGGAAGTGCAGGATGGGGTCGTTTTCCTGTGGGTGGGATGCACTGGGAGATCCCTCCAGCCTCCAGAGAGCACAGAAGCGCCAGCCAGTGTTGGAATTCTGGAGAAAACCCCAGCTCTGTCCCATTCCTGCATCCCCTCCCTCTGCCTGGCAGCGAGGTGGGGCCAGCCAAACATTCCCGGTGTCCAGCCCAGCAACAGAACATACAGAACTCATCCCAAAGTTTTGCTGCCGGGCTCTCCGAAGGAAAAGAGATGGAAAAACAGCGCGGGAAGCGCTGGCGTGGCACAAGCAGGCAGTGACACTGAGGTGGCACCCTGGGGACGGGGACCTCCCTAGGTGAGGGTGTTGGAGTAGAAGCTGAGGCTCTCAGAGACCGTCTTGGAGTCGCTGCGGGAGGAGTCATTGGACGTCATGTCCAGGGAGAGCCGCTTGGCCCGGCTGGGCTCGTTGGGGTCGTTGTCGGCCGCACCAAGCGCCAAGGCCACAGTGGTGGTGTCCATCCTGCTGACCTTGGACACTGAGCTCTGTGTGTGCAGGAACCGCGCCGAGCGCAGCTCCAGCCCCTCGTACTCTCCGGTGCTGACCCACGGGCACCACCGGAACACGTGCTTGAATCCCACCCGGAACCTGCAGGAAGGGATGGGGAGAGACGTGGAGGTGGCCAAAGGGATGGGGAGAGACATGGACATGGCCGAAGGAGTTGGATGGACATGGCCAAAGGAGTAGGGACAGACACGGAGATGGCCGAAGGAATGGGATGGACATGGCCAAAGGAAGAGGGAGATAAAGCCGAGTTTTGCTAAACCTGACAAAATTGCAATTTTTCACTAAGGGGAGGGAAAACCCACTGAGAAATGAAAAACCCACTGAGAAATCCCAATTGAGAGCTGGGATTACTTTGATTGATGTTTTCCCTCCAAATCCACAGGGATTAGGGAAGACTTTCGGTGAGGACTGGGCCATCCCCACCTCTGCTGGAAGTGGCAGAGGATGGGGCAGAAACATCCCGAAAAAACCCATCCAGCCCGCTCCGCATTCCTGCATTCCCACATTCCCGCATTCCCGCATTCCCGTCATCCTGAGGCGCTCCCGGAGCCTTCCACCACCCACCTGTCGTTGAGGCAGCAGTAGATGATGGGGTTGTACATGGTGGAGCTCATGGCCAGCCACATGACGGCCAGGTAGACCTGCTGGATGAACCTTTGCAGGTACCACTCGGGCCGCAGGTACTGCAGCGTGAAGTACACGTGGTAGGGCAGCCAGCAGAGCGCGAAGGTGCACACCACGATGATCATCATCTTCACCACCTGGAATGGGGGGGAGAACAATCCATCAGCCATTCCAGCCTCTGGAATGGCCTTTCCAACCAGGAATGTGCAGTCAATGTCTTGGCTGAACCACTTTTGTGGAGGAGATGTGCACAGGCTGCTGCTCCATCTTCAACCCACCCATTGGTCATTCCACACTTTTCAGCGTTGGAGACCTTTCCAACACGGTCTGTATCTTGGTTGAATGTTTTTGTGGAGGAGATGTCCGCAGGACACTGTTCCGTCTTAAACAGATCCATCTATTCCACCCTCTGGAATGGTTTTTCCAACCAGGAGCATGTGGTCAATATCTTGATTGAACCACTTTTGTGGAGGAGGCATCCACAGGACTCTGCTCCATGTTCAACCACCAGGTCCTCACCTGCTGCCACCCCAATGAAGGGTTTGGGGCTGGGATTGGCTGGGATTTGCCATGGATAATGGATCCAGCTGTGCCCAGAATTCCTTACCTTCTTCTTGGCCAGGACCTGCTCGTGTTTGGGATTGGACAGGAATTACAGATCCAGCCATGTTTGGAACTCCTTACCTTGAGCTTGGCCATGACCTTCTCATGGTTGGGATTAGATGTGAACTATGGATCCAGCCACTCCCAGAATTCCTTACCTTTTGCTTCTTTGAGACCTGCTCATGGTTGGGTTTGGCCAGGAATTCTGGATCCACCCACGCTCAGAATTCCTTACCTTGTGGAGACTGGCCAGGAATTCTGGATCCAGCCCCTCCAGAAATTCCTCACCTTCCTCTTGGCCGACACCTGCTCATGGTAGCGGTCGGAGGAGTCGCCGGGGATCTCACTGGCCCAGAGCGTGCGGCCGACCACGGCGTAGGCACAGCCGATCACCAGCAGCGGCAGCAGGTACAGCAGCACGGTCATGGAGAAGTGGTACCTGGAAAAAATGGGTTCATCCCTCAGGATCCGCTGCCTCTCCCATCCTTCTCTTCCAAGATGAGCTCGGTGGGAAAGCGCTGGCCTCAGAAGGAGAGAATTTGGCACAATTCCCGTGCCACTCCTGCTCCAGGAATTCCTGCGGAGCTTGGGCTGGGAAGGATTCCCTGCTTTCATCCCGATCTTCTCCCTTTTCCAGGTTCACCCCCATTATGGATCCCTCCCCACCCCATTCCGGATAAAACCTCCGGAGACTCATCCTGCTCTTGGTGGCTTGGGGGGAAAAATGGATTTTCCCCCTCGTGGTTGGATAAAAACCTCCTGGAATGGGATGTAGCTGGGAAATTTCTGGGAATTTCATCAGGGAAGGATTTTTTAGCTGAGCTGAGTTTTTCCTCTCACTCCTCCTCTCTTCACAACCCAGATTATCCTGGGGATGGATGCAGGCTCTGCTCCCAACTTTTAGCTGGAAATCCTGCCAGAAAAGCAGGATTTTGGAACAGGAAAGGATGGGAATATTGAGAAGAAGTAAAGGATTTTCCTGCGGAGCAACCACCAGGATTGGGATACAGCTCCCAAAAATCCTGGACTCCAGAGGCACCAGCCAGAACCCCGGTCCCCAAAAGGAGCCAAATCCTTGAAGCTTTATTCAAACTCGGACAGGAATGCAGCGGCCGGATCTGCGCTCCGAGCTCATGGAAAGGGCTGAATCCTGGGGCTGTTTATATCCCTGATAAACAAATCCCAAACCCAGCAGGAGGCTCCAAATGGAAGTGGCAGCGCAGGTCTGAGGCTGCTCTGCCGTGACCTGGGGAGCCATGGGGGGACTGGGAGCACTGGGAATGCACTGGGAGCCCTGGGAATGCCGTGGAAACTCTGGGAATGCTGTGGGAGCACTTTGAACGCCATGGAAGCACTAGGAGTGGCATGGGAGCACCAGGAATGCTGTGGGAGCAGTGAGAATGCCATGGGAACGCTGGGAATTCAGTGGGAGCACTGGAAATGCTGTGGGAACACTGGGAATGCTGTGGGAGCTGGGGGGAATGCTGTGGGAGTGCTGGGAGCATTCCCACAGCACTGGGAATGCCATGGGAACTCTGGGAATGCTGTAGGAGCAGTGGGAATGCCGTGGAAGTGCTGGGAATGCTGTGGGAACTCTGGGAATGCCATGGGAGCACTGGGAATGCCATGGGAACTCTGGGCATGCTGTAGGAGCAGTGGGAATGCCGTGGAAGTGCTGGGAATGCTGTGGGAACTCTGGGAATGCCATGGGAGCACTGGGAATGCTGTAGGAGCAGTGGGAATGCCATGGAAGTGCTGGGAATGCTGTAGGAACTCTGAGAATGGCATGGATCCGTGAGGATTTCTGTTAAAGAGGAGTTGGTTTAAGAGGAAATCCCGTAATTCTAGGTTTATCCCACAGGAGGGGATGGAGGCTCTGACCCTGCAGAAAATCCTGCAAAATCCTCTCTTCCCTAAAACCTGAGCCCACAAATGTGGCTGGCGCCAGCCTGGAAAACTTCCCAAACGCTGCCAGGTTAGCGGGAATTCCATTCCCGAGACTTTGGGGTCCCTGCGTGGATTTCTGGGCTCCTATCCAAGGTTTCGCATCTTCCCGAGGCCGATCCAGGCCCTGCTCCCAGCTCTGGAATCGCTCATCTTCCCAGGAGCCGGGATTGAATCACAGCTCTAGAGGGTATGGAACGGCTCCGGGAATTCTCCCGCAGGGAATGGGGCTGGCCCCGGCCCTGCTGCAATCTCATTTTCCCCGGCCCTAATTCCATTTGGGATGGGGTTTGCGGGGCTGGAATTCATCTCGCTCCTTCCAGAGGCGTCTCCGCGGCTCCGGAGGAGGATTTTGCTGCGGTTCCCATGGAATTCAGGATCCTCGGTGTGCTGCAGGAATGTCTGGAGGAGCGGCGGGATAACGTCAGCAGCACAGACCCCTCATTTCCAGGGGTGTCTGGGCCTGGAGAGCCGTTCCAGACGGCTCCGGGAATTCTTTTGGGATTCCGGGCATGGAAAAGCGCTGGTATTATCCATGTGCTGTTCTGCCTGCAGGATTTCCAGGATTGGAGCACTCCGGGAAAATCGTGGTTTAAAACGGAAAGGTTTTCAGGGATTTAGGATCTGGGGTAGGATGGAGGATCCCGGAAGAATCGCGGGATGCCAGAGCTCCTTTTCCCCAGCCAATCCCGGGAATGCTGGCACAATAGGGGCGTTCCCAGGGGCTCCGATCTCCCTTCCCTGAACAGCCCCAAATGGGCGCTGAAGGAATTGGGACGGATCGGGAATCCCTGTGGGAAGCATGGATCGATGGCCGGATCGAATCCCATGGAATTATTGGCTCCGGCTGCCGGCACAGCAGGGAAAACAGGGATGTTTTCCAGGGAAAACCAGCTCTGCATGCCGGGCTTGTGCTCCCCAGAGGTTTTCCAAGGGAATTTCCCCCCGAGGTGTTGGAATTCGCCTGTTTTCCCTGGGAACTGGAAAAAGGATGGGATTTTTTCCTCCCGGCACTGCAGACGGAGCAGCTGCCCCTGGAGCCTTCCTGGAATAACCTCTCAGAGGCCATGGAACGCCATGGGCCAGAATGACGCCTCTGGAATGACCCAAACACCTGTCCCGGAGTTATTTAGGGACAGAAAATCCCATCCCAGGCTCCGCCGGGCTCTGCTCGGGGAGATCCCAAGGGTTGAAGCTCCGAGTTCTTCCCAATCCCCAAATTCTTTGGGATTTGGCCATCCCGAAGCTGCCGCTGATCCGCTTTCCCACCTTTCCTGGCTGCCCCGGGATGTGAATCCCTCATGGTTTTCCTCTTGGATCAGGTTTGGAAAAGCCACCGAAATGATCCAGGCCCTGTGGCAGTGGCTGGGAATCACGGAATATTCCCGGCCAGAAGGGACCCCCAAGGCTGGAATGAGGTTGGAAAACCCCCCTGGAGTCCCCCGGCCCCGGGTCTGTCCATGCCACGCCGGGGCGAGGTGACAAATGGCACCAGGGAACAATTGTCACCTGCCACGCTTGGATCTGGGCGCCTGCCCTGGCTCCAGAGGAATTCCACAGTCCCAATTCCTCCCTCCTGGAGATCACAAATGCCTTTTTTATTCTCTGTTTTATTCCCTTTTTTATTTCCTTTTTGATTCCCTCTTTTATCCCCTTTTTAACCCTTTTTTATTCCCTTTTATTCCCTTTTTTTATTCCCTATTTTATTCCTCCTTTTTCCCCTTTCCCTGCCTCCCTTCATTTTTCTTTAATTTCCTGCACTTTTCCCCAGATTTCCTCCCAGTGCCCCGTTCCCTTTAGGGCCAGAAAATCCCATCCCAAGCTCCTCTGGCTCCGCTCAGGGAGATCCTGGGGCTGGAGCCGCAAGTTCCTCCCAATGCCCAAATTCTTTGGGATCTGGCCATGGGATGGGATGGGATGGGATGGGATGGGATGGGATGGGGTGGGATGGGATTGATGGGATGGATGGGATGATCCATTTCCAGATTCTATCCCAGCTTTATGAGCCCCACAGTTCCCCCCAAACCCATCTGAATCCCAGGTTTCCAGCCCCCGGCAGCCCTGTTCCCACTCACGCTTTTCCAGATGCGGCGCCGCCGGGCTCTGGCCACTCCACAAGGCACACGAGGCGCCCCGGGAGCTCGGCCGTGACGGAGAAATATCCCTGGGGAAAGGCCAGCAGGAGCGCCAGGAGCCAGATGACCCCGATGACCGCCTTGGTGGCTGTGGCCGAGAGGCGCGGCCGGAGTGGGTGGATGATGGCCATGTACCTGCGGGATGGGAAAAGCGGGAATCAGGGTTGGGAATTCCCAATGTTCCAGCTCTGCGAGCTGGGTGGAATGGGACGGGATGACCCATTCCAGGATTCTATTCCAGCTTTATGGAATTCCCAGCTTTATGGAATTCCCCACAATTCCCCCCAAACCCTTGGGATTTTCCTGAGCCGCTGCGGTGCCAGCCCCGATCCCGAATTTCCTGCAATTGTTCGGAGTGTTCAGAACAACTTCCTGTTGTTTTTATTCCATGCCCAGGCTGGAGCAGCTCCAGGGAAGAAGGGGATGGAGGAACTTCCAGCAAAAATCCCACACAAACCCATGATGGATCCCGCAAAAAATCCCACTGGGGGAGTTCCTAGAGGAGCCGTGGATTCCCCTGGATCCTGGGAAGTGTCCCAGGCCAGGCTGGATGGGGCTTGGAGCAGCCTGGGATGGTGGGAGTTGTCCCTGGATGGGATTTGAGGTCCCTTCCCACCCATTCCAGGATTCCTGGATTCCACGGATCAAACCACAATCCCCACTCACTCCATGGTGGCTTTTCCAAGTCTTTCCATATCCTGGGAATTGCCTGCAGGGAGCAGGGAGGGAGGAGAGGATTTGGGGAGCATCCCGCTCCTCCCAGCCCTTGCCCCGGATCCCATCGCTCTGCTGGACTTCGGGAACGTGAGGCTCATTCCACACCGCTTCCCTGATTCCTGCTGGAAATCGGGAATTCCAGCCCCAACCCGGCCCTGCTGCTCCCCATCCCAGCTCTGGCTCTCCCTGTTCCCAATCCCGGCTCCAGGTCTCCCTGTTCCCAATCCCAGTTCCAGCTCTCCCCGTTCCCAATCCCAGTTCCAGCTCTCCCAGTTCCCAGTCCCAGTTCCAGCTCTTCCCATTCCCACAGATCCTCCTGCTGCCGGCCGGGAGCGATTCCTCCCTTCCAGGCACCTGGAACAAATTCCTGCTTTTCCTGCGTTTCAGCTGCCATTGTCAGCTCCCAGACACAGGAAAAGGAGCAATTTTCCAGGGCCTGGAGACGCCTGGAGGGGCCGAGGATGGGATTTGCCACCTTCCCGATTCCCGGCTGGAATTTGGGATGCAGCCGCTGCACGGAGGCTGCGGCTTCCAGGTGGGAGCCTGGATTTTTTGGGAATGCCGGGCCTCTCTTCAGGGTTTGCAGGTGCAGGAAGAATTCTTGCGAATGCAAATGCCCCCAAAAAATCCAGCACTAGCCTCCCAGATTTTCCTGTTTTACTCCAGCCTCCCTGGTTACTTCGGGGTGGATCAAAGGCTGTGAATTCAATTATTAACCCCCCAAATAATCTCTGGAATTCATCCCAGCCCCAAAGGGCTTTTCCAGCTGATCCCAAAGATCCTCCTGGAGCAGCGCCAGCACCACCATGGGAGAGGAACTGGAAATATCCCGGTTTTTATTGATTATTGCCTCAATTCCCAGCACATTCCCTGCGGGAGAGCTGCGCTCGCTCCCGGGGGTTTTAGGGGGAGGATCTGGTGACAAAACCGAACCCGGGGCTGCTCTGAACGCCCGGGGAGCCTCATCCAACCCCGGCTCTGCTTCCCGCAGGGAATGTGGGCAGGAAAAGCGTCCCTCCCCCATGGATCCCGTTCCCAAATCCCCTTCATTCCCCGGGGGCGGCGGCCGGGGAGAGGCGGCGCAGAGCCCCGGGAATGTCGCCTTGGGAAAATCCGAGCGCCCGAAGCGCTGAGAGGGACCCGCCCGGGTGGGAAAGATCCCCGAATTCCTGCCCGACGGGGGACAGCAGGGAGGGCACAGCCCGGGGACGCGGGGGTCGGTGTCCCCCGCGAGATAGGAGGGGTCCCCGGGGCCGGCGGTGCCCGCAGAGCTCTGGCTGGGCTGGGGATCGTGGGATCCGGGATCTGGGATCCGGCTGGGCTGGGGATCGTGGGACCCAGGATCCGGCTGGGCTGGGGATCGTGGGACCCGGGACCCGGGATCTGGCTGGCCTGGGGATTGTGGGAGCCGGGATCCAGCTGAGCTTTGGATCGCGGCCCCAGTGGGATCTGGGATCCAGCTGAGCTTTGGATCACGGCTCCAGTGGCATCTGGGATCCGGCTGAGCTTTGGATCACGGCCCCGGTGGAATCTGGCTGTGCCAGCCGACCTTTGGATCACGGATCCAGAGCGATCCGGCTGTGCCCGCAGATCACGGCATTCCGGCAGGAGCTGGGAAGGGAAAACTCAACCCAGGCAGCCGAACCGAGGAATCTGGAGCCCCGGCCTCTCCCGCTGGATCCGCCCCTGGAATCCCGGTGGCTTTTCCTGGGGACCCCCCCCCAAGCCGGGAAGCACTTCCCAGCCCGAGCTGCTCCCAGAGGCTCTGCAGACATTCCCAACCCAGCCCAAAGCCATGGAACGGCTCCTGGAACGGCGTGTGCGGCACAGGCGCGGGAAGGGAAGGGAAGGGAAGGGAAGGGAAGGGAAGGGAAGGGAAGGGAA
>VZRO01008009.1:86603-103584 GCA_013397915.1 Daphoenositta chrysoptera | reverse complement strand
CGGGGAAGCCGCGCTCGTCCCCCCGCTGGGCCAGGAACGATCCCAAATCCCGGCCCGGGGGGAGAGGAGCCGCTCCCAGGTGAATCCGGGAGGGATTCGGGACGGGAGGCGGGCGCGGGGAGGGAGCTGCGGGAATTCGGAGATGTTTATCCCCAGGAGGGATGCAGGAGGGTCATTCCAGCCGGGATCTCGGCGTTTCCAGCGGCTCCAGGGGGATCCAGGGGGAGCCANGCGGGCTGGGAATGGGAGCTGGGAATGGGAGCTGGGAATGTGGGCTGGGAGCTTGAGGATCTCAAGGATTTTTCCCCCTTTTCCCCCCATTTTTCCCCTTTCCCCTCCCAGTTTCCCTGCTGGCAAATCCCAGTTCCCTGGACCAGTGTCCATCACCCATGGCCTGTCCCTGCCCGAATTTCCAGGATCTTTTGCTCCACTCGGGGTCTCCCGGGTTTCCTTGTGGGGTTTTTATCCCACCCGAGCTCTCCGTGTCCCCATCCTGCTGTCAAAAAATTGAGGGAAAACGGGAAAAAACCGGGAAACATCCCGCGGGAATGAGGCCTTTGGGAGCTGCCTGGAAGGGGAAGCTCGGGGCACATCCGAACCTCGGGAATTCCCACGTTCCCTAATCGGATTCCGGGGAAATGGGAGCACGGTTCTTGGGAGCGTCAGCGGCTTCCCGAGGGATGGGAACGGGGATTGGGGGTATCGGCGCTGTCTGGGGTGGGGGGGTTCTGCAGAGGGATGGGGATCCGGGAGTGGGGCTGAGCCTCGGGAGTGGGATATTAATGATCAATGTTTAATAATTGATTAATGATTGATAACTGATTAATGATCAGTGATTAATGACTGATTAATAATCCCCCCCACTGGAGCGGAGCTGGGAGAGCTGGGAATGTTCCCCTGGAAAAGGGAAGGATCCAGGGAGAGCTTCCAGCACATTCCAGGGCCTGAAGGGGCTCCAGGAGAGCTGGAGAGGGACTGGGGACGAGGGATGGAGGGACAGGACACAGGGAATGGCGTCCCACTGGGGAAGGGGAGATTTAGGGTGGGATGTTGGGAAGGAATGAGGGTGGTGAGGGGCTGGGATGGAATTCCCAGAGGAGCTGTGGCTGCCCCTGGATCCCTGGAAGTGTCCCAGGCCAGGCTGGAGCCGCCTGGGACAGCGGGAGGTGTTCCCGAGGGTGGCCCTGGATGGGATTTAAGGTCCTCCCCACACAGAAAATTCCAGGATTTAATGCAGTTTTGGGGCTGCCTAAGGCGGGGTCTGGCTGAGCCAGTCCTGGGCCAGGGGCTGGGGCTGGAGAAGGATCAGGATCATGATCAGGATCAGGATCAAGATGAAGATCAGAATCAGAACCAGGATCAGGACTGGAATCAGGATGAGAATCGGGATGAGGATGAGGATGAAGATGAGGATCAGGACCAGGATCAGGATAGGGATCGAGATCAGGATCACGATCAAGATAAGGATCAGGATCAGGACCAGGGCCAGGGCCAGGGCCAGGACCAGGACCAGGACCAGGACCAGGATCAGGACCAGGATTAGGATCGGGATCAGGATAAGAAATGGGATTGGGATCGGGATCGGGATCAGGATAAGAATCGAGATCAGGATCAAGATGAGGGTCAGGATCAGGATCAGGCAGAGATGCAGCAGGACTAGCATAAGGATGAAGATTAGGATCAAAATCAGGACCAGGACCAGGATGAAGATCAGAATCAGAATCAGGATTGGGATTGGGATCAGGATGAGGATCAGGATGAGGATCAGGACCAGGATCAGGATTGGGATCAGGATCAGGACCAGGATCAGGACCAGAACCAGGACCAGGACCAGGACCAGGATCGGGATCAGGATCAGGATCAGGACTGGGATCGGGATCAGAATCAGGACCAGGACCAGGACCAAGACCAGGCAGTGCTGCAGCAGCTGCTGTCATCCGGCAGCTCCACAAAATCCCTCCATGGATCTCCCAGACCCCAAATTCAGGGATTTTTTACCCCAAAACATCCCCTAAATCCCCCTTTCGCCCTCTGCCTGTCTGGGGCCTCCCAAGGGTTTGGGATCTCCTTCACCATGAGTTTCTTGTTTTGATGAATTATCCATGGAAAATGGATCCAGGGGGAATTTGTGGGATGGGAAGGGAATCACGGCCTCTAGTGCCCAAAAATTTCCTGGGCACAACCAACAGCCCCAAATTTGGGCCCGGTTTTGGCTCTTTGATCCCATCCTGAGGTTTGGGGCAATCCCAAGGAGCTGAGCCAGCCCCGCCTGCAGTCAATGATTAATTCCTGGGATTGATGCCCCGTTAATGATTAAATCCCATCAATCAGGGCTTGTCCAGCTCCAGCAGCACTTCCAGCTGGGAAGAACATCCCGGAATAAAGCCCAGGCTGCTCCCACCTCCCTCCCCCAAGGGCGGCGACATTAAAGCTCCAAATCCGGTTAAAATTGGGATTTTGGGATTGATTCCGCCGTCACCGAGCCTTTCCCAAGCCTCCCCAGCAGGGCCCTGCCCGTTAAATAAAATCCATGGATAATTCGAGGCTGGATTCTGCTTATTCATCCCTCAGGGTGGAAGGGGAGAAGCTTCCGTGGGCGTCGCGGTGTCTCCTTTTCCAGGAGGGAAAGCAGGGAATTCGACTGGATACCCTTGGGGGAGAAGGAAAAAAAAAAAAGGGAATTTAAAGGGCTCTCAGCTCCCGGTGAAGGGAATTTTATCACCGGGTTGGAAGGGGGGTTAAACATCGTCCGGGTCGAGGCCCTGAGGTGGACTTATTGAAAAAAAATCCAGTGAAGGGGTCTTTAAGGGGAATAAAATCATTCCTGATTCCCATGTGGGAATTCTCCCGGCCCAGGGGCTGAGGGACAGAGAAATTCAGCCCCGAAATTCAGCAAATTTCTCCTTTCTGGGGTTCATTGGTAAAAGAGTTTTGTTGCCGTTCCCATCCCCGCAGCCCCAAAATCCGTGATTTTTTTGGAAGGAAGAGTAAGGGCAATTAATTGTTAATTAATTAACAATTAATTAATTAACCAGTTCAATTAACGGTGGGATCTCGGTTGTTAATTACCAGGAGGAGCACGGGATGTGCGACTCGGAGGAGGGCTCGGGAGCTCGGCTGCTTTCTTGATTCTTCCCCCAAAAAAGAAACATCGGACGGGAACTGTCGGCTCCCTGCTGCCATCCCGTGAGATCCCGGGACAATCCCGGTGGGAAAGTCCCCCTTTCAACCCGCGATCTCCCCGCTCTGGGCAGGAATCCCCAGCCCCGAACCCTTGAAGGGTTAACGCGGCCGGGCTCGGCTCCTGCTAGGCGGAAATTGTCCAAGTTCCAGCCGCGGCTCTCCCGCATGAATTCCAGCCGGGAGCCGCCAGGATGGCCGGGACCTGCCGCGATTCCCACTTTTATTACTACGGCATCAAATTCGCGCTCTCCGCCTACGCCACGCTCTTCTCGGTACGTCGTTTTCCCATTTTCCTCCATTTTTTCCCTTTTCCCCCCGCGTTTTCCCGGTGTTTCCCCACCCCCGGCGCGGTGGATTTGGCTTTTCCAGCAATTTCCCTTCTCAAAGCCCCAGTTTCCCCTTCCCAAAGTCCCAAATCCTTGAGGAAAACCCGCGGTGCCTCCAAACCCCCGAGGGTGGGAATTTTTGGGGTGGTTGGCACCAAACTGGGAGATTTTGGGGTCCAGATTGGGCAATTTTGGGGCGAAGCCGCCGGTTTTGGGGGGGTTTCCAGGCGCATCCATCCCCACTGCCGCTCCCGTGGATCCTTTACGGCAGCGAGTCCCGTTTGGAGCGGAAAAAAATCGGGAAATTCAGAATATTCACCCCCCAGACACCAAGCGGGGTTTTAGCCACGGTTTTTATTAGAGAAAAATCAAAATAAAGGGATTTTTAGTCCGTTTTCAATCCCTGAACTCAGCTCAGGGTGGGATTTCCCCGTGCCCAGGAGGTGCAAACACGTGTGGGAGTGGGAGAGGGAAAACCCAGGAATTCCACGGCCCTTTTTAGGGAGTTTTTGGGTTTTTTCTTGCATAACCCTGAGTTTATTGACAAATATTTCCTTCCCAGAGTTGAATAACCCCGGGGTGGGGCGGAGAGTCCGGGTGTGAGCACAGAAATTCCAGTGCAGGTGCTCGGAAAGGATTTTAATTTATATTTTTGTTTATTTTTCTTCCATGGATGAGGCCCGGCCCTCGTGCCTGGGGCCCAAAAAATCCCCAAAAATGGGGTTTTTTGGGAATATTTCCCAGATTTCCCGGTGCTCTGTAGGGTGGGAAAGCTCTAAGTGGCCAGACAATTACCCAAAAAATCCAGCTTTCTCCCACATTTCTGGCTCAGGTTGGAGTTCGGGGTGGGAATTGCGCAACATTTTCTCTTTCCAAACGAATCCCTGGGAAATCCCGAGGGTTCGGGTTCCCAAGGAGTGGATCCTGCTTGGTTTGGGGTTTTCCAGATGTTTTTGAGGAGCTGCGGGTGCTGAAGGAACCGCGGCATTATCCCGTTCTCCTCTCAGTTCGTCTCCACTCTGGGAATCATGGATTAACCCTGGGACAATTCCCATTTTTTGGGGGTGAATTTCGGGAGAGAACCCACCAGCAGGAGACTCGGATGTGTCTGAAAAATGGGAAAACAACCACAAAAAACCTCCCCACTTTGGATGGCTCCAACCCCTCCCGCCTCCATCCCGGGGACGTTCCCAGGCGGGAATTCTGCTCCAGGGAATCCGTGGGAATCGGGAATCACGTGGCTCCCGGGAGCCTTTCAGCCTGACCTAATTCCGGCTTCATTTCCACAATCGCTGCCCAATTAATTCCGAGAACCCTCCAAGCCTCATTAACAATGGAATCAGGGCCGGGGCTGTTCCCGGGATGTTTTTCCCGATAAAAACAGGATTTTGTAGGAATTCGCTTTGGAAATTTCACTCCCTGGAAAAGCAATCCCGTGGGATGAGGGTTTGGTTGGTCTCCCTGGAGAATTAAAGAGTTTGGGGGTCCCAGCCTGTGGAAAACAGGATTTAGAGCCGGTGGATCCTTTCCAGGGATTTCTTTACAGCTGGAAAAATCTGGGAAGGAGCCTGGGATGAGCCGGGGAGTGGCTTTAAACCTGGGAATCATGACAAAGATATTCTTTTCCCACAAAACTGAGAGCAGGTGTTTCAACTGACCCCGCTAAAAATCGGGATTTTGGGGAAAAGGCCATTCCCAACATTCTGTCTGGAGGAACCCACGGCTCCAGGAGAGCTTTTCCCAATTCCCACCTCACCTCGGGATCAGCCGTGTGTTAATTAATCCCTGTTCCTTAATTGTCTCCCACCCCAATTCCAAGTGGCTCTGGGACAGGGACTTCCAGCAGAGAATTCCAGCCAGGATTCCCACCTTTATCCCTTCTCCTTCCCAGCTCCTCGCCCAGGTCTTTCCCTGTTGGATGGGGAATTTCTGGAGAGGGATCGGGGTTCAGGATGGGCTGTGGGACATCAGTGGGGGTTTTCCTTGGACATCTCCCAGCTCCCCCTTTCTCTCAGAACCTCTTTTTCCGCCTGAATCCTGAAAATCCCGAAAATCCCACTGCAGGTCCTGGGGCTGCTGATCCTGAGCGTCGGGATCTACGCCGAGGTGGAGCGGCAGCGGCACAAAACCCTGGAAGGGATTTTCCTGGCTCCGGCCGTGCTGCTGCTCCTGCTGGGAGTCACCGTGTTCCTGGTGTCCTTCGTGGGAATGGTCGGGAGCCTCAGGGACAACCGGACGCTGCTGAAGGTGGTAAGGACTGGGACGGGACGGGCGGAATTCTGTGGATCTGGAGTCAAAACCACATCTGGGAGATCCCAGGGAAGGAATTCCATGGATCTGGAGTCACCCCCATGCCTGGAGGTTCTCCAGCAGGGAATTCCATGGATCCAGAGTCATCTCCATGGTTTGGGGATCCCAGGGAGGGAATCCCATGGATCCAGAGTCAAAACCATGTCTGGGGGATCACAGGGAGGGCATTCCATAGATCTGGAGTCACACCCACAGTTTGGGGATCCCAAGGAGGAAATTCCATGGATCCAGAGTCACCTCCATATCTGAGGGTTCTCCAGGGATAGAATTCCCTGAATCCAGAGTCACCTCCATGGTTTGGGGATCCCAGGGAGGGAATTCCATGGATCCAGAATCAAAACCATGGTTTGGGGGTCCCAGGGAGGGAATTCCATCAATCCAGAGCCAAAACCACGTCTGGAAGGTCTTAAGGAGGGAATTCCATGGATCCAGAGTTTCCTCCATGGTTTGGGGGTCCCAGGGAGGGACTTCCCTGAATCCAGAGTCTCTGCCGTATTTCCCCTGTCGAAGTCCATCCCAGGATGCGAATTCCCAAGGAAAAGCGCCTCCCTCTCCCTGCACAGCCCCCGTTTTTTGGGAATCGGGAGGTGAAAATCCGGGAATTGCTGAGAGGAAGGAGGAGGGAATGGTGGCAGTCAGGGCTCTTGTGCGGATAGGGAATTGTCCCTTTCCTGGCAGGATGAATCCCCCTGGAGGAGGCTCGGGAACAAAAGCAATCAGGGAAGGAGGTGCTGGAGGAGCTCTTGGAGCTGAGCTGGGCCGGGCAGCTGCAGCTGCATCCCGATTTCATGGAAAAACGGGGAAATGGTGCCCGAAAGAATCCGGGATTGTGTTTGAAGGGATCCAGGTCCATGTTTAAAGGAATTTGGGATGGTGTTTAAACCTGGATTCCTGTTTTAAAGGGTTTGGATTCGTGTTTTAAAGGATCCAGGACTGTGTCTAAAAGGATCTGGATTTGTGTTCCAAAGGATCTGGGATCATGTTTCAAAGGATCCAGGATTTGAGTCTAAAAGGATCTGGGATTGTCTTTTAAAGGATCTGGGATCATGTTTTAAATTATCTGGAATCGTGTTGAAAAGGATCCGGCAATTGTGTTTAAGCCCGGATTTGTGTCTAAAAGGACCTGGGACTGTGTTTAGAAGGATCCAGATTCATATTTAAAGGATTTGCAATGTGGCTAAGCATAAAAGATGTTGATTTGTGTCCAAAAAGATCTGGGATTGTGTTTAAAAGATCCAGGATTTGTGTTTTGAAGGATCCGAGACTGTATTTAAAAAGATCTGGATTTGTGTTTCAAAGGATCCAGGATTGTGTTTAAAGGGATCTGGGATTTGTGTTCAAAGGGATCTGGAATTGTTGTTAAAAGGATCAGTTAAAAGCATCTGGGATGGTGTTTAAGGGATCCAGACCTGTCTTTAAAAGGATCTGGATTCGTGTTTTAAAGGATCTGGATTCATGTTTAAAGGATCCAGGATTTCTGTTCAAAAGGATCTGGGATCATGTTTCAAAGGACCCGGATTTGAGTTTAAAGGATCGGGGATTGTGTTCAAAGGCTCTGGGATGGTGTTTGAAGGCTCCGGGCTGGTTTCTCCCTGGAGCCGCGGATCCCCCGGGAATTCTGGGGCCGGGATGATTTGTGCCGGCTCAGGGCAGCAGAGAGCTCCTCCATCCGTCACCGCCCCCGCAGCGCCAGCGGCCGCGGCTGCTTCCCATTTATCCACCGGGAACAGGCAGCTCCTGACGGCCTGAAATCCTGGGATTGATGGCCCGGAAACTCCAGCCCCGCGGGATTTGTGCTCCGCGGGGAGAGGAATTCAACTGCACAAATCCCTTTGTGTCTTGGGCTTGGAATATCCAGATTTTTCACCCTGGGTGATTCTTTTCCATCCACATTCCCAGCCCTTTCCATCCACATTCCCAGCCCTTTCCATCCACATTCCCAACCCTTTTCCATCCACATTCCCAACCCTTTTCCTGCCCACATTCCCAGCCCTTTCCATCCACATTCCCAACCCTTTCCTCCCCACATTCCCAGCCCTTTTCCATCCACATTCCCAACCCTTTTCCATCCACATTTCCAACCCTTTTCCTGCCCACATTCCCAGCCCTTTCCATCCACATTCCCAACCCTTTCCTCCCCACATTCCCAGCCCTTTCCATCCACATTCCCAACCGTTTTCCATCCACGTTCCCAACCCTTTTCCTGCCCACATTCCCGACTCTTTCCATCTGCATTTCCAACCCTTTCCATCTGCATTCCCAACCCTTTCCATCTGCATTCCCAACCCTTTCCATCTATATTCCCAACCCTTTCCATCCACATTCCCAGCCCTTTCCATCCATATTCCCAATCCTTTTCCTGCCCCTGCTCTGACTTTTCCTCCTGCCCAGAAAAGTGGAGGAAAAAAGGGATAAAAATGGAAAATTGGGAATGTTTTGTGCTGGGACACAGAATGCAGCTGTTCTGTGGGGTTTGGGGTTGGAGATTCCTGGAGAATCCAAATTATTTGGGAATTGCAGCCTCCTCTCTTTTCAATCTGAGCTGTGATTCTTACCTGAGGCAGAGCCGGGCCTGCGGGGCTTTTCCCAGCTGGGATTTGGGAATAAAACAAGAACTTGGAGATCCTTGAGGGAGGCACAGAGCAGCTCCAAGCAGGATACGGATGATTTATCAGTTCCTGAGGTTTCTGTGGGAATTAGCGTCACTTATCGGGAACTGGGATGGATGAGCTCGTTAGCGGGAGTGGCGTTAATCAAATCGGGATCGAGCATCTCTTCCCCGGCTCAGCATCCAGAGAAAGATTTCCTTGGGAAGTTTCTCTGTGAAATCTGGGCTTTGTTTGAAGCTTGGTGTCGGAGAAGACCCTCGGGCTCCTTCCCGACCCCTTCCCGATCCCTCCCTGATCCCTTCCCGGGATGGGGGGGGTGACACCTGGGGACATGGCCACCACTGCCTTGCCAATTCTGGCCAGAATTCTGGGAAAAGCTGGAATTCCAATGGTTGATCCCTCACTTCCCTCACGATTTTGACCTCGGGGGCAGCTCCAGGGAATTTCTCGGCTCCGAGCATTCCAAATGGGAAAAAAACCATGGAAAACCCCCAAACTTGAGGAGGGGACTCTGGGAATGTCCCAGATTGGACTGAGGGAGCAGGGCCCGATTTGTTGCTGAGATCCCATGGGATGGATGATCCCTGTTCGATTTCCAGCCTGGAAAACCGGGTGTCCAACCTCCCACAACAGAGCGGATGTTCGCTCCCACTTTTCCCGTTTTTCCTCTTTTCCATGCGGAATTTGCCCTCCTGTTCCTCCCATCCCTCCTTCCCACTCCCCAAACTCCTTTCCCTGTCAGGACCTTTGGAAAGGATTTGGGCTTGGAATTTTGGGATTTCTGAGTGCTCCCAAGCAAATCGCAGTGTCCCTGTGGGAGCTGGGATGATCCCTCCTTTCCTCGTTCCAGTTCTTCTGGGTGCTCCTGCTGATCTTCCTGACAGAGCTGCTGCTCATCTTCATCGAGATCATCTTCGAGAACAAGGTTGGAGCAGCCCCGGGGTCCCCTCTGGGGTCTGGCATTCCCGAAAATGGAATGGTCATTCCCAAAAATGGAATTGTGATTCCCAAAAATTCAGTGGTTATTCCTGAAAATTGAATGGTTACTCCCGAACATGGAATTGTCATTCCCGAAAATTGAATTCTTACTCCTGAACATGGAATTTTCATTCCTGAAAATTGAACTGTCATTCCCAAAAACTGAATAGTTATTCCTGAAAATTGAATTTTTATTCCCAAAAACTGAACTGTCATTCCTGAACATGGAATTGTCATTCCCAAAAATGGAATGGTTATTCCTGAAAATTGAATGGTTATTCCTGAACGTGAAATTGTCACTCCCAAAATTGGAATGGTTATTCCCAAAAATGGAATGGTCATTCCCAAAAACTGAACTGTCATTCCTGAACATGGAATTGTTTACCCTGAACATGGAATTGTTTCCCCGGCTCCTGCTCTCCCGGGAATGCTCCACGCCTGTGCTGGATCTCCAGCACCACCCGGAGCTCTCTGGCAGCTCTGGCGCCATTCCCAGGAAAACCTACGGGGTTTCCATCAGGGATTCCTTAAATCCTTGCCTCAATCCCATTAATTGCCGGCTCCAGGGGCAGGGAGAGGTTGGAATGGGAGCTGAGCTGGTGGGGTCGGGAATGTTCCCCTCTCTCGGCACCTCCTGGTGCTGCCAGAACCTCTTGGTTCTGGTTCCATCTTCCCTGAAATCCATGGAACAATTGAACCGCCAGGATCGATCCCTGCTGGCTCAGGGAAGAAATCCCTCAGGAATGGGGATCCCAGCCCCAAAAATTGATCCCCTGGGGCACAAAGAGCTCTGGGCTTCCCAAAATCCCAGAATCCTGGATATTTTTATGTTGGGAAGGGACCTTAAATCCCATCCAGGGCCACCCCCAGGGACACCTCCCCTATCCCAGGGGGCTCCAGCCTGGCCTGGGACACTTCCAGGGGCAGCCACAGCTGCTCTGGGAATTCCATCCCAGCCCTCCCCACCCTCATTCCTTCCCACCATCCCACCCCAAATCTCCCCTTTCCCAGTGGGAAGCCATTCCCTGTGTCCTGTCCCTCCTTCCCTTGTCCCCAGCCCCTCTCCAGTTCTCCTGGAGCCCCTTCAGGGCCTCGAATGTGCTGGAAGCTCTCCCTGGATCCTTCTCTTCTCCAGGGAAACATTCCCAGCTCTCCCAGCCCCACTCCGGAGTGGAGAATCCCGGAATCCTGGAATGGTTTGGGTTGGGAGGAGCCCTAAAGACCCCTCGGTCCCACCCGGGAGATGCTGGGGGAGGACTTTGCCTGTTCCAGGAGCTTCCCAGCCCCCTCTGCTCCCGGGAAAATGCGCTGCACCTCCTTCTCCAAGGAAAACCAGATTGTTGGAGTCCTTCCCACAAAATCCCTCCGTGCCGCCCCTTCCAGGCTGGGCTTTTTTGGGAAAACTCAACATTAAATGCCTTTTTCTTTGAGCCCCGGGGATGCTCCAGCCCCTGCCCACACTCCAGGAATGCTCTGGAGGAATTTGGGATCGAATCCTAGGGATGGAACTCTGGGATGGAGCGGGAGCTTTGAATTTAAATTTATTTTAAAATAATTTCAATGGAATGGAGCGATGTCAAAACTTAATTAAAGCCCAGAAAATGAGGGAGGGAGTGGGAAGGGACAAATCCAACCCGGAATTGTCAGGAGGCACAAATCTGCCTCTGGAACAGTGGCTGTTTATTAAATTCCCAAAAACCAGAATTAATTGGATTTCAGATGAAATCGAGGAATTAATTTGGCGGCCTCGGAGCTGCTCGATATTCAAATCAGCTCTGTTGATATGCAAATGAGGCCGGGGGGATTAATGGGGTTGGGATGAGGGGGTGGAGAGGGAGCAGAACCCCGGGACATCCAACTCCCACTGGAAATCAGGATTTAATTCTAGAAGTATCCCGTGATGAGGCTTTTTGGGGAAAAACCAGCAGGAAATGGTGAAACCCAGTGATTGTTGTTTTAGTGAGGAGCAAACCGGGAATGAAAATATCCCTGAGCCGTTCCTGGAGCTGTCTGAATTCCCAGGAATCATCCCTGGCACGTTTCCCTCCTTCCAGAGGTCTCCTTCCCGTTCCCACTCTTCCCGACTGTTCATTTTCCTGTCCCGGGGAATTGTGGAAGGCGACGTTTCACTCTTCTCTCCCCTCTCCCACCCGCTCCAAACCCAGGGAAAAACGTTCCTTTTCCCCTTTCTTAACATGCCTGCCCAGTGGATTTTCAGGAATCCCGCAGAGAATCCGCTCTGGGTCTCCCCTGGCCACTCGGAACATTCCCAGGCATCCCTGAAAATGCCTTTTCCATGCAATTAGTGCTTAATTAACTGCCTGAAATGTTCCCGGGAGGAGCAGCAGGGATGGACCCACACCATTCCCTGCTGGAATTTCCGAGTAATTTCTTGGGATCAGGAAGGATCTGGGGCCCCGTGAGGGCTCTGCTCCCACTTGTGGAATGTTTTTCCATGGATAAATCCCCTCTCAGAGCCCATTTTCCCATCCCGAGGCAGCAGGAACCTCAGCCAGGGGTTAAATCCTGATTTTCTGTGGGATTGAGGAGTCCTGGAGGAGCTTTGGGATTAAATGAAATGGAACAGGAAAAACCCAGTGGGTGAAGATGTCTGGGCCTGCTCAGATGTGCCGGGCATGGATCCAGAATGCTCCAAAACGATGGATTTTACCCCAGGAAATCATCTTGGCATTGGGTAAAATTCCTCCTCTGGTGCTGGCCGTGAAAAATGTGGAATTTTGTGCTGTTTTCCCTCTGTTTTCCCTCTGTTTCTCTATCCCAGATGAACGAGGTTTTCCACTCCAACATCCAGGCGGGAATCCGGCACTACTACGACGACCTGGACTTCAAGAACATCCTGGATTTCGTGCAGGAAAAGGTTTGGCTGGGAAGAGGAGAAGGTTTTCCCAGGAATGTTCACTCCCATGCCCCGTTTTCCCTCATTTCCAGAGCTCATTCCCATCCCTGGGGTGTTTTCTTTGGAAATCTTCCCCCCTTTGGGTTTGCAGAGGGATTTTTTTTGCCAGGTTTGGCCTCCCCCGAGCTCGTCCCAAGGGGATTTTTTGGGAATTATCCTGGAATTTGTGTGGTCTGCAGGGAGCCTCAGCTGCTCCCAGGCTTGGGCTGTGCTGGGATATTCCCATTCCCAGGTTTTGGTGTGAAATTGCTGCCTGGAAATTTTTCAATTTCTTCCCAACCTTCCCAGAGAGAGGGGGAAATAAATAATTAAATTACTATTAAAGCTTTTCCAGGGATACAAAACCCCCTGGATCAACCCCTTTTCCCTGGAGCAGCAGGACAGGCCCTGATTCCTGTAGGAAAAATTCCAGATTTTTGGGGTTGGGAGGAGAGGAGAGTTCTGATCTTTCCATGGAATTGCTGAGGTTGGAAAAGCCCCTCCCAGGTCAAACCCAACCATTCCCCGAGTGCCGCATCCCACAGGGCTGGGAATTCTGGGATGTGGGATTGCTCCTGTTCTCCATGTGGGTATTCCTGGCTGGAATTTCTCAGCTCCGAGCATTCCAAATGGGAAAAAAACCATGGAAAACCCCCAAACTTGAGGAGGGAACTCTGGAAATGTCCCAGCTGGGACTGGGGGAGCAGGGCCTGGCTTGGAGGAAAAGCTGCTCCCAGAGAATCTGGGATGTTCCCACCTTGGCCCGAGTTCCCTCATTTTATCCTGGAGCATCCCAAATTTTCTCTCTGGATTTGGAGAAAGGGAGCCTGGGAATTTCCTTCCTCTTGGAATTTAAAAATTGAACTCCAGGGCTCCCTCCTTGGCATTGGGAGACGCACTTGACTTTAGGCCCGGCCTTGCTGAGCCGAGTTCAATAACCAGACCGGGATCCCTCTGGAGGCCTCAGCACCTGCCTGATTTGGGGAAAGATCGGAATTTTTCCTGAGTTTTTCTCCAGCCTCCCCGGGATGAGGTTGGAATTCCGCATGGGTGAGAGATGGGAGCTTCTGGGAGCAACCAGGAATTCCCGGTTGGGGCCGTTTCCAAAACCTGGGCGCAGAGAGCGATCCCAGAATCTCCCAATAATTTATGGGATTCATTTCTGAGAATTCCTGCACCTCCAAACTATCCTGGATCAGGCTCTTTCGAGACTATCCCATGGCGTTTTCCCACCATTCCATGGAATTTCCCACCATTCCATGGAATTTTCTCGCCATTCCATGGCATTTTTCCGGCATTTTTCCCACCTCTTGCTTCCCTTCAGGATTTTCCTCCCCTTTTTCCCTGTGGTTTTTGGCAGCTGCTCACCCTCCCTGGCGCAGGTGGGACCAAAAGCGATCCAAGAATTCCAGGTGGGAATCCGGGAATTGTGGATCTGGGCCTCGGCTGCCCCTGGGATGGAGCAGAGCAGGAGGATCCCGAGAGTTTTTCCTGCTTTCCCTTGGAAAAGGGGAGCAGCGGCTCCCAGGGGTGAACCCCTCCCAAAATCTGCTCCTGGATGAGCTTGGTGCTTAAAAACGGGGAAAATCTCTTTTTTCCCTGCTTTTCCAAGCATTCCAACCCTTCCTGGTTGCTCCAGGCTTTTCCTTTTGGGCGGAAAAGCTCAGATTCCGATTGTTTTCCATGAGAAGGTTTGGATCAGGCTCATTTTTATTCTGTGGAGGACACGGAGTGACTTTGATGGAATTTTTTTGATCTTTGCTGTAGGAAAAGGAGGAAAAAAAGGAGATTTTTAAATTTTTTCCCTTTGTAGCTGCAGGATTTGATCCCAATTTATCCTGACGGGAAGAGAAATCACTGCGGAGCCTGATGGGGATTTGTGGGATGGCTGAGCTGCCGTGAAATCTGTCCCTGAGGGTGCTACCAGAGCTATCCCTGCCTCGGGAAAAGCTTGGATTTGTCACCTGGAATTAAATCCCGGCAGCACGGATGAGGCTGATCCTGCTGAAAGCCAGGATGGAGGCCCGGCTGGCAGCTCGGGAAAGCCACACCCAAATCCCGCCAAAATGGGGATAAATGGGCAAAAATCCCACTTTCTTTTTTACCTGGTGCCTTCAACTGCCCCGGGAGCAGGGAAAAACTGGGAATTTTGGTGCTGGAGGTGGAGATACAGGGAATTGGATTGGATTGTGGAATACTTTGGGTTGCATGGGATCTTAAATCCCACCCCATTGCAGCAGGGAGCCCTTCCCCTGTTCCAGGCTGCTCCAACCACACCTTGGGGCACTTCCAAGGGATCCGGCTCCTCTGGGAATTCCATCCCAGCCCCTCCCCACCCTCCCAGGCAGAAATTCCTTCCCATTATTCCAGTTAATTTTCTCCCATTATCCCTGTGTCCGTGGGAATCCATTTCCCGTTGTCGCAGGGTTATTGGGCTGATCCCCAACCCCTTTTCCAGGCTGATTCCCAAACCCTTTTTCAGGCTGATCCCCAACCCCTTTTCCAGGCTGATCCCAAGCCCCCTTTCCAGGCTGGTTCCAAACCCCTTATTGGGCAGAAGGGGGTTTTTAAGGAGTTTCTAGGTGCTCCAGGAATACACAGCTCCCCCAGGAACTCCATCCCTGCCCCTCCCCACCCTCCCAGCCAGGGATTTCTCCCCAATATCCCAACCCAACCCCAAATCCCTGGGAATTGGAATCCCTCCCACCCTGTCCTGGCATTCTGGGGTTTCCCAGCTCCAGCCTCCCCCTGTGTTTTCCCTGCAGTTTTCCTGCTGCGGAGGGGACGAATTCCGGGATTGGGAAGTGAACCAGTACCACTCCTGCAATGGCAGCGGGGCCCTGGCCTGCGGGGTGCCCCATTCCTGCTGCATCCGCAGGGTGAGGCCCTGGGGCATGGAAAATCCCAATATTCCAGGGAAAATCTCCTCTTCCCGCTGGTTTTTCCACGCCAAAAGGTTTCTGCTTTGCAGTGTTCCCACCTGGAAAAAGGGTTTGAGGGAATTTTGGTGGGAGAGGATGACAGAGATGAAATGGGAATGTTTATTGATGGGTTACTCTGGAATTTTTTGGGATAACGGCGGTTGTGCCATGGCCAGGGGGTGTTGGGAATGCTGGGGTTCGCAGCTGGGGATGGAAAAGGGTTCAGAAAGGGATCAGAATAAAAATGGCAGCAGCTGGGAAGGACTCGGGAATGTTCACCTGGAGAAGGGAAAGATCCAGGGAATCCTTGGAGCCACTTCCAGGGCCTAAAGAAGCTCCAGGGGATCTGGAGAGGGACTGGGGACAAGGGAAGGAGGGACAGGACACAGGGAATGGCTTCCCACTGGGAAAGGGGAGATTGGGGTGGGATGTTGGGAAGGAATGAGGGTGGTGAGGGGCTGGGATGGAATTCCCAGAGCAGCTGTGGCTGTCCCTGGATCCCTGGAATGTCCAAGGCCAGGCTGGAGCACCCTGGGACAGCGGGAGGTGTTCCCGAGGGTGGCCCTGGATGGGATTTAAGGTCCTTCCCACCCAAAAGATTCCAGGATTTTGGGATCTGCCTCAGGTCCATCCCAGCACGGATCTTCCCCCAATTCCTTTCCCATCCTGTGGGGTTTGAAAGTTTTCGGGATCCTGTTCCTGGTACCAGATCCCAACGAGGGGATTTTTGGGGAATGAGGGGATTTTTGAGGAATTTGCTGCTGGCAGGGCCGGGAGGGCTTTTCCCAAGGATCCCTCTGGGCAGGGATCAGGGAGAGCCTCAATTCCAATGTCTTGGTGGAGCCGGGCTCCGGAGGAGAACGGAGCACCAGGGCCAGGAGCTGCTCCCAGAGGGAATTCCCACATCTGGGAATCCAAACCCCCCACGCCCAGCAGGGATTTTGGCCAAGCACTCTGAGCCCGGATTGTTCCATCCCACTCCTGAATCCATCTGAGGATAGAACCTCAGCATCCGGGAAAAATCTCCAAATATCTCGATTGTGCTGGAAAGCTCCCGAAAAAGGCTCTGCTGAGCCCAATCCCAGCAGCAAAACCTCCTTGAGCTCCGGTTCTCCTGGAATATTGGAGCCTGATCCCAGCCTTGGCCCTGCCCCAGGACCCAGTGATGGAGTTTTCCTCATTCTTCATCAATCCCTCATTGTTTTGGGGCTTTTTTATGGAAAAAGAGGGAAATGTGAAGGGGTTTAATGATCAGCGCAGGGCTGATATGCAAATTAGAGGCAGATTAGAGCACCTCTCTAATCAGGGCCTTGATTAATGAACCCTGAGGCTCCTGGAGCTGGAATTAGGAATTCCTGCAACGAGGATGGGCTGCGGGGAGCCCAGGGCTTCTTGCGGAGTTTTTCCATTCCCGTGGATTTTTTTGGGGACAATTTGGCAAAGGAAAACCTCGGCAGGGAGAGGGAAAAATCCCATAAATCCATAGGGGGAGAATTTGGGAAACTTTTGGGAATGGTCAAGGCCAGGCTGAAGCAGCCTGGGACAGTGGGAGGTGTCCCTGTCCCTCCATCCCTTGTCCCCAGTCCCTCTCCAGCTCTCCCGGAGCCCCTTCAGGCCCTGGAATGTGCTGGAAGCTCTCCCCGGATCCTTCCCTTCTCTGGGGGAACATTCCCAGCTCTCCCAGCCCCACTATGGAGCGGAGAGTTCTGGAATCCTGGAATGGTTTGGGTTGGGAGGAGCCCTAAAGACCCCTCAGCC
>VZRO01008009.1:59285-80951 GCA_013397915.1 Daphoenositta chrysoptera | reverse complement strand
ACGCAATCCTGAGGCAGGGGAGCCATTCCTGCCCAGTCTCGGCTGCCATTCCCAACTTTTTTGGGAGTGTTTCCTTCCAAATGAGCATCGGGAGTCTGTGGGAAAGGCAGGAATGGGGGAAAAAGTGCTGGAATGCGGGAAAAAGTGCTGGAGTGGGGCAAGAACAGCTCATCCCAGCCCATCCCAGCCCATCCCAATCCCATCCCAATCCCATCCCAGCCCATCCCAGCCCATTGGCTCCGCCTTCTGCAGCCTCATCCATGAACAGCTGGATGCTAATTGGGAACAGTGGGGACGAATCTGCGGGAATGCTGATGGATCTGGAGTGGTGCTGTTAATTGGGAACACTGGGGACGAATCTGCGGGAATGCTGATGAATATGGAGTGGTGCCATTAACACGGAATGCTGGGGAGGAATCCATGGGAATGCTGAGCGTTGATGGATCTGGAGTGGTGCTGTTAATTAGGAATGCTGGGGATGAATTCCTGGGAATGCCGAGTGTTGATGGATCTGGAGTGGTGCCGTTAATTGGGAATGCTGGGGATGAATCCACGGGAATGCTGATGGATCTTGGCAGGAGCCGTGGTTGTCGAATGCTCTTCCAGTGGAGCAGCTCCTCCTCCCCATCTGCTCCCAGGCTGGAAGATGGATCGGCTTTGGATCCTGCCGGGACTTTGGAGGGAATTCAGTGGAAAATGGGTGTCGGTCCTGCCATGGGCTGCCAGCCCTCGGACAGCTCCATTCCCGGAAATCTGTAGGGAGAGGGTTGGATTGGCCTGGAATTGCTGGTCCAAGTGGATGTGAGGTGACAGAGCTGGGAAATTTGGGAAGACGGATGGGATTGAGCTGTGCCAGCCCTGCCCTTTGTCCACATGGAAAATGTCTCTCCATAGGGATGCAAACCTCCTCCATGGAAAACTCCCCAGATGCTGCAGGGAAGGTTGGGATTCTCATCCATGTCCCGAGCCCAGCTTTGGGATTTTTCCCACTTTTCCTCATGGTTTCTCTTCCTTGAGGTCCAACTCAGGCCTTGGCTGAACTCCAGGGCTCGGAGGTTGAGGGTCTCAGCTCGCTTCCTGTCCCTCATCCCAACATTCCAGGCTTGTCCTTGGATCTGGGGGAGCACCGGCTCTTGGATCCTGGAGAAATTAACCAAGGGAAGTTTTGGCTGTCTCAAAGCACACCTGGAGAGCTGGGAATTATTGTGTTGTGTTCCCATCCGGCTCAGGTGTGGGGAACGATTCCACCTGACCTTCCAATCCCACAGGAAGCGCCCGGAATTTTGAGTTTTTCTCCGCTTTTCCCAACTCCAGGTGGGAGCCTGAGGCATGGAAGAAGCTGCTGGGCTAAGGGAAGGCTGCCAGATCCCGGCGGGATTCATTGTGGGGGGAGAGTTGGGACAAGGACAGATCCTGCCGGGATCCAGCGGCGAGGGGGAGCGATTCCCGAGGAAGAGGGAGTTGGTGAATCCCTGATCCCCCTCAGTCCAGGAGCATTCCTGCCTTTTTTAAGGGTAAACCCCAATCCCACTGGAGGTGCTGAGCTCATTTTTCCCGTCCCTTTGGAGCAAGGCACAAACTCCGACCCGATCCATGCCTGCCTCTGTGGTGCTCGCGGAATTCCCTTTTTTCCCATTCCCCAGCAGCTTGAATTCCCACATTCCAATCCCGACTCCGTCCCCTTCATCCCACACATTCCCTGTCACTCCAAAAGACCTTCTCATGCAGCCACAAATCCCGGCTGTGGCCTCGGGCTGGGCATGTTTAATCACGGAGCAGCCCTGGATTTTCCAGCAGGAGCAGCCGAGCTCATCCATCCTTTTCCTGCTGCCGCCTCCGTGTCCTTCCCTGCCTCCAGCGGGATTCTCCATGGAGCTAGCAGCGCACCAGGAATGTTTTCAGGGTGGAAATGAGGCACAAAATCTTCCAGCAGCTTTTAGGGGACATGTCTCGAGCTGGGCCTTTCAAGGGGATGTTTCCTGGTTCTGTTCCAGCAAATCTTGGAATGGTTTGGGTTGGGAAGAGCCTTCAGGATCTCATCCTGCCCCTGCCACGGGCAGGGACACCTCCCGCTGTCCCAGGCTGCTCCAGCCTGGCCTTGGACATTCCAGGGATCCAGGGACAGCCACAGCTGCTCTGGGAATTCCATCCCAGCCCCTCACCACCCTCATTCCTTCCCAACATCCCACCCCAATCTCCCCTTTCCCAGTGGGAAGCCATTCCCTGTGTCCTGTCCCTCCTTCCCTTGTCCCCAGCACCTCTCCAGCTCTCCTGGAGCCCCTTTAGGCCCTGGAAGGGGCTCTGAGCTCTCCCTGGAGCCTTCCCTTCTCCAGGGGAACGTTCCCAGCTCTCCCAGCCCAGGTCCAGAAGGGCTCCAGCCCTGGGATCGCTCCCTGCCCCTCCCAGCCGGGAGCAGGTGCAACCACTGCAGTAAAGCAGGACCAGGAGCAGGAAAACCTCTGCAATCCTTTGTTTTTCCCTTAAAAAAGGGGGATTTTTTCCAGCCCGAAGAAGCAGAAGGTGATGCACATCCAAAGAAAATGAGACAAATCCCTGGCAGGGCCCTGCCGAGGGCTCCCATCCATCCCAGAGAATTATTTTTCCCTCTGTCCCATCCATCTTCAGACTCTGAGTCAGGACCGTCATGGATCCTCCTCGTGGGCGCCGCTGCTCCCTCCCCAGAGCGTCAATCCCAGAGATGGACGGCTCCAATCAATGAGAAACGTGGAATTATCCTCCGCCTTGCAGGACAGGGATGGAAAAGGTTCCCTAGGAGAAAAGGGAGCATTTCCTGGGAAGATTGATTTGGGATTTGTTTGCTCTTCCATCTCCCCGCGGCTCTGGGGGGTCCTTGAGCAGCTGCTGAGCATTCTCAGAGCCAGAAAAGGGAATGAACAGGATTTTTCCATCTGCAGGCCATGGCCTCTCCGTAAATCCCAATTTAGGGATGGAAAAATCAACAAAGGAGGGAAAAAAATCACCTTTTAAACTCATTAACTGTTGGAAAGCCTGGAATGATTCAGCATTCCAGAGGATCCGGCTCTTTAAATAGGGAAGGAGCTCCAGAACCAGGGAATGTTCCCTTATTTCCGTGGAAAAGGGGTTTCTTGCAGGGAATTTTCCTTGCTGGAGTCAGGCACGGCCCCTCCATAAGGGAAAACATCCATGGACTTCCAGGCCCTTTTTCCATTTGGAAAATGAGGGGGAAATGGAAGTTTGAGCGTTTTCCTTCATTGCTTCCCGAAATTCTGGAGCCCTTTTGCCAGAGGAGAAGGAGAGGAGCTTCCAGCACTTCCAGGGAGGAGGATTTCGGGTGGTTCCAGCCCCGCTGGGACAATTCCCACCGGAAAACTGATCCAAAGGAACCAGTGGAGACGCCGCAAGCAAAGCCGGGCTTGGGGATGGAGCTGAGCCTTGGAATTTTACATGGGAGACAGGAATGAGGTTCAGGGGAATCATGGAACAGGGACACCTTGCGATTCCCTACGGATGTTTTATGGATTCCCTGGTTGTGCGAAGCTCCTCGGATTTATTTGCTCCCCTGGAGGAGCAGCTTTTCCATGGATTTGCACCCCTGGGGTGCTCAAATCCCGCAGCAAAAAACCTGGGAAGATTCAAATTCCAGCCAAAAAGAACAGGCAGTTCCCAAGCTTCCAACGGCAATAATTCCTGAGCAGTTCTCCCGGATCCCCATCCCAGAAAAAAAATCGGCTTTTTAATTTCTCCAGCTCCAGCTTTGTTCCATTTTGTTGCCATTTTCCCCCACAGCGGCTCCTTCCCGAGCTCTGCAGTGCCATAAAATCCATGCCTGCCTTCGGATCTGCCGACACTCCGGGAAAGCGTGGCGCCCTTGGAGCCACGGATATTGGATGCATCCATAATTCCTGACATCTTTGGCCGTTCTCATTAAGCAGGAGAGGGAATTTAGGGCCGGGAATGGGATCGTAACTCAGCGTGGAGTGACGGCTCCGGGACTCAGGATGCTGATGGAGGCCTTGGGGTAATGTCATTCCCTTCCAGAATTCCCCGTTTTCTCCAGGATACTGCAGCAGGAGCAGCGGGACGGTTCACGGCCCCAGACCTGATGTCGTTCCCATGAAATCCGCTGCCAACACAAATCCTTCTGGGATTTGTGGCTTCGGGGATGGAACAATGACAGATTTCCCCCCAAATCCCTCATTTTAAAGGCTTTTTGTGCTCTGTGGGATGGGGAGAGGGATTTTAATCAGGAGCGATGACAGTTTAATAACAGGAGATGAGGCTGAGGCTCGACATCCGTGGAAATGGGATTCTAAATCTGAAATCCTGAAGGATTTGCTGTCGGAATAGGATCAGCACAATCCCGTTATCCAGAGCGGTGTCTCCGGGCTCTCCCCGGAGTTCCTGGAGAGACAGAGCTGTCCCCAAACGTCCGCCATGGAAATCACTGGAGCTGTGAGACGGCCTCATTCCCGGCCATTCCGATAAAGGGAGATTCCAGGATATTTCCAGGCTTCGCTTTTCCTGGCAGCGTCCGCAGCGGTTTTGTCCCAGCAAAACAACCCCAATGTCAGCAATCCCAAATCCCCGGAGCTTTCCGGAACCACACCCCAGCCTCCCACAGTGCCACCATCCTTCCCGGGATTCATCCCGTTCTCAGGGATTGGCTGGGATATCAAACAACTGGGAAGTGCCAAGGATTTGTAGGAATGACAGGGAAAGTGGGAACGGGATCCAATGGAGGGCTCCAGGATGGGCTCAGTATTGGGACAGCATCTCCAGGGATGGGATTTTCTGCTTCTTCTGGCTCAGGAAGCTGTTGATCCATGGAAATCCCCTTGGGATCCACCTCCGGGTGGATTTGGGAAGGGAAAATCAGCGTGGAGCTGTTTTGGGGTGGATTCTCTGTAAGGCCTGGCTGCTCCCAGTGCTGGAAGAGCATCTCCAGGGGTGGGGATTTTCCTCTTTTCCTGACCTGGGGAGCTGCTGAGCCATGGAAATCCCCTTGGGATCCATGTCCAGGTGGATTTGGGAAGGGAAGATTGTCACTAAGGCAGGATTCTGGATCCCCTCTGCTCTGGAGCCGGAATGGGAGAGCTGGGAACGTTCACCTGGAGAAGAGAAGTATCCGGGGAGAGCTTCCAGCACATTCCAGGGCCTGAAGGGGCTCTGGGAGAGCTGGAGAGGGACTGGGGACAAGGGATGGAGGGACAGGACACAGGGAATGGCTTCCCACTGGGAAAGGGGGGATTTGGGGAGGGATGGTGGGAAGGAATGAGGGTGGGGAGGGGCTGGGATGGAATTCCCAGAGGAGCTGTGGCTGCCCCTGGATCCCTGGAATGTCCAAGGCCAGGCTGGAGCAGCCTGGGACAGCAGGAGGTGTTCCCAAGGGTGGCCTTGGATGGGATTTATGGTCCTTCCCACCCAAACCATTCCATGATTCCACATCCCAGTTCCGATGGGATTTTGGGAAGAAATATCAGCTGCCCCTGGATCCCTGGGAAGTCCCAGGCCAGGTGGGATCACCTGGGATGGGGGAGGTGTCCCTGACCCCGGGGTGGTTTTGTCCTTTGTTCCCTGTCCCAGGTGCTGGGGCTGGCCATGGCCTGGCTCTACTGGCAGCAGCTCAACAAGATCCATTCCCGCCTGGATTCCGTGGATTTCCGGCTCCTGGAGACGCGGGATCTGAGCTTTGCCTCCCTGGACCTCCGTGGTGCCGGATGGTGCTGGTGCCTGCCCCGGGAAGGCGGATACATCCTGGTGAATCCTGGGAATGGGGACCAGGAGGAGGAAGAGGAGGAAGGAGCCACTGGCCGCAGCCGAGTGTGAGGGGCAGAAGGAGCGCTCGGAGCTTCGAATGCGGGAAAAATGGGAATTTCTTCCTCAGCTCCTGAAATATCTTGGGGAAAACTGTGAAAAAATGGATTTTTCCTCTCAGGTCCCAAGGTTTCTTTGGGAAAACTGTAAAAAAAATGGGATTTTTCTCCTCCACTCCAGAAGTTTATTTGGGAAAACTGGAAAATAATGCTGGGAATTCCCAAACCCCTCCCTGGACTGCGAGGGCTGAGCTCCCCAGGGCTCCCCTGGGCCTTTGGAGGGGTTTTGGGGGTGTTTTGGGGTTTTTTTCCCAATAAATGGAATTTCTGTCAGCTTTTCCCAGGTCACTTCCACCCGGCTGGGCTTTGGGTGTTGTGGTCCCACGGATTTCCTGGGAAATCGTGGCTTTCCGATGAATTCTGGTGGAAATTAGGAGGTGAATCCAAGGGGGAAAGCAGAGCAGCTCTCCCTGTAGAGCCTTCCCAGCGGGATTTTCCAGGAAAAATTGGAGCACAGCTTCCATCCCTGGATCCTGATGGGACAAGGGGGAAAAAAAATCCCATTCCTGGAAGTTCCCAGCTTTTCCTGGCTCCCATTTTCATTACCAGGAAAGGAGGAGGAGATCCCAGGGATTTTTAACAGCAGAAAGGGTTTGTTTGGGATATTCCTGGGATGAAGGGAATTCAGGATATTCCCGGGATGGAGAGAATTTGGGATATTCCCAGGATGGAGGGAATTCCCTCTGCTGGAATACCTGGGAGCAGGAATTGCCTTTTCTGATGTTTCTGTTTTAGCACAGCTTGCTGATCCAGGTGGGAATTCCCTCCCGGATCTCTTGGGATCTGGGAATTACAAACTGAGGGCGTGTGGCTGCAAGCCTGGAGCAGAGGGATTGCAGAAATAGCAAACTTATCCCAAAAATGTGGGGTTTTATCCCAAAATGTGGAGTTTTATCCCAAAAAACCCCAGTGGATCCCTCATCCAGGGCCTCACCCGTGACCTGTGGGTGGCAAAGCTCTCCCAGGAGTCAGAAATCAAATTCTGGGAATGGGGGACAAAAAGGGAAAGGAAAAGGGAAAAAATGAAAGGAAAAGAGAAAAAATGAAATTAAAAGGAAAAAGTGAAAGGAATGAGGAAAAAGGGGAAAAGAAGTGAAAGGAAAAGGGGAAAGGAAAGGGAAAAGGGAAAAAAAGGAAAAGAAAAGGGGAAGGGAAAGGGGAAAAATGAAAGGAAAAGTAAAAAATGAAAGAAAAGGGAAAAAATGGGAAAGGAAAAGGAGAGAAGGGAAAGGGAAAGGAAAAAATGAAATTAAAAGAAAAAAATGCGGTTAAAAGGAAAAAGTGAAAGGAAAAGGGAAAAAAGGGAAAGGAAAAGGAAAAAATGAAATTAAAAGGAGAAAGTGAAAAGGAAAGGGAAAAATGGGAAAGGAAAAAGGGGAAAGGGAAAGGAGAAAGGGAAAGGCAAAAATGAAATTAAAAGGAAAATTGAAAGGAAAAGGGAAACCATGAAAGAAAAGGGCAAATAGTGAAAGGAAAAGGGGAAAAGGGAAAGGAAAAGGGGAGAAATGAAAGGAAAAGGAACAAAGTCTGTTTTTCTTGGGAGCGAAGGAAATCCCGGTTTATTCCTGGCACTTCCCATTAATTGGGATATTTGGGAAGCGGGAGCTTGGCCTGGACCCCAAGGGTGCCCAAGCTGCGGCTGTGATTCCCAGGCTCTGTCTCCCTCTCCCGACCATTCCCAGCTTCCCTTTAACCAAACCAGACCCAATTCCCAGCCCAGGCCTGGAAATCCCCTCTGGATCCGGGTTCATCCCGTTGGAAGCGGAGCTGGGGTGCCTTTGGAATATCTGAGAACATTTTGTGCAAAATCCGGGAGTTTTTGGAGGTGGGAAAGGTAAAAGCAGGGAGCAGCCCTGGGAACTGGGATGAACTCGGAGTTTTAGGGAATAATTCCCTCATGGGCTCCAGGGATTTGGCTTTGCTTCCTTGTTCTCCCTCTCTCCTGGAAATTCAATAAAACCTGGAAATTTAGTAAATTTTGAGGGATGCAAGGTGAGAAATTCCAATAAATTTCCGTGGATTTGGACGGAAAAAAGTGAAATTCCGTTCTTTTCTCTGGATTTCCAGGACAGAACCTGGATTCCAATTTCCTGGAGGGCATGGGAGCGGGTTCTCATCCCGGGACTCAATGGATTACCAGGGATTAATGGGAAAAACGGATTTTCCTTCAGCTTGGACACTCAGCCCAGTGATTCCCAGGGAGAACAGAATGCCTGGAAAACGGGAAAAGGGGATTGAAGCAGGAGCACGGAATCCGTTTGGCATTCCCTTTCCTCAAAATGCATCAATGGGAATGCCAAGGACATTCCCAGATTCCCTCAGAACGAAGCCTTCTCCAGAGGGGAGAGAAAATCCAATCCAGCAAGAGCCAGGAGGAAAACGGGAGCAGGGATAAAGCCGCAGAATCTGCCCGGGTTGTGCCGTGGGATCATCTCCTGACGGAACAGCCCCGATCTGGGATGGGTTCAAAGCTCCCAGTTCCATTTCCCGATCCCATTTTTTTTCTGGGATGAGGGGCCGGGCGCCGTTCGATGGGGATTTATTGATGTTCCTGATTGAAAGGCTGGCGGCAGCGCGGGAATCCGGGCGTGAAACGGGAGCAGAGCCGCAGCCGAGATTCCCGACCCCAGATTCATGGATGTGGGAAGCAAAACGTGGAATTGGGAATGATTTCGTGGGCAAGCCTGACCCTTAAATCCCCCCCCCAGGCTGGGTGGGATCCCCCAGGGGTTGATCCCGCTCTCCAGGGGTTTCGGATCATCCCATGGATGGGGATTTGGGAGCTTCCCACTGAGAGGGATTCAGGATTGTCCCATGGATGGGGATTTGGGATCATCCCACTGAGGGGGATTTGGGATTGTCCCATGGATGGGGATTTGGGATCATCCCACTGCTGCTGAAGCCCCTCCGCACTTCCCTGAGGAAATGCCTCCCATTCCCAAAGATCAGGACTCAGAGCCCGGGAAACAGAACAGTTCTCATCCCAAATCTCTCAAAAACATGACAAAAGTCATGGGGAAAAAGCCCCCACAATCCCAAAATACCCAAATCCCATAGGCTGGGGAGGAACAACGGGAATTTTCCACGTCCCAGTGGAAAACTGAGCCTCTCCCAAGGCCGGATTCCGCCAGCCCCGCTGTCCCTCCCTCCCTCCCCAGCGCTCCCCGGCATCCTCCGCGCTCCGAAAATCGATCAGCGCTGCCCCAAATCTGTCAGGATCCGGGAGCTGTTGGGCACTGGGGTCGATGGGATGTTGGGAAGAGCAGCTCTGACTCCTGGTGATCCCGGCTCTCCCTGAACCCACAGCCCCGGTCCGTTCCCCAGCCGTTTTTTGGGGAGCTCAAGGTGAGTTTTTAGGGAAAAAGCTCATTTTTGGGGATGGTTGGGGTTCAATTGGGAAAAGCGGCAGTGCTTTACTTCCCTCCCCTGATTTCCATGGAATTAGAGCCGGGCTTTCCAATGTTTCTGAGATTTAGGGAAGAAAAGCTTCGTGTGGGAAATCCCAGAGGGAAAAATCCCAGGTTCTCCAACCCCGTAATCGATGGAAGGCTTTTGTTTAGCCGGGTCTAACAAAGCCTGGCTTTACCTCGGGGGTTCTTTGTGCTGCCCAGCTCAACCGGATTTCCCAAAAAATCCCATTTCTTCCCAATATTATCCTGGCCGGAGGGTTGCGGATCCTAATCCATCACCCGGGAACCCCAAGCTGCAGGAATTTCCTGGGAGTTGAGATCCTTCATCTTTTAGAAGGAGCAAAAATATTCCTGCCTGAGGCTGGGGGGTGTTCCCCTGCTTTTCCTGCTTTTCCAGCTTCTTAAAATCCTTGGAATTCACCCCAGAATGTTGGTTTTGGGAAGCCGAGGCTCGTGGATGAGGTTATCCCTGAAAACTCCCCGGTCTAGGTTTTCCCTCCGGAGCTGTTTGCCCCCAAATGAACTCAATCCCTGCTAAAGTCTGGGATTGACGGGAAAAATCCCAAGTCTGGGAAATTGACTTTAAACCTCAACTGGGATCAGGCTGGAGCTGGACTGGGATCAACTGGATTGAGCTGGAATGGGATAAACTGGGCTGGAGCTGGACTGGGATAAACTGGAGTTGAGCTGGACTGGGATAAATGGATTTTCCTGAGGGAAAAAGGCTTGGGAATTCAGACCCAGCAGAGCCCACCTGGCCAGGTCCAGCAGCTGCGGGTTTTCCCATTTTTCCAAACTCTTTGGCTGGAGTTGGGATTTCCTCTCCCATTCCCATCTTTGGTGGGAGTTGGGATTTCCTCTCCCATTCCCATCTTTGGCTGGAGTTGGGATTTGCTCCCCCATTCCCATTTTTCCAACCTTGTTGGCTGGATTTGGGATTTCTCCCCTATTCACATCTTTGGCTGGAGTTGGGATTTCCTCCCCCATTCCCATTTTTCCTAGCTCTTTGGCTGGAATTGGGATTTTCTCCCCATTCCCATTTTTCCAGTCTCTTTGTCTGGATTCAGGATTCCTCTCCTGGAACAGCCGGGAATGGGGTGGGAATGGCGCAGGAACAGGGTGGGAATGGCATGGGAATGGTGTGGGAATGGCACGGGAATGCTGCGGGGATGCGGAGCTGCCGCTCGCCCTTGGAGCGCCCTTGGGAGCATCGAGCAGGGCCAGGAATAGCCGGGCTCTGCCCCCCAGGCGAGTGGGAAAGGCAATCGGCGTAGGCAGCTCGTTAGGCCTCATTAATGGGTCCGTTCATTAACGGCCCTGGCAGCGTACCAGAGAAATCCCACCGGGATCAGCCAGGGAAAGAGCTGGAAATGCGGGATTGTGGATGAGGAAAGGGAAAATCCCCTGGGAGCGATGCGGGGTCACTCTGGAATACTGGGGGGGCTCTGGAGTTTCTGGGAATTCGTGTCGGGAATTGGGCTGGGAAATCTCTGGAATGTTCTCCCGACCTCACTCATCTTCTGAGCAGCTGGCATTGGAGGCCAGGGATGGGATCTGAGGAATCCAGCTCAAATTTCAGGAATATGGGGAGAGGAGAGCAGGGGTGGCACAGGAGGATGCAGAGGTGGCTCAGGGGTGGCCCAGAACAGGACAGGGGTGGCACAGGGGTGGCACAGGATGTGCCAGAGGGTCCTGCTGATCCCCAGGGAAGCTCCAGGCTCTCCCGCCGGGAATCCCCCGGGATTTCATTGGTGAAGTGTTCCCATAGCTCCTCTCAGGTGTGCAGAGAGGCTTCCCCCTCCCAAATCCCACTAAAGTCCCATTAAAATCCCACTGAAATCCCACTGAAACCCCAAATCCCACTAAAAGCCCCTTCCTTCCTGGCCCAGCTCCCCGAGCAGCAGGACCATGCTGGAGGACGAGGACGGGATGAGCGAGCGCGGCCTCGGCGGCTCCAGGAGGAGATTCGAGGATGAGGAAGGTGAGCGAAATCCCGGGAATGCCGCGGCCATCCCGGGAGAGCGTCAAGCCAGGTGGGGAGAGGGAAAACTCCTGCCTGGATTTTTTACCTGGAGGTTTTCCACCTGGAAAGTGAATATTTTTTATTCCATTTATTGCTCCATCTGTGTTTTTTTCACTGGGAAATTTTCTCCCTGAAAACTGAATTTTTTTTTTAACTGGGACTGAGCAATCCCCCTGCCTGCCCCCCACCCCAGATTACCACTCCATCTACATCGGGGTGCCGGTGCCCCGCGGGTACCGCCGCAAGCGGCGCCGCCGGAGGTCCCCGGGCTCCAGCCGGGATCGCACGAGCGAGAGCGAGCGGCACTTCGGGCGCCCCGAGCATTCGGACACCGACGACGGCGGCCAGGGCTGGGCCGAGAGCGGCAACGACAACGCCAGCAGGACCAGTGAGTGCTTCCCAAAAACCCAGGAGGCCTTGGGAGCAGCCTGCGATGGGTTCAGTCACCTGTGATGGGGGTTCAGTCTCTTGGGATTGGAGTTCAGTCACCTGGGATGGGGATTTAGTCACTTTGGATTGGGGTTCAGTCACCTGGGATTGGGGTTCAATCACTTTGGATGTGGGGCTTGGTGCTGCTTCTGCCGGTGGTTCCCGGGTTTCTTTTTCCCTTTGGAATAGGACTGGGGTGGGTCTGGAGGGGTTTTCCCGGCTGGAATTGGGGGTCCCGACAATCTTCGGGAATCACACCTTGTTCCCAACGGGATTTTCCCATTGAAATTGGATTGGGGTGGGTTTGGAGGGGTTTTCCTGCTGAAATTGGGGTCCAGACAATCTTCGGGAATCACACCTTGTTCCCGACGGGTTTTGCCGGGGCTTTGCCTGCTCCTGGGAAATCTCCTTAGGGAAGATTAACATTTCGCACGGCAAAGCGGCTGCCGGGCGCTGGGATGGGGTGGGATTTTTCCAACCCCCCCTTTGGAAATTTGCATTTGGGTTCAGCTCCAGCGGGGCGGGCCGGGGCTCGGCTCCGCTTTTCCCTTCGGAAGACGAAGTTCTCCAGGCTTTTTTTGCACGGGGAGTGGTTTTTTATTCGCTGGCGGCTCCTTTGTGCCCTCGGGGGAGGCGGGAGCGGGACCACGTCCCCTCCTTTTCCCCATTTCCCCCTCCTTTCCCCCCTTTTCCCCTCCTTTTCCCTCTTTTCCCCCCCTTTTCCCTCTTTCTCCCTCCTTTCCCCTCCTTTCCGCAGGCAGCAAACGCCACCCGGAGATAACTCCGGGCTGCCTGGGAGGGTTGGACATAAAACCTCATTTTGTGGAGGAAAAACCCACCCCAAGCCCCCTCAGCTCCACAGAATCCCAGGAAATCTCCCTGATTCTGGCGTTTTTCTCCCTAAAACATAAACCCCAGAGCTCGGAAGGGCTTTTTCCTCCCCGCTCCGGGCGGGAGAGGAAAATCCCGCAGGGAGCGACCCCCAAACCTTGGATTTCTGCGCTTCCCTTCCCTTTTTCCCTGGATCCCGCTGCTTTTCAAAGCGCTCACCTCTCCCTCTCGCATCCCGGCTGATTTGGTAACTTCCCGTCATGGGAGCCAAAGGGAGAGGAAAGTGCTTTTCATTCCCGGTAATCTGCTCCCTAAGCCCCGGGAGTTTAGCGAGCCGCAGTGGATAAAGGATAAAGGAAAAAGGAACTCCGAGGCTTTGGAGTTTTTTTGGGACGGCGCAGAGAAGGTTTGCTTTAAGCCGGGAAGAAATGGGGGAAAAAAAGGAAACAACTCCAGGTAGGGTTTAGGTTTTTTTTTTCTCCCATCGCTCCGCGGTGAGGGGAGAGGGAGGAGGGGAAAAACTCCTTGGGGGTTTTAAAAATTCGGTTTTTCCCCCGGAAAAGCAGCTTTTCCCCTTGGAAAAAGCGACATGGGGGCTGGCAGGTGAACGCCGGGCACGGGAGCTCCAGAGCTCATCCCAAAAATAAATCGGGGAACTCCCGGCTCCCGTTGGAAAAGTTGAAATTTGAAAGGGTCAAAAATATCCCAAACCTGGGGGTTTCTTGAGCAGGGAAGGAGCGCTGAATCCCATGGAATGTGCATTCCAATGTCCTGTTTTTTTTGGGGAGGTGGGGACTCGTCTGCGGCAGGAAAATCCAGGGAAAGGCTGCGGAGAATCTGCGGCAGCCCCTGGATAACACTGGACCTTAAACCAGGATCGCGCAGTCCCGTCAGCACCTCATTCTCTCGGCCCCAGTTTTATCCCGTTTTTTCTGCCCTACCCGAAGCCGGAGCGGGAATTTCGGTTTGGAAAAGGATCCCCCCGGCCAGGTTTGGCCGCTAGATCGGGGTCGGGGCGTGAAGGGGTGGCTGCACGTGGCACAAAGGAGGTTTGGATCATTCCCATGGAAACGCGGGGTGTGTGTGTGCGGAACCATCCTAAATATTCCCAGGGCTCCGTGGGAATCCGCAGTGCCCGAAATCCCAGAGCTCGGGGTGTTTCCCCATCCTGAAATCTGGTTTGGGGAGATCTGGATCTGCTCCGGGCCCCTCCTGAGCGGTGTCCCCAAGGAACGGGGGCTGATTTTGGGGTGTTCTGTGGGGTCTGGCCTCCGTCCCCCGCACTCCAAAAAACACCTCCTTCTTCCCGGGATTTTCCGTGCTGGATCGAATTCCCAGGAGTAAAAAAACCACAAAGCTGGGAGACCTGGGTGCTCTCCCGGGCACAAAAAGGTTCTCCAGGTGAACAAATCCCAGGAATTTTGGCTGCCTGGCCAAGGCTTGGTGGGGTTGGTTGGACACCTTGGGGAAGGAGGGAATCACAAGTTGGGTGCTGGAAGACAGATTTATTCCTTAAAACCTGGCAGGATAAGGAAAAGAAGCTGACAAAAAGCTCTTTCTGTGCAAGAGTTTCTTTGTTTTTTGGGGTTTCAGCCCCAAGACTCCAAAATGTGGCCCTGGGGAGGGTGAGGAAGGAGGGATCCGTTTTTAAACTCCCAAAGAAGGAATCTGAGCAGATCTGGGAGCAGCAACCCAAACCAAGGGCGTGCAGAATTCTAGATCTCCCCTTTTCCCACCAGAGACCCCACCCAGGACAGGGATTCCTAGTAAAATCCCAATTTTATGCCGTTCGGCTCATGGTATTGGTGGCCAATTTGAAGTTTTTTAGTGAATTTTGGGTCTGGCAAGGAGGGTTGACCAGAATTTCACCCATTTCATCCCTTTTCCGAGAACAACCGCCAGGCTTAGGGAGCCTGAAACCCTCCAGGCATGGAGCCCAGCCCCAAAATGACCAGGAATATCAATAATCATAATAATGGAGCTTTATGGGAATGGCAGCAGGCCCGGGACTGTAGGGCTTTGGGCTCGGCTTAGAGGGGCTTAAGAGGTCTAAGCAGGCTCAGCCTAAAGGGACATCCTCTTCTTTCAGGGCCTGGGCGTCGTCTCCTTTGTGCAGGAAAAGGGGCTATATTCCCACTTTTCCCTCCATTTAGTCACGGCAATTTAATTCCCTGATTTTTGAGCAGCTGCATTTCCCAACTTTGTTAGTCCCAGCTTGGAGAAAAGGAGGATTCTGCCCCAAAATTCACATTTTCCAAGCTGGATTGATTCCTGCTGAATTAGGAAATACAAGATTGTATTCCAAACCTTCCATTTCCATGGAAAAGTGCAATATTCCCATTTTTCCCTCCACTCATCCATGGGAATTTAATTCCCTGATTTTCCAAGTGCTGTGTTGCCCAACTTTGTTACTCCCAGCTTGGAGAAAAGGAGGATTCTGCACCAAAATTCACATTTTCCAAGCCTGGTTCATTCCTGCTGAGATAGAAAATCCAGGATTGTGTTCCAAACACTCAATTTCCATGCATTTCAGGTGGATTTTCACCCCTTCCTTGGGGTTCATCCCCATCCCTGCCACACCCAAGGTTCGGATTTGTCCCCAAATCCACCAAAACTGGGAAGTTCTGCTGAAAAGCCCCCTGAGGAGGGAGAGGGTTAAAAGCAAATCCAAACCTTTATTTTCCCGGGAGGTTCATCACCCTCCCGTGGGCGCTGGGAATGCGCTGGGGCTGGAAAATGCTTTTCCCACCAGGCAGGAAGTTGGAGGGTGACGCATCCCGATCCCATTCCTGGATCGCTCTGCAGTAGGCCGTAAACGCCCCTTCCCAGCCTTGAGTGTTGTTGGCTGGAAAAAGATGGAATTTTTTCCTGCAGGAACAATGGATCTGTGTGATTCCCCTTGAAGGATTCTCCTTTTCCTTGGGAATCCAGCAGGAAAACCAAGAAATCCCAGCGTGCCGCGCTGGAAGGGTTTGGTTGCGGTGGAGCCTGGCAAAAATGGGATCCACGGAAGGGAAAAATGCGGGATACCCCAGGAAACATGGCACACGGAGCTCCTGGAAAGGGGAATTTGATGGGAATTGGCTCCTCAGTTCCTTTATCCCACTCCTGCTTTCCTCAGAATCCTGCATCTCATTTCACAGGGAATTCAGGATGGGATCACTTAGAGTTCCCCCATTCCCTCCCTTTAACATTTTCCTCCCATTTTCTTCCATTTCCCTCCCATTTTTATGATCCCCAACCACCTCCAGCTCCCTCTTTCCCCACTCAGGGCCTTTCCCTGCGGGAAGGGAGCAGGATCACCCCTTTCCTCATGGAATTGAAGCTCCTTTTGTTCCCTGGCAGTGTCCCCAGCCGCTGAACGGCTCCGCTACATCCTGGGGGAGGACGATGAGCTCCCCAACCCCACCCTGTTCACGGAGATGGACACCCTGCAGCACGACGGGGACGAGATGGAGTGGAAGGAGTCGGCCAGGTGAGGAGGGGACTTGGGAATGTGCCGGGGAAAAATTCCCTTCCCAAAATATCCCCACGTGGGAACGGAATCAGGGAATGAGAGTCGGTTTTAGTGGCATTGGAAAAAGGGCATTCCTGAATCGGGGAAATGCTGGAAAAATGGGATTTTGGGGATGTGTGGAAATGGAATATCAGGGAATGAGCATTGGTTTTAATGATGTTAGAAAAGGACATCCCTGAATTAGGGAAATGTGGGACAAATGGGATTTTCGAGGGATTTGTGGAAATTGAGAATCAGGGAATGAGAGTCGGTTTTAGAGGCATTGGAAAAAGGGCATTCCTGAATCGGGGAAATGCTGGAAAAATGGCATTTTGGGGATGTGTGGAAATGGAATATCAGGGAATGAGCATTGTTTTTAATGGCGTTAAAAAAGGACATTCCTGAATCAGGGAAATGCGGGGAAAATGGGATTTAGGGGGTTTTGGAAATGGAATATCAGGGAATGAGCATTGGTTTTAATGATGTTAGAAAAGGACATCCCTGAATTAGGGAAATGTGGGAAAAATGGGATTTTCGAGGGATTTGTGGAAATTGAGAATCAGGGAATGAGTGTCATTTTTAATGGTGTTAAAAAAGGACATTCCTGAATCAGGGAAATGCAGGAAAAATGGGATTTTAGGGGGGTGTGCACCTCAACTGCAGCCTGAGGAGGAAGAGGAGGAGGAAGATTTCCCATCTTATCCCAAACTTCCTCAGATTGAATCAATCCCAGAGCTGGAGCTTTTTCCCCTCCCAGCCACCAGGAAGGGCGGGAAGGGTAAAAAACGGGATAATGCGCAGGGAAACTGGAGAATTCCAGCTGGGAAATGGGAACAGGGGACACAAAGAACATTTTCCCAGGGTTTTTCCCCCTCCACACTTTTTCCGGCCAGGCCAAGAGTGAAATTTTTCCCACCCCTGATCCATAAAAAATAAAACCCCACGTGCTCCATCCTTAATAAAATTATTAAAGGAGCTGCAAGTGGAATTTGCTTTGTTGAACTGGGATCGTATCCATGGGAAGATCCCAAATCAAAGCGGGATTTTCCCTTCCCAGCCTCAGCTGTGAAAGGCCCAGTGGGGTTGGGGTTTTTTGGGGGGTGAGCCTTGGGAAGGGGGCTCAGAGCGCATCCCAAGCCCTTTCTCATGGGATTTCCCAGCTTGGGTGTGGAATTTCCACCCCAAGGACTGGGATAGGTCGGGATCAGGCCCTGTGGATGCCCATCCTCACTTTCGGGCTGGTTTTTTGCATCAGCCAAAATTTGGGAAGGTCCTCAGTGTCCCCCTGGTTCCAATCCCTGCTCTGACTCCTTAATTTTCCTTAATTTTAACCTTAATTTTTTAAAACCTTAAATAACCCTAATTTTCCATAAGTCTGTGTTTACTTCTGCCTTCCCACTCCCCGAAAAGCTTGAAAGGCAAAAAATCCACGTTTGCATTGGGATTTTCCTCAGGGAGGGCTGGAGGTGGAGATTTCCCAAGTTCCCATTCCCAATCTCCGGCCAGGTTGAGACTCTTCCTCCTCACGCTTGGGAGCAGAAGATGGGAGTAGCTCCACCTAAATCCTCAATAAATGGGGAAGAAAATGGGAATCAGGATGCTGGGAGCAGAAGGAAGGCAGGAGTTCACGGCAGCCTTGGAGAAAGAATCCCAGGATGCCGATCCTGGGGCAAAGGCACTGCTGGAAAGGTGCCCTGAATCCCACACTCACCCCAGCCACTCCCTAATAACCCAATTTCCTCAGGAAAATGGGACAGAAGGAAAGGAAAGGAAAAGCGGCCTAATCGGCTTTGGGAGAGCGGCGCCGGCACTTGGTGGGAGCCGCCGCGGGAAGCTTGAATTCCCTCCCAGGGGAAGCTGAAGCGCTGGAGAAAGGAATTCTCCAGAGGAATCAGGGAAGGGGAGTTGTGGGATGGGCACCAGGGCCGAGTGTTGGATTTTGGGGGGTTGGGGCTCTGTTGGAGCATTCCTGGTGCTCCCAGAAAATATTTTGGGAGTTTTTCAGTAGGACCGCCTGAGAATTTTCTCTTTACATCAGCTGATCCCATCCTGGCCTGTCCCCACCCTTCCCCCTCAGCATTCTGGAGCCACCAGCTATTCCCAAAAACACTTCTCCTCCTCTGTCCTTCCCACCTGGGGCAGCAGGAGCCCAAACCCCAGGGGTGTCCGTTCATCCCCGGGGAGGATAATCCATGGAGCCTGTCGAGAAAAAGCATCTTTTCCCCCCAAAACCAGGAGCTCCCCTTCCAGGATTCCAGGCCCTGTTCCCAGGGAACTGGGAGGGATCATCCTCATTCCTGAAGTTTCTCTGGAGTCTCCATTGTCAAATCAAGTGAGGGAAGGGCTGAATCCCGAGGGTTTGCAAATCCACCCATCTCCTGCTGTGGGGATGGAGTGGCCAGGGCAGGGTCTGAGCATTCCTAAGGAATTGGGACATTGGGAATGCTCTGGGATCTGCTCTCCTGCAGGCTGCTCCAAGCAGGAGCAGATCCAGGCTCAGGCCACGTTACCTCCATGGGAAAAGCTCCCAGACCTCGCAGGAGCAATTTGAGGAGGGGGAAATCCACAGAGTTGGGTTTCCTGGTGGGATTGGGAGGTTTTCCTCCATTCCACAACTCCGAAACCTCACAGGAGCAATTTGAGGACATGGAAATCCACGGGGTTGGGTTTCCTGGTGAGATTGGGAGCTTTTCCTCCACTCCACAATCCTGGGAGCGGCACTTTGGGGAATGGCGCCACCAGATTCTCCCTTCCCACCCTGGACAACAAGCAAAAACTTTGTGAGATGAGTTAATCCAGGCTTTCCAAGGAGGGAAACTCCATAGGAAAAGCCATTCCCTTTTCCTCACGCCCACCCCACTCCAGGCCTGTCCCGCTCTCGTTCCAGGTGGATCAAGTTCGAGGAGAAGGTGGAGGAAGGCGGCGAGAGGTGGAGCAAGCCCCACGTGTCCACGTTGTCCCTGCACAGCCTCTTTGAGCTGCGGACGTGTCTCCAGACGGGAACGGTGCTCCTGGACCTGGATGGATACTCCTTGCCCCAAATTATAGGTAGGAGCCCCTGGAGGCTTTTTCCCTGTGTCCTAAAATGCCGTGAGTGGGTTTACTCATTTTTTTGCTCCATAAACCGAACGTGTCTGGGAATGAGCGAAGGAAGGAGTTGGGAGCCATCAGCTGCTTCCAGAAATTGTCGTGTTGAGGTTTTGGGGAGTCTGTGGGTCACCCTGGGTCACCACGGGTGGGTGTTGCAGACGATGTCATTGAGAAGCAGATCAAGGATGGGAGATTGTGGGGGGTCTGGGGGTCACTGCTGGAGCAGCAGATTTTGGGAGGAGTCTGAGGGTCACTCCTGGGTCACCTTTGCTGGCTGTTGCAGATGTCATTGAGAAGCAGATTGAGGACGGGCTGCTCAAGGAGCAGATTTTGGGAGCTTTTGGGGGTGTTGTGGGGGTCACCACGGGTTGGTGTTGCAGAGGATGTCATCGAGAAGCAGATTGAGGACGGGCTGCTGAAGCCAGAGCTGCGGGAGAAGCTCAGCTACGTCCTCCTGCGCAAGCACCGCCACCAGACCAAGAAGCCGATCCACCGCTCCCTGGCCGACATCGGCAAATCCGTGTCCTCCAACACTGGTGAGTCCTTGGGGTCCGGTCTGCACCTGGTGGCACCCTTCGGTGTCCGGGAGGGACATCTCAGGAGAAGGGAAGGAGGAATCCAAGGATTTGGGGCACCCAAGGGTTTGTTGCCCTGGGAAAGACATGGAAGTTCTGCCCTTGGTGGGTTTGGGGGTGAGGGGACACGGGGAGCTGGGAGCTGAGGAGGTGTTTGGGACATGGACAGAGCCATGTGACAAGGACAGTGTTGTGTAAGGGGACATGGTTACGGGAGGGACAGCGTCACTGTGTGGTGATGTCACTGGGTGGTGACATTGCTGTGTGAGGGACAAGATGGTTGTGTGATGGCAATGTTGGTGTGTGGTGGCATCATTGTGTGATGGCATCACTGTGTGATGGCATCACTGCGTGATGACAGCACCATGGGGACAATGGCATAGTGTGAGCACAATGGCACTGTGCAATGATGTCACAGTGGGGACAATGGCACTGTGTGATGACATCACTGTGGGGACAAAGTCATTGTGCGATGATGTCACAGTGGGGACAATGGCACCATGTGATGATGTCACTGTGATGACATCCCTGTGGGGACAATGGCACTGTGTGGTGGAGCTGTGTGATGATGTCACCATGAGGACAACATCACGGTCTGATGACATCACCGTGGGGACAATTGCACTCTGTGGTGACAACACACGAGGACAATGGCGCCGTGTGATGATAACATCGCTGTGCGATGACATCACGTGAGGACAATGGTGCACTGTGGCACCACGGCTCGGCGCAGGGGTTTCCTGGCGCGACTGGCGCAGACAAATCCGGTCTGCTCCCGGCTGATCCCGCCTTTGCCCAGCCCTTACAAAAGGGGATTTGGTCAGGCTGAGCGGGAGGTCACTTGGTGGAGCCCTGGATTTGCCAGGCTCTGGCCGCTCCTGGGGACAGCAGCTCCCAGGAGAGGCCATCAGTGAGCGACATTCCCACCCCAGTGGCATTCCCACGTCCCAGGGCTGGATATCCCAGCCGAGATTTGCCCAGAATCCACCAAAACTGAGCATGGCTTGGGAATGTTGGGTTTGGCATCTTGCTGAGGGGAGGGAATTGCTCTGAGCTCCCAAGCAGGGACATTCCCAAGAGGAAATGGTGGAGAAAGTGGGGGTCCCTCCTGTTTCTTGTGCCCATGGCAGCTCCATGGTGGATATCGGGATAAATCCTGCTGGCACAGGAATCCAGCGGGAATTTCAACGTTGGTTGGATTGGGTTTAATGATAAAAAACTGGGGAGAGACGCTGCGGTGGTAGCTGGGGCCTTGGGGAGACACGGAGCAGCTCAGTGAAAGTGCTCCATAGGGTTTTCCTAAATTTGGGAAAAATTTGAGGAATTTAGGAGGTTTCCCGAGAAAATGTTGGGCTTAAGACACAAAATTCAGGGGGGGAAAGGAAATGTTCATGGCAAAGTCATTCGGCTTCAGTATCTGAGATGAGAAACGGCATTCACCGCCCACCTAGGGAAGAGAATCGTGGAGCTCGACAGAGGCCAATGGGAATATTTCAGAGTGTAGAGTTCCTGGCAGATCCCAAGCGTGGGTTTCTTGGGAGAATTATGGAATCAAAAACCCAAATCAAATGTTGGGTCTTCCCAAGAAACAGGAGTGTCACCTCTGACAGCCCCAAAGGCAGCACTGGGGTGGTGCTGGCTCCTTGTGTGGGGCTGGAGGATTTGGGGTGGGACATTTCTACTGATATCCCCTCATTGTCAACGGGAATATTCCGATGGGTGGGAAAAGGGCATGGGAGGGAAAAGCAAATCTCTGGTGTCTCCTGTGCTGGGCAGCGGATTTTTCTTGCCTGGCCTGATGTTTCCCATGGGATCCTGCTCCCAACATTCCCCACAGGATCCTGTCCCAACATTCTCAATGGGATCCTGCTCCTGCTGTTCCCCATGGGATATTCCCCATGGGATACTTTCCCACATTCCCCATGGGATCCTGCTCCTGATGCCCTCAATGAGATCC
>VZRO01008009.1:26062-59068 GCA_013397915.1 Daphoenositta chrysoptera | reverse complement strand
GGCATCCTGCCCCAACATTCCCAATGGGATCCTGCCCCCAAAATTCCCAATGAGATCCTGCCCCTGATGTTCTCAATGGGATCCTGGCCCCAAAGTCCCCCGCAGGATGTTCCCCACAGGATCCTGCCCCGACATTCCCAGTGGGATCCTGTCCCANGGGACAAGATGGTTGTGTGATGGCAATGTTGGTGTGTGGTGGCATCATTGTGTGATGGCATCACTGTGTGATGGCATCACTGCGTGATGACAGCACCATGGGGACAATGGCATAGTGTGAGCACAATGGCACTGTGCAATGATGTCACAGTGGGGACAATGGCACTGTGTGATGACATCACTGTGGGGACAAAGTCATTGTGCGATGATGTCACAGTGGGGACAATGGCACCATGTGATGATGTCACTGTGATGACATCCCTGTGGGGACAATGGCACTGTGTGGTGGAGCTGTGTGATGATGTCACCATGAGGACAACATCACGGTCTGATGACATCACCGTGGGGACAATTGCACTCTGTGGTGACAACACACGAGGACAATGGCGCCGTGTGATGATAACATCGCTGTGCGATGACATCACGTGAGGACAATGGTGCACTGTGGCACCACGGCTCGGCGCAGGGGTTTCCTGGCGCGACTGGCGCAGACAAATCCGGTCTGCTCCCGGCTGATCCCGCCTTTGCCCAGCCCTTACAAAAGGGGATTTGGTCAGGTTGAGCGGGAGGTCACTTGGTGGAGCCCTGGATTTGCCAGGCTCTGGCCGCTCCTGGGGACAGCAGCTCCCAGGAGAGGCCATCAGTGAGCGACATTCCCACCCCAGTGGCATTCCCACGTCCCAGGGCTGGATATCCCAGCCGAGATTTGCCCAGAATCCACCAAAACTGAGCATGGCTTGGGAATGTTGGGTTTGGCATCTTGCTGAGGGGAGGGAATTGCTCTGAGCTCCCAAGCAGGGACATTCCCAAGAGGAAATGGTGGAGAAAGTGGGGGTCCCTCCTGTTTCTTGTGCCCATGGCAGCTCCATGGTGGATATCGGGATAAATCCTGCTGGCACAGGAATCCAGCGGGAATTTCAACGTTGGTTGGATTGGGTTTAATGATAAAAAACTGGGGAGAGACGCTGCGGTGGTAGCTGGGGCCTTGGGGAGACACGGAGCAGCTCAGTGAAAGTGCTCCATAGGGTTTTCCTAAATTTGGGAAAAATTTGAGGAATTTAGGAGGTTTCCCGAGAAAATGTTGGGCTTAAGACACAAAATTCAGGGGGGGAAAGGAAATGTTCATGGCAAAGTCATTCGGCTTCAGTATCTGAGATGAGAAACGGCATTCACCGCCCACCTAGGGAAGAGAATCGTGGAGCTCGACAGAGGCCAATGGGAATATTTCAGAGTGTAGAGTTCCTGGCAGATCCCAAGCGTGGGTTTCTTGGGAGAATTATGGAATCAAAAACCCAAATCAAATGTTGGGTCTTCCCAAGAAACAGGAGTGTCACCTCTGACAGCCCCAAAGGCAGCACTGGGGTGGTGCTGGCTCCTTGTGTGGGGCTGGAGGATTTGGGGTGGGACATTTCTACTGATATCCCCTCATTGTCAACGGGAATATTCCGATGGGTGGGAAAAGGGCATGGGAGGGAAAAGCAAATCTCTGGTGTCTCCTGTGCTGGGCAGCGGATTTTTCTTGCCTGGCCTGATGTTTCCCATGGGATCCTGCTCCCAACATTCCCCACAGGATCCTGTCCCAACATTCTCAATGGGATCCTGCTCCTGCTGTTCCCCATGGGATATTCCCCATGGGATACTTTCCCACATTCCCCATGGGATCCTGCTCCTGATGCTCCCAATGGGATCCTGCCCCCGATGTTCCCCATGGGATCCCGCCCCCAGCATTCCTCAAGGGATCCTTCCCCTAATGCTCCCCTCGGGATCCTGCTCCCCACGGGATCCTTGCCCTGACATTCCCCACAGGATCCTGCTTCCAACATTCCCCACGGGATCCTTCCTCTAATGCTCCCTATGGGATCCTGCCCTGATATTCCCGATGGCATCCTGCCCCAACATTCCCAATGGGATCCTGCCCCCAAAATTCCCAATGAGATCCTGCCCCTGATGTCCTCAATGGGATCCTGGCCCCAAAGTCCCCCGCAGGATGTTCCCCACAGGATCCTGCCCCGACATTCCCAGTGGGATCCTGTCCCAAACATTCCCAATGGGATCCTGCCCTCGACATTCCCAATGGAATCCTGCCCTGACATTCCCAGTGGAATCCTGCCCCGACATTCCCAATGGGATCCTGCCCCCAACATTCCCAGTGGGATCCTGCCCCTGACATTCCCAATGGGATCTTGCCCCAACATTCCCAATGGGATCCTGCCCCCAACATTCCCAGTGGGATCCTGCTCCAACATTCTCAATGGGATCCAGCTCCTCATCTCATGTCCCCTCTCTCCTCTGCCCCAGCCCGCAGCCCCGTGCGGGGCCCAGCTGCCGGCGCCGCCTTCCACCGCTCCACCGAGGACCTGCGGATGCGGCAGAGCACCAGCTACGGCCGCCTGCGTGAGTGGGGGACACCAACCGCCCCCAAATACCCCTGGAATATCCCAAATTCCCCGTCCCGGTGGCAGAGTGGGAGGTGGAGATGAGGCCCCACCATGGCCGCTGTTTCAGAAGCACAGCACAGAACTCGGGATGAGTGCGGGTGCTGGTGTGGCTCAAAGTCCTAAGGGGGGAGGAAAAAATTCCTTCAAATCTTTATGGAGGGGAGGAAAGGTGCTTGGAAGAGGGTGGGAATCCTGAAGGATTGCTTGTCTGGGGGAGGGCGGGTGGGGAATCCCATCCGAACTTGGGAGCTTGGGTTGCGTGGCTGAGGTTGGAAATGCTCCTGTTCATGGAGTTTTGGGATCATTGGGGTTGGAAAAGCCCTCTGTGGTCATGGAACACTAGCACCACCACAGCATCCCCAAGTGCCACATCCAGACGGGTTTTGGGGCCATGGGGACTCCACCGCTGCCCTGTGCCAGACTTTCCACCCTTCCAGAGCGGGAATTTTCCCGATTTCCTGGGGTTTCATTGCACTGCTGCTGCTTTGCAAGTCCAAATTCCATAAACAGTATTTTATTTCTCTGCACGAGGTCTCCCCATGGGGTTTTGTCCTGGCATCAGGGGTGGCTTTTCCTGACATCCCCTCCTTTCCCTCCACCAGGTCATGCCCAGAGCCGGAGCATGAACGACATCTCGGACACACCGAGCACTGACCAGGTAGTCATCCCAAAATCCCATGGGGAGGAGCATCCCGGCATGATGCCGCTGGGCTCTGGGGTTGTTCAGGTCCATGTGAGCCTCTGTTGGGTCGATATCCACACAAATTGCTAATTAGGGGAGTTAATGCCGGTATTGATCCCTGTGGACCCATGGGGAGCTGTCCCAGAAGTCACACCTGCACTTCCAGCACAGAATTAGGGATGAGCCAGGAGGCTGGGGCAGCTCAAATCCCTTCAGATGGGGCAAAAAAAATCCCTTCAGATGCTGAGGGAGGACAGGAAAGGTGCTCGGAAGTGTAGGAATCCTAAAGGATTGGCTGGGAGAGGGTGGTAAATCCTACCCAAGCTCTTGGGTTTGCACACAGGGATCCAGCTCTGGAGGTGAGGGGCTGGAATTTGGGGTGGGATCCATTTTTCCCGGGGGTTTCTCAATGCAGAGCTCAGCTGAGAGGTCACGGGGGGTTTTTCCTTCTGGGATGGCTCTTAGGAGGGAGCTGGGAAGCAGGTCCGGGCAGTTCGTGGGCAGATCCCTGCTCAGGGATGGGATGGATCAGCGGGATTTTGTCCCGTTCCCATCCCAGACTTTTTTTCTGGGAATGGCTGAATCATTACCTGAGCTTTGCTCTGTTTCTGTTTGCGATTTTGCCATAAACTGAAGGAAAAATCACTGATCCCATGGGTTTTTAGGGAACGGGATCGGATAAGAACCTGCTTTTACCCCGGGATGTCCTTGCTGGGCTGACCTGGGGTGATGCACTTTAGGGCAAGTCCAAACACAATAAGTAACAAATAAATAATGTTTTATTTCCCTGGATTTCATGGCTGGAAACCCATGTATTGCTGGGAGCAATGGGACAGGGACACCACAAAGGTTTCCAGAAATTACTCCATTCCACTCAGGAACCCCAAATATCCCCCCCCAGCAATGGGGTTCGGAGGGTTAATCCCAAAATATGCAAAGCATTTAGGTTTAATCGCCCTATTAGGTGCACTACAAAGGGACTTTTTAAGTGTTACACGAAGCTTAGTGGTCACTGGTAACTCCTGCTCTTATTCCGAGCCGCGCTGGAGGAGTTGCTTTATTATTATGATTTTTTTTTTTCCATTTGGGTTTAAAAGATTAGGACGGGCAGAGGCGGCTGCCTGGCTCACATGCCTCCCCTCATGCTGCCATATAGATTATCATAACTCCCTGCTCGGCTTGGTATTGAACCCTTTTAGGCTCGTAATGAAAGAGCTGCAGGGGAGAAGCGACCTGGGGAATAAATCCATGGATGAGGTTTTCCTACTCCCGTTGTTTGTTCCCGCTCCTGGGATGGGGCTGGGGAGGAACGAGGTGCCAAAACCTCCCCTGTGCCGGGTGCTGAGGGGGTTCTGTGCCAGGCAGGGGCTCTGGGGGTGTAAATGAACTCCAAAAATGCTCCTGGCAGGCTCCAGCATCCCTGGGGTTTGGCTCGGGTTTTCCACAGGCGGAATCTAAGGGAGTTTTCCATGAGGAGAACACAGGAGAACAAAAACAAACCTTGCTGGTTGGGTGGCAAGAGCCCTGGGTGGGCAGTTCAGAGCCAGTCTTGTTTTTAGCCACGTTTCCAAAGAAATTCAGCTTCGTGGATTTTTCCTGGCTGATTCCCAGATGGGGCTCCTCAATCCCCACCTCTGGGAGTCCTGGGACAACCAGAGGTGAAATCTCGGAGCCTGAGACTTCAACTTCTGCGGAAAAAAAAGGAGGGAAAGCCAAATTTTGGCAACCGCTCCCTTCCCTACTCTCATCTTTCCCGACAGCTGAAGAACAAGTTCATCAAGAAGATCCCCAAGGATGCGGAGGCCTCCAACGTGCTGGTGGGGGAGGTGGAGTTCCTGGAGAAGCCCTTTGTGGCCTTCGTGCGGCTGCTCCAGGCTACAATGCTGGGGGGAGTGACGGAGGTGCCCGTCCCCACCAGGTGAGTGCTGTCCCCTTGGCACTGAGCGGTCTCAGGACACCGGCAGCCCGAGGTGGCCAACGTGGCACCTTTCCCTCCCCAGATTCCTCTTCATTCTCCTCGGTCCGGCGGGGAAGGCCAAGTCCTACAACGAGATCGGCAGGGCCATCGCGACCCTCATGGTGGACGATGTGAGTGGAGGCTGCCCCCAGCCCTCGTTTGGGACCCCCTGGCTCAGAACCAAGCAAAAAAAAGCAATTTTCTCCTTATGACCCCAAAAAACTGAGCTTTAAACCCCCAGAAGGATGTGGGACTGGAGGCTGTGTCCAGGCTGACCCCTGTCCTGTGTCCACACCCAGCTCTTCAGCGACGTTGCCTACAAAGCCCGGGACAGGGAGGACCTGATTGCCGGCATCGATGAGTTCCTGGACGAGGTCATCGTTCTCCCACCCGGCGAGTGGGACCCCAACATTCGGATTGAGCCTCCCAAAAAAGTGCCCTCGGCTGAGAAGAGGTGGGTGGGGGCCATGGGGCCAGAGCCAGCCCTGCGGCCACGCCCACATGTCCAGTTTTGGGGGACAAGACCCTTGCTTGGCTTGACCGCTGGAAATGACCCCTCCAAATGTGCCAGAAATGCAGAGTTTTCAGCAGGTTTTGTTCCCAGACCAGCTCACAGCTGTTCCCACTCTGCAGGAACAACCTCTAGTGGGAGGTGTCTCTGCCCAGGGCAGGGGTATGACTGGATGATCCTTAAGGTCCCTCCCAACCCAATCCATCCCATGATTCCATGGACTGAGCTCCCTGAACTGAGCAAACCCAGCACTGGATCTGTCCAAACTCACCCCAAAACTCACGATCAGTGAGCTGCACCATGGCCTTGGCTGACGTCCTCACGCCAGGGCTCGGTGGTGCCAATCCGGTGGTGCTGGTGCCGATCCGAGGCCAATGTCCCCACCCTGCAGGAAGTCGGTGTTCTCGCTGAACGAGGTGGGGCAGATGAATGGCGCGGCCGGCGGGGCAGGCGCCGGGGGTGGCGGTGGCAGCAGTGAGGACGGGGAGATGCCCGAAGTCCATGAGATTGGGGAAGAGCTGGCCTGGACCGGCAGGTGAGCAAGGACCCACCACCAAAGACCTTCTGAGGGGGCTGGGACCCGTCAGCATCTCCTGTGGGCTCATCCTGGGGTGTCCTGGGGCACGGAGGGGTGAAATCCTGGTGGGAACAGGTTTTGGTGCAGCACTGGATCGATTTATGTGTATATATATAAAAAATTGTATTTTTGTATCCATATTTCTGTATCTCCCAACTGGCCAGAGGAGCTGTGGCTGCCCCTGGATCCCTGGAAGTGTCCAAGGCCAGGGGCTTGGAGAAGCCTGGGACAGTGGAAGGTGTCCCTGGGTGGGACTCAGGGGTCTTTAGGGCTCCTCCCAACCCAAACCATTCCAGGATGCTGGAGCGGGGCTGGGAAAGCTGGGAATGTTCACCTGAAGAAGAGAAGGATCCAGGGAGAGGTTTCAGCACATTCCAGGGCCTAAAGGAGCTCCAGGAGAGCTGGAGAGGGACTGCGGACAAGGGATGGAGGGACAGCACACAGGGAATGGCTTCCAACTGAGAAAGGGGAGATTGGGGTGGGATGTTGGGAAAGAATGAGGGTGGTGAGTGGCTGGGATGAAATTCCCAGAGGAGCTGTGGCTACCCCTGCATCCCTGGAAGTGTCCAAGGCCAGGCTGGAGCACTCTGGGATAGGGGAGGTGTCCCTGCCCATGGAGGGCATGGAATGGGATGGGATTTAAGGTCCTTCCCAACCCAAACCATTCCAATATTCCATGGTTCTGTTCTGGTGGAAGTCACCAGGTCCTCGGTGGTGTCTCCACAGGTTTTGTGGTGGTCTCTACCTGGATATCAAGAGAAAGCTGCCCTGGTTCCCGAGTGATTTCTATGAAGGTTTCCATATCCAGTCCATCTCTGCCATCCTCTTCATCTACCTGGGCTGCATCACCAACGCCATCACCTTCGGGGGCCTGCTGGGGGATGCCACTGACAACTACCAGGTCCATCCTTAGGATGGGACAGGACGGGATGGGACGGGACAAGATGGGATGGGATGGGATGGGATGGGATGGGGTGGGATGGGATCCATGGGATGGGATGGGGTGGAAAAGGATGGGTTGGGTTTTACTCTACTTGTGCCATGCCAAGATTTGGGGATGGAAAGTCACTGCCAGGTGGGACTGGCAGCCCTGGAATCTCTGCAGGATGGGACAGCCCCCTCAATGGTGGTGCCAGCAGCAAAGGGACACGGTCCCAGCCATCCCAAGCAGGCCCAAGCCGAGGTTCCTCAGCCCCATCTCCATCCGGGGGATCTGTGGGGACGTAGGTGGCACAGTACCCCCATAACGCTGCCTTTGCTCTGTCCCCAGGGAGTCATGGAGAGCTTCCTGGGCACGGCCATGGCTGGCTCCATGTTCTGCCTCTTTGCCGGGCAGCCCCTTATCATTCTCAGTAGTACCGGCCCCATCCTCATCTTTGAGAAGCTGCTCTTCGACTTCAGCAAGTGAGTACTGGGCCACCCCAGGGGACACCAGGGCCTGTTGGTGCTGGGGGATGGGATGTGTCCCCCGGCCCCATGCCGCGCTCACAGGGCTGCTTGTCCCCTCTTCCAGAGGCAATGGGATCGACTACATGGAATTCCGCCTGTGGATCGGGCTGCACTCGGCCCTGCAGTGCCTTATCCTGGTGGCCACTGACGCCAGCTTCATTATAAAGTACATCACGCGCTTCACTGAGGAGGGCTTCTCCACCCTCATCAGCTTCATCTTCATCTACGATGCCATCAAGAAGATGATCGGGGCCTTCAAGTACTACCCCATCAACTCTGACTTCAAGCCTGACTACGTGACCATGTACAAGTGCGAGTGCGTCGCCCCCGACCCAGGTGAGTTCATCCCGGGGCTGCCCGGGCAGCAGCCGGGGGGTGGGAGGGTCCTGGCGTGGATAAATCCCACGGGATCACTGGCCGAGGATGAGGGAGGAGGCAGGTGCCTGGGGTGGAGAGACCTTGTCCTCGTCCTCCTCCTCTGAGGGAGTTTGAAGATGGAGGAAGAGCCTTGTCCCCCTTGGATGAATGACTCGGGGCTTCCTGGGACACAGCGGGTAGAGAGTCGGGATCTCAGCCTGGAGCAGCCAGACCTGCATGGATAAGAAGGAAATGTGGGGAAAAAAGGACATTTCAGGTCATTCCAGCCTGCTGCTGATGGAAGCTGGATCTCCAGAAAATATCTGGAGTTGTTCTGTGCTCTCTGGTGCCTGGGACACCCCAGGATATCCCAGCTGGGTGTGGAAACCTCCAAGGACTGTTTTTCCTCCTCTTTTTCCACTCCTTTTCCAAAAGGAGAGGCCATCAGGCTCTGATCAGGTGGTCCTTCCATGGCTCCGTGGTTTTGCTCTTGGATAGATGTCCTGGATGATCCCAGATCTGAATTGTGGAGCTCGGACACTCCTGGAAGGGACCGGAAATGGCTTTGGGCTCATGGCAGCAACCACTTGCTCTCACAGGAGCTGAATTGATGTCAAAAATCTAAATTTTGGGGAGCATCAGATGTAGCCAAAGGAGGCTGATGGAGTATGAAGGTGATGGTGGATGAAGGTGATGGTGGATGAAGATGACAGTGTGTGAAGGTCATGGTGGATGAAGGTGATGGTGGATGAAGACGATGGTGGATGAAGGTGATGGTGGATGAAGGTGATGGTAGATGAAGGTGACAGTGGATGAAGATGATGGTGGATGAAGGTCATGGTGAAGTTCTCCTTGTCACCTTCCTTCAAGAAAAGCATCCAAGACCCTTCACCCAACACATTCCCAATGCATCTGTCATTCCAAGGAGATCTCACACCTGATGGGAATTGCAGCGATTTGGTTTAATTTTGCAGTTTTCCTCAATTCCTGCACATCCACCCCTCCGTAAGCACCGTGATCCCGCCTGGATCTGAGAGCCCAGAACAGCACCCAGAGCCAACCCAATTCTTCCCAAGCCAAGTCCCCCCCAAACCCGAATTGCGGGAGAGTGAAGACGGAACCGCCAGAGCTGGAATTCCTAGACAGAACCGTGAGCTCCCCCCGGGATCTGCTGGCAGCTCCTGCACTGGGGCTCTAACGCAGGAGGAGCCTTCAGCCTCCAGGGAGGTCTCCCCCTTCTCCAAGCCCCCATCCCGAGCAAACCCCGAGCAGCCGAGAGGAATCCGCACCCCAATTCCCGCTCCCATGCCTCGCCCCGGCTGCCCAAGGCAGCGGTGTTGGATTTAACACTCCTCTAGAAATTCTGTTTATTCCCCCTTACATCCTCATTTTTTTTAAATCCCTTTTTTTCCCATCCGTGCTGATTTTTGATTATTATAACTGATTTGTCCCATATTTGTCTCTGCTGCACACATCAATTGGGGCTGATTTCAATCTCAAGTGAGTATCGCCTTCTAAATATTAAAACTATTTTAATATTTGATACTCTCCCCCCACGGGGGGGTTCCGTTGTTATTTTTTTCCCATGTATTTGACTTTTCTCTCTCTAAAAGGGTTTGTGCAGGGCCCTTAGGGCTCCTCTCTTTAATCCCACCGGTGCTGTGCCTCCCTTTAGGATGTAGAAATCCCAAAATAGGGTTTGTGGAAAAAGAAAAGGTTTTGGAGGAAAAATTAAGAACAATGCTGATGTTTTTAGGGCTGGGTTTGTTCCCCAGAGCTCGGTCCCAGCAGCCCCGGGGGCTCTGCCCTAACCCAACTTCTCCTTCATTAATCCCTGGCGCCTGGGATGGAGGCAGCGGCCGAAATTCCCACTTGGCGAAGAGGATGGAAGAGGGGGGGCAAAGCCATCCCGGAATTCCCGAACTCCCTCTTTTAGGGGCACCGCGAGAGAATCCGGGGGTGCTCCCGGAGCTGTGGAGCTGCGTCGCCCGAAGAGCCCAGTGGAGCCGCCCTTTGCGCCTGGAGGAGAAGGTGCCGGGGGCTCGGAAAGACGGAATTTTGCACTGATGACACCAAAACGCCCCCAAAAGATTTTCTAAAAATTGAATAATAATTAAAAAAAAAAAAAAGGCAAATTGGGCATGATTTGGGTGCCGCCTCTCCAAAAAAAAAACCAACAAAACAAACCCAGGCTCCTTTCCCAGCCTTCCGCCGCAGTGGTTGTATGTCTACCCCACTCCCGGCTGCTTCCCTGGGAAGCTCCTCGAAATTTGAGGAACTGGGAAGCTCCCAAAAAATCCCCCCTCGCCAGCCCCGGAGGGAGAAGCCGCCGCGGGAGCTGCTCCGTCCTCCCCGGTGCGTGGGATTAATCAGGGAGAAGTCGCCGTGGGGTCAGAAAAGGCCGGGTTTTCCCCCCACAATCTGCCGATCCCTCGGGATGCCGATCCCTGCCGGGCTCGGCAGGTGCAGCCCAGCCGCTTTGAATGCCCAAAAGCTCGGTTTTAACCCCCAAAACCTCAATAACCAACTCCTTTCCCGCAGCCAACGCGACCTTGTTCGATGCTTCAGCTCCAGTGGCACCGAACACCACTAACGTTTCTCTGGTAAGCGGGGGCTGCTCCTCCCAGCGGGAAATTTGAGACAGGGGAGGGCGGATCTGGGAGGGTTTCAGCATCCGGGGAGCGGGATGGGCCAGCTCGGAGCCAAACTTGTGCTGGTTTGGGCTCCGAGCGGGGCTCATCAGCACCAAATCCGCAGGGTTTTTTACCCAAATTTATATCAGCTCTGCGGTTTTCCCGTGGTTTGGGGTATCCCAGTGGCAGCAGCTCTGGAAATTCCCCTTTCCTTCTGTGCTGAGATAGCTTAAACTGCTCTTTTTGGGGGTTTGGCTGGAAAATTTCCCTTTCTTTGCCAGCTGCAGTTGTTAAAAATGCTGATTTTACTCAATTTGGTTGTGAAATTCCTCTTTTCTTGCACAATGTAATCCCTAAAATACAAATTTTGGGGGTTGGACAGGAAATTTCCCTTTTCTTACACAACACAATCCCTAAAGTACAAATTTTGGGGTTTGGGCAGGAATTACTCCTTCCCTTGCACAATGCAATCCCTAAAGTACAAATTTGGTGTTTGGACAGGAAATTTCCCTTTCCTTCCATGCTGCAACTTAAAAATGTCAATTTTTCTCTGTTTGGGCTGGAATTCCCCCTTTCCCTGCACACCTCAATATTTTCAAATTTTGCTAATTTTGCTTTTTTTTGGGTCTCTCCCCAGTCCAATGCTATCAACCTCACAGCTCTGGACTGGACCCAGCTGAGTAAGAAGGAATGTCTCAAATACGGCGGCAGCTTGGTGGGAAAATCCTGCAAATTCGTGCCCGACCTGGCCCTCATGTCCTTCATCCTCTTCTTCGGCACCTACTCCATGACCCTGACCCTGAAAAAATTCAAGTTCAGCCGCTATTTCCCCACCAAGGTAGGGAAAGAGCCGGGTTTTTCCATCCCCTTTCCCAAAAATGAGGAAAATGGGAGATGTTGGGAATTTTCAATGGATGCAAAGAATGCCAGGAAAATAAATCTCTGTTTTTAGGAGGTTTTGGGCACAACTGGGATTCTCCATGAGGTTTTAGGCCCTGATTTTTGGAATTCTGTGAGGTTTTTGAGGACATCCTCCTCTCTAAAGTGGAGTTGGGTTAATGGGTGGACAGTTAATGGATAAGGAATTGGTGGGATGATGGATAAGGAATTGGGATGATGGATAAGGAATTTGTGGGATGATCCCATCCACAGGGAAGTCGTCAACAGCTCAGAGTCCCACAGACATCAGTGACCAGCAGTGTCCCAGGGGTCCCTGTTGGGGCCAGAGTTAATTATTGTGCTCCTTAATGATGTAAATGAAGGGGACCCTCGGGAGGTTTGCAGGTGACACCAAGGGACAATCTCAAAGGTCCTGGGGCCATCCCGAGGGACCTGGACAAGCTCCAGGGAATCTCATTGGACCTTTGCCCGGTCCAGGTGCTGGAGGTGCCCCTCGGATGGGGCAGTCCTGGGGGTGGATCCAAGCTGGGGATGAAGGGATGGAGAGGAGTGCTGGGAGAGGGATTTTGGGATGGATGAGAGGCTAGACATGACCCCAAAGGTGCCCTGGGCTGTCCCCCAGTGTGGGCAGCAGCTCCGGGGGGATTCTGCCCCTCGGCCCCCACCCGCAGAGCTGCCCCCAGCTCTGGGACCCCAGCTGGAGGATGTGGAGCTGCTGGAGAGAGTCCAGAGGAGGCCACGGAGCTGCTCCAGGGGTGGAGCCCCTCTGGAGCTGGGCTGGGAGAGCTGGGGGTGCTCACCTGGAGAAGGAAAAGCTCCAAGGAGAGCTTCCAGCATATTCCAGGGCCTGAAGGGGCTCCAGGAGAGCTGGAGAGGGACTGGGGACAGGGGACGGAGGGACAGCACACAGGGAATGGCTTCCAACTGGGAAAGGGGAGATTTGGGGTGGGATGTTGGGAAGGAATGAGGGTGGTGAGGGGCTGGGATGGAATTCCCAGAGGAGCTGTGGCTGCCCCTGGATTCCTGGAAGTGTCCAAGGCCAGGCTGGAGCAGCCTGGACAGTGGGAGGTGTCCCTGCCCATGGACTGGATGGGGTTTCAGATCTCATCCAACCAAACCACTCCAGGATTCCTTCACTTGGCTCCCACAATCCCAATAACCCCTCACCTCGTGGAAGAAAGGTGAGAAAATGTGGATTTGGGGTGTTATTCCTGGGTTATCTGTGGCTGAGCTGAGCTGGAAAGCCCCAGGGAAGGACCCCAAAGCAGGAGCAAACCTCTCTATCCCAATCCCCCTTCCCACCCCATTAATCCCCCTTCCCATCCCATTAATTCTCCTTTCCCACCCGTTTCCCTGTCTTGCCTCCAGGTCAGGGCTTTCATTGCTGATTTTTCCAATGTCTTCTCCATCCTGCTCTTCTGTGGAGTCGATGCCTGTTTCGGACTGGACACCCCCAAACTCCACATCCCCAGTATAATCAAGGTTCGGCCTCCCCTCTCCCACGCTCTTTTTTTTCCAGCTCCTCGCCAGGTTTTTTTCGGGAATATCGCAGCTCCAGACACCTTCTTAAAAGTTACTTTGTCTTTTCTAACAATATTCTAATGCTGTGACTTTCTTTCCTCTCTCTTTTTCTTGTTTTTTCTCTTTTCCCCCTCCCATTTTTGTTGTTTTCCCCCTCTTTTTGTTGTTTTTTCCTCCTTTTTTTGTCTTTTTCCTTCTATTTTTTCCTGTTTTTCCTCCCTTTTTTGTTGTTTTTCTTCCTTTTTTGTTGTTTTCCCTCCCCCTTTTTTTGTTTTTCCCCCTATTTATTGTTTTTCCTCCTTTTTTTTGGTTGTTTTTCCTCCTTTTAAAATTGCTTTTCCTCCTTTATTTCTCCTCCCTTTCTTGTTGTTTTCCCTCATATTTTTTTGTTTTCCCTCCCTTTATTTGTTGTTTTTCCCCCTTTTTCTTTTTGCTTTCCCTCCCTTTTTCGCCGTTTCCCCTCCCCTCTCTCTCTCTCTCTCCCCTTCTCTCCCGGCAGCTCCGTAAGCTTATTAGCGATTTCTCTATCTTTATGTCCATACTAATGTTTGTGGGGTTGGATGTGCTTTTCGGACTCAACACCCCAAAGCTCCAAGTGCCTACCGACTTCAAGGTAAAACCAAAAAATTCCATAGAACCCCATCCCAGAAGGATTTCTCCCTCCACTTTGGGGCCAATGTGGGGATCCCAGTGAGGAATTCCATAAAACCCCATTCCAGACGGATTTCTTCTCCCCCATTCAGGGGTGATGTGGGGATCCCAGTGCGGATTTGGGAGCGATGTGGGGATCCCAGTGAGGATTTGGGGGTGGTTCGGGCGCGGGATTTAGGGACGGATCCGGGATGGGGCGATGGCGTCATCCCCGAACACCAACCCTTGGGTTTCCCCGACCCACGCCCCATTCCCGTTTCCTGACCCCGCTGTCTCCCGCAGCCCACCCGCGTGGACCGGGGCTGGTTCGTGTTCCCGTTCGGAAAGAACCCATGGTGGGTGTACCTGGCCAGTGCCCTGCCCGCCCTGCTTGTCACCATCCTCATCTTCATGGACCAGCAGATCACAGCCGTCATCGTCAACAGGAAGGAGCACAAGCTGCGGGTCAGCGTCCCCAGGGACCCCCACAGCCCCCAGGCCACCCCGGGGATAACCAATGGGTAACGGGTGGCAATGGGGTGATGTGGGGTGATTTAGGGTGGCCCATGTCCATGTGGGGTGCAGCAGGGTGACACTGGGTGCTTCGGGGTGATGTGGGGTGCTGAATGCCCATGTGGGGTACCGTAGGGTGACACCGGGTGCTTTGGGGTGATTTGGGGTGCTGCAGGGTGCCCCATATCCACGTGGGGTACCGTAGGATGACACCGGGCGCTTTGGGGTGCTTGGGGTGCTGCAGGGTGCCCCATATCCATGTGGGGTACATCAGGGTGACACCGGGTGCTTTGGGGTGGTGTGGGGTGATGTAGGGAGCTGCAGGGTGCCCCCTATCAATGTGTGGTACATCAGGGTGACACTGGCTGCTTTGGGGTGATTCAGGGTGCCCCATGTCGATGTGGGGTACATCAGGGTGCCACCGGATGTTTTGGGGTAATGCAGGGTGCTGCAGGGTGCCCCACGTCCGTGTGGGGTGACGCAGGGTGCTTTGGGGTGATTCGGTGTGCCCCATATCCACGTGCGGTACATCAGGGTGACACCGGGTGCCCCAAGGCCGTTCGGGGGACACCAAGGCCCTGCCGGAGGCCTCAGGGGGTGTCGGGGGGGACCCCACAGCTCAGAGCCCCCCCTGACCCCCCGTGCCGTGTTGCAGAAGGCAGCCGGGTACCACCTGGACCTCTTCTGGGTGGGCATCCTGATGGCTGTGTGCTCCTTCATGGGGCTGCCCTGGTACGTGGCCGCCACAGTCATCTCCATCGCCCACATCGACAGCCTCAAGATGGAGACAGAGACCAGTGCGCCCGGGGAGCAGCCCCAGTTCCTGGGGGTCAGGTGAGGGGGGCTGGGGGGCTCAGCTGGGTCTGAGCAGTGTCCTGGAGCCAGAGGGACATCCCTGTCCCGGGGGGATGAGGGACGGCGTGGCCGGACGAGGGAGGGATTGTCCCATTCTGCTCCGGGCCAGGGTGGCCTCATCTCAAAGGTCGTGAGCAGGTTTGGGGTGACACAGCAAGAGAAGGATGTGGAGTTACTGGGGACTGTCCAAAGGAAGGACCTGGCGATGGGGAAGGGTCACACGAGGAGTGGCTGAGGGCACTTGGACTGTTCAGCTGGAGAAACTGAGGGACACTCATGGGGCTCTTCAACATCCTGAGGGGCAGCTCTGATCCCTGCTCTGTGAGACAGGGACAGAGCCAGGGAACGGCCAGAGCTGTGCCAGGGCAGGGTCACGCTGGATTTTGGGAAAGGTTCTTGCCCCAGAGGGTGCTGGGCACTGCCCAGGCTCCCCAGGGAATGGGCACGGCCCCGAGGCTGCTCCAGGAGCATTGGGACAGCACTGCCAGGGATGCCCAGGGTGGGATTTTGGGGTGTCTGTGCAGGGCCAGGGCTGGATCAATGATTCCAGTGGATCAATCCCCTTCCCACTCGTGATTCCATGGTTCCTTGGGGTGGGGACTCCAGCACGGGCTGATCCTGCTTCCGTCCCTGTTCCAGGGAGCAGAGGGTGACTGGCATCATCGTCTTCGTGCTGACGGGGATTTCGGTTTTCCTGGCTCCCATCCTGAAGGTAAAACCTTCCTGTTCCCGGCTCCCCGCTGAGATCTGGGGACATGGGAATAAGAAAAGTTGGATTCTGCCCCATCCTCGTGACCTCCAGCGCCCGTCCCCGTCCCTGGGGAGGAGCTGCTGCCTTCCCTGGCGTCAGGGCTGCGCTTTTTCCCTGTTCCCAGTACATTCCCATGCCAGTGCTCTACGGGGTCTTCCTCTACATGGGTGTGGCATCGCTGAACGGCATCCAGGTGAGTGCCCTTCCTCCTCCTCCTCCTCCTCTTCCCCTGGCCAGGGACTGTCCCACACTGGCTCAAAAAGGAGGATTTGTGCTCCAAAATCTCCACGTGTGGGACAGCAGATGCCCAAATCGCTCCAAGAAACACCAAAAAGCCCCAAATTCCCCCAGTTTTGGGGACTAAGAGAGGCTTTTCCTGGGCAGTCTGTGGGGTGGGGCTAAGGATCAACCCCAGGCCTTCCTCCCCTGGTGGTTTTGGGATCGCTTCAAGCTCTTCCACCATTTTAGGACTAAAAGAGAGTTTTTCTGTGGGGTGGGGCTGAGGATTAACTCGGGCCTTCCTTCCCTGGCAGTTTTGGGATCGCTGCAAGCTCTTCCTGATGCCGGCCAAGCACCAGCCCGACTACGTGTTCCTGCGGCACGTCCCGCTGCGTCGCATCCATCTCTTCACCCTGGTGCAGATCATCTGCCTGGCCGTGCTCTGGATCCTCAAATCCACCGTGGCTGCCATCATCTTCCCCGTCATGGTAGTCCCATCCTCATTTGGAAAGGTTTTTTGGGGATTTAAGGCTATATTGGCGTGGTCCCACCATGGCCGCCATCATCTTTCCCATCATGGAAATCCCATCCTCACTCCAAGGGGTTTTTTTGCGATTTAAGGAATGTTTGGCATGGTCCCACCATGGCCACCATCATCTTCCCCATCATGGTAATCCCATCCTCGCTCCAAAGGGGTTTCTTGGGATTTAAGGAATTTTTGGCATGGTCCCACCATGGCCACCATCATCTTCCCCATCATGGTAATCCCATCCTCGCTCCAAAGGGGTTTCTTGGGATTTAAGGAATTTTTGGCATGGTCCCACCATGGCCACCATCATCTTCCCCATCATGGTAATCCCATCCTCACTCCAAAGGGGTTTCTTGGAATTTAAGGGATTTTTGGCTTGGTGGTCACCAGGCCTTGGGTTGAGAGATGCTCTTGGACCTCTCCCCCACTAGATTTTGGCTCTGATCCTGGTGAGGCGGCTCCTGGATTTCGTCTTCTCCCAACACGACCTGGCCTGGATTGACAACATCATCCCCGAGAAGGAGAAGAAGAAGGAGGAAGACAAGAAGAAGAAAAAAGGCAACAAAGGCGACAGCAGCAGCGATGAGGAGGTGGGTGCGGGATCACCGGGAGGGCTCCCGAGGACAGCGGGGACATCCCAGAGCTGGGGAGGGAAAACTCCCACAGAAACCTGTGGGTTTGGGATGAAGGCCTTTGGTCCCTGGACCTGTTCCACTGCATGGACAGAACTGGCTAAGTGAGGGGCTCAGGGCTGGCAGGAGGCTCCAGGGAATGTCCCAAAAGCTGGAAAATCATGGAAAAAAAAAGAAAATAAATCCTTAGGGAGAAGAGGCCAAATCCTGCAGTTTAGGGCACAGCACCCATCGCTCAAAGCCTCATTACCCAAACCCCTGCACCGGGATTTGGGAATAGGAAGGCAAAGCCTCCTCTTCTTCCTCCGCTGGAGGTTTTGGGTCCCTTTGGGTGTTCCAGGTGCTCTCCGAGCCCCCAGACACTTCCTTCACCAGGAATGTCCCCGTTTCTTCCCCAGTTCCCACCTCCCTCAGCCATTAAGATCCCCATGGAGCCCCTGCCAGCGCAGCCCCAAAATGGGGGCCCCCCTTGCCTGAGCTGTAAGTAACGAGCCCAGGAGCCTCCCCCACGTCCCCTACCACTTCCTAATCCTCCTGTGGGCTCCGTTTAGCACTAATACCGCTGGGATGTGCACTCCGGAACCCTCCTGGCTCACGGGATCAGGGGAAAATCCAGGAGGGAGAGGCACAAGAGTGGGAGCTACCAGAGCACCTCTCATCCCAAGGCCTGGGGATCACCAGGATTTCCTGAAATCTCAATAAAAAGCCGGGAATCTTCCAGGTTTTGTCGCCCCCAAGCTGGTGCTGATGGGGGTTTGTGAAAAATATCAGAGTTCGGGACAGTTTGGAGCCCCCAAAAACTGCCTGTGTCAGAGTTATCTGGCTGGGAATGAGCAGGTCTGGCTCCATCTTTACCAAAAATCTGCAGGATGAATTTGGGGGAGTTTGTTCCAGGCTGCATCACGACCCCAGCGAGCTTAGGCTCAGTTTAACTCCGCTCTGCGCTCACACCACTGCCGGCAGGGCCTTTCCTCTCAATTCACCCCCAAAATCAGCAATTCCCAGATTTCCTGCTCCTCCTCCACTGCCCACAGGACACAGGACGTGCAACGCACTGGCAGTGGGGGACAAGGGGGGTTTTTGGGGTCACCTGGGGAGAGTTTCACCTCCGTGTTCCCCCAGGAAAGAGGGCCTCCACCTGGAGCTTTGCGTTCTGACTCCTCCCCGAACGGCTCAGACATGGATCGCAGGTAAAGGGCCCCCAGTGGGCTCCCCCTCCCCGCTCCCATCCCTGGGGGAATAATTTTGGGGTCACAGGCTGATCCTCCCAGCCAAGGGCCGTCCCTGAGCAACGCCCAAATAGCCAAGCAGATTTTCTTAGCGTCGCTCTGGATCTGGGGTTGTTTTGGTGTCCCTGCTGTGGGGTCAGGAGCTGCACCGGAGGGTTTGGGGATGTAAAAATTCCCCTGAGGGACAGCCACGGGGATTTTTGGGGTTTTGGGAGCTGCACTGGAGGGTTTGGGGATGTAAAAATTCCCCTGAGGGACAGCCACGGGGATTTTTCAGACTGGGATTTTTCAGACTGGGATGCCTCCGAATCCTGAAATTTTGGGATTATCCTCCGCGAATTCTGCGGATTGACAGCAAAACATCAGATTTTCAGTCATTTCTCGGCGGTAGCCCAGAATAAAACACAAAACTTTTCCAAACAGCATTAGAATGATAATATCAAAGAAAATCCTTTCAGGGGCACAATGTGGGGATGTGCACACGTGATCCGGGATTTCTGCAGTTTTCATGAGGTTAATTAATGAGTATCTCTAACATAAATATTGTCCAATTAGAGGAGCAGCTGGTTGGGGAATTTCCCCTGAGTTCTGCCCCACTGTAGTTGTTCCAATGGGACTTCTTTGCCCCATTTCTTGTGTCTTTTGAGTACCAAAAACATAAACATGTATTAACAGTCTACAAAATATATGAATATATGAAAAATACACATGAATAATTGATGAATGGATGAAAAATATAGGAAAAAATATAGGGAAAATATAGGAAAATACAGGAAAAATATATTACAAATATACGGAAAATACATGAAAAAAACCAAATACATGAAAAATAAAGGGAAAACAGAGGGAAAATATAGGAAAAATATACAAAAAATATATATAAAAAGCTCAAAATCTTCAGGCATCAGCATCACCCCCGTGTTTCCCCGGGGCGGGTTCGGGGTGGCGGCACCACCCCTCGCTGCTCACCCCCTGTCCCCTCCTGCCCCCCAGTATCACCCTTCACCTGAAGATCTCGTGCCCGTCGTCTCCCGCCTTTAACTACTCCCGAAACCCCATCTGTGCCGTGCCCCAGGTGAAGATCGAGATGGAGTCGGACTACGAGGACACCGACACGGAAAAGGCTCCCCGGGACATGGGCAGTGAGACCACGCTATAGCCCCGCACGCTCCCCGGCTGGCTCCGGTTTATATATATATATCGATATCGCCAGATTCATATATATATATAAAGGAAATCGGGCGTGTCTGTCTCTGCCGGACACGGGAGGCCTCGGGGGTCCCGTGCTCCGGTAGATTTTAGGGTCACGCGCTGTCAAATTCCCTCCCTTCCCGCTGGGCGAAGGCATCGCCGCTGGCGGCGAAACGGGGCCGGAAAGGCGGAATTGGTGATTTTGGCGCCTCTGGGAGCTGCGGGTGGCTGGGGCTGTGGGAGTGGCCGGGATGTGCCGACGGAAACGTCCTTTTGGGGCGGGAGGAGGTTTGTGCAGCTGTTCCCTGTTCCCAAATCCCTGGAATCACCGCGTGGCTCTCGGGGAGCCCCGTCTTGCGGAGGGAATGGGGTGGGATAAAAGGGGCTGCTCCAAACCCTGCTGGGGCAGCCCAGGAGTGGGACCCGGCTCTGCTGGGATGGGGAGGAGGAGGAGGAGGCAGCTAGGGTGGGAATGAAGAAGAGGAGGATGCAGCGGGGATAGGGATGAGGAAGAGGAGGCAGTTGGGATGATGAGGAGGGGGCAGTTGGGATAAGGATGGAGGAAGATCCTGGGATGAGGAGGAGGAGGATTCTGGGATGGGGATGAAGAATAAGGCTCCTGGGATGGGGGTGAGGAAGAGGAGAAGGCTCCTGGGATGCAGATGAAGAGACTTCTGGGATGGGGATGAAGAAGAGGAGGCTCCTGGGATGAGGAGGAAGAGGGTTCTGGGATGGGGAGAAAGCACCTGGGATGGAGATGAGGAGGAGGAAGCACGGCAGGATGGAGAGGGGCTGTGCCTGGGGAGGGAAGGAGGGAAGGGACAGAGGAGGAGCAGCTTGGGGTGAAGGGTTTTGCCACTTGAGGGTAACAAAGGGCGACAGCAGCCAGGGCCTGTAGGGAGAGCAGGCAGGGAATGGGGAATGGTTCCTCATGGAATCCAGATTGGTTTCCACAGGGAAATGGGAATGATTTCTGCAGGGAATGGTTCCTGAGGGAGTCAAGAAGGGTTTGTGATGGAATCCAGGATGGGTTCTGCAGAGAATCAGGAATGGTTTCTGCAGGGAGTCAGGAAGGGTTTCCGATGGAATCCAGGATGGTTTCTGATGGAATCCAGGATGGGTTCCACAGGGAAATGGGAACAGAGGCTGCAGCGAAGCCGTTTGGTCGCCCATCCCCACATCCTTGCCCGTTCCCTCTCCCTGCCTCAGGAACAGCCCCATCCCTCCCTACAGCCATGCCCTCCTCTCCCTGGAGGAATCCTCTGGCCGGGGCAATCCGAGGATTCCCTCTGGCTCTGCTGCCCAGCCCTGTTGGGGGCTCCACTCCCACTCCAGCTCCTCGCTCTGGCCCGTTCCCGCCTGGCTCAGCTGCAGTGGGAGCAGGAGGGGAGAGCAGCCCCTGCCCCCCGCGCTCCCAGGCCCCCCCGGCAGCTCCCTCCCCATGCCCAGTGGTGTTCTGGGGTCCACAGGGGGCTCTTCCCACCCGGGAAAGGAAGGGAAGGGAGCAGGTCAGGATCCAGGCAGGCTCCCACCACCTTTTTTCCAGCAGTGCTGAGGCTTTAAAGGATTTTTTCCCCCACCCACAACCCAGGCCCAGCCGTGGTTTAGAAACACCAGTCTGAGCACCCCTCAAACCCATTTCTTTTTCTTATCTTTCCTGGAGGAATCCTGAATTTTTTCCCTCTATTCCCACCCTCCCAGAGCCCCCAGACCCCTCCCATGAGCAGAACCGACCTGCCCAACACTCACACCAGCAGCACTGGGGTTCCTCCGGGACACCAGTTAAACAAACACCGCAACTGGGACACCCATCACACACGGCAACTGGGACACCAGTCACACACCACAACTGGGACACCAGTTAAACACTGCAACTGGGACACCAGTCACACACTGCAACTGGGACACCAGTTAAACACCACAACTGGGACCCCAGTTAAACACTGCAACTGGGACACTAGTTAAACACCGCAACTGGTCTGCACCTTGGCATGGGACAGATCCCTGTAAATACTCAAGTCCAACACAGACTTGAAGGCCATTTCCTATTTATAGCAGCTTCTTGTTCTGGCTCAGGTGCAGCCCCTGGGGACACGTGGTGAGAGCAATGGCCTGGCCTTGCCCTGGCACGTTTAACCCTTGCCAGGAACGCCCAGAGCTTGTGGGCACCGTGTCTCTTTTTGTAGCTTCTTGTACCCACCCCATGGTAGCTGAAGTGCGGTCCAGGTAGGCTTTCAGATTTTAACCAAGCAGGTTTAATTCGCTTTCTCCAGCAGCTCTGCTCCCCAGGCTCTGTGGGCTCCGGGAGCTGGGCCACAGGGCGGAGCTGAAGCCACTCCCAGGCTGCTTTGGGCTCAGTTTGTCCCTTTTTGGCAAGGTTTCCCACGAGGTTTTCGGTGTTTTTGTACAAGCCAAGCGCAGCAGTCTCAGCTTGGCCACCTCCAGCACGGCACCACTTGAACCATTTTGTATTTCTCGGTGACACAACCCAATAAAAACCTCATTTCCACGACTCCCAGCTCTCTGTGTGTTTCTGGGGCAGAGCCAGGAATCCCAACTTTCCCTCCCCACAGGATTTTGGCTCAGCACTGGGGGTGCAGTGGCAGCTCCAGCCTTTTAGAACCCTAAAACTGAGAAAAAAACCTCCGAGATCATCAAGTCTGGCATGAAAACAAACCTCTGCTGCTCTGAGAAAGGTGAGATCAGGCATTGCAGGGAGGGGAGGGTCTAGGATTCACCTGTCTGCTCTCAGATAATCCTGCAGGGAGGTTTTCCCCGAGGTTCACATTCAGGGGATAATCAGAGTTTGCAAATAAACTCCTTTACCCGCTCCTGGATTTAGTTAGGAATCAGTCAGGAAGCTGGACAGGTTTCATCCAGGCAGGAAAGGACAAGATTTGTCCTCTTTTCAGCCCAGGTGGAGCAGTTTTTGTCTCTCAGACCCTGCCCTGCTCAGGGAGGGACACAAGGCAGCTCCTGAAGGCTTTAAGAACACCCCTGCTCCTTCCCAGGAGTGAAATAATTGCTCAGCAAAAATTCCAGGATTGGGTTTTTTTGTCTTCTCGCACTTTATTTAGCCAGCCTGCACTACTCACTAAGCACTCACACTTTACAACACGGTGCAGGAAACCTCCTCTGGGCCACATGTGGGCACCAACCTCCCCCCCACCCCCAAGTGTTCTTTGGTTAGAAAAAAAAGGCTTTTAGAAAATTCCCCATTCAAAGAGCAAAAAAACCCCGGCCTAGCTGCACACTAGAACTTGTTACACCAACCCTGCCACTGCCGGGCCCTACACAGGCCTAGGACACAAATATGGCTTTAATTCTGAATTATTTCTTCAAGTAATTCTTCTACAGAAGAGCTTAAACGAAACATCCAGCACTGAGGAGGAGCTTGGGAATGCCAGGGGTTGGGATTTGGAGAACAGAACCTTTGAGGAGTATCCCATGGGATCACTGGGATTCCCGGGAGCCCAAGCAGCTCCTGAAGGAGCAGGGCTGGCTCAGGAGGAGGAGTGTGGATGTTCCCAGCTCAGCCTGGCTCAGGAGTGTGGGTATTTCCAGCTCAGCCTGGCTCAGAAGTGTGGATATTCCCAGTTCAGCCTGGCTCAGGAGTGTGGATATTCCCAGTTCAGCCTGGCTCAGGAGTGTGGGTAGTCCCAGCTCAGCCTGGCACAGGAGTGTGGATGTTCCCAGCTCAGCCACGCTTCCAATAAATACCGGTGACCTCCGAGTGGGGAAAGCCCCTCGTGCCAGACAATAAATAAAATTGCATTTTCTATCGGCCTGTTTGGGAGTCAGTCTGGAATGTTGTGGTCCGCAGGGGCCCTCGTTAGGCCCTGCTCTGAGGGGCCCTCGTTAGGAGGCAGGGAGAGCCTCGAGCTCTTTGGGCTTCAGCAGCTTCTTGGCAGCGATGATGGTGTTCTTCATCAGCATGGCCACGGTCATGGGCCCCACGCCGCCAGGCACCGGGGTGATGTAACTTGCCTTCTTCCTCACCCCTGAGGGGAAAAGCGCAGCTTAAGGGCAAGGCGAGGCTTCCCAGCCTAAAGCCATGCAGGTTCTGTCAGGATTAACACCTTAGGAACGGGCTCCGGCTGGTTTTTCCCTGTTGGCCGGGGGCGGGGGGCACGGCCCGGCCTATCCAGAATGGGTGTGAAAGGAGCTCAACTGCCAAGGCTGAGGTGGGGAAAAGCACCGAGCCAGGCCTAAAAGCACCAAGAAAGGCCTGGAAGCACAAGGGTCCAAAAGAGCAAAAAGCCAAGCCTAAAAGTAGAAAAAGCGAGGCCTAAAAATGCCAAAAAGCCAGGCCTGGGAGCCCCAGAAAGCTGAGCCTAAAAGCACCAAAAAGCCAGGCCCAAAAGCACCAAGCCAGGCCTTAGAACACAAAGGTCCAAAACAGCAAAAAGCCTGGCCTAAAAGCACAAAAAGCCAGGCCTAAAAGCGCAAAAGAGCCAGGCCTGGGAGCCCCAAAAAGCCAGGACTAAAAGCACAAAAAGCCAGGCCTAAAAGCACAAAAGAGACAGGCCTGGGAGCCCCAAAAAGCCAGGCCCAGAAGCACAAAAATGGCTGAAAGCACAAAGGCCTGAAAGCACCAGAAAGCTGGGCCTGAAAGCACCAAGACCTAAAAGCACCAAAAGCCAGGCCTAAAAGCTGATTTGCAGCACAAAAACATCAAATCCAAGGCCAGAGTCAGAGCAGAGTCAGAGATCCAGCCACTGAGGCTCAGGAGGCTCCTCTGGAGCTCCCCGTGGAACATCCCGGGACACACCTGGCACACAGAGGCACCGAAGAACCTCAGCTCCATGGCATGAGCCAGGCCTCAGCCCCCTCAGTGCCCAGAGGAGCCCACCCAGAGCCTTTCCTCACCTTCAAAATCCACATCCCCGACCAGCCTCGGCTTGGCAGTGACAGGGTCCTGCACCCTCGTGATGCCCACATCGATCACGGCCGCCCCTTCCTTGATCATGTCGGCTGTGATCAGGTTGGGGATGCCTGGAGAAGCACAACCAGCCCTCAGTGGAGCCCCTGATCACCCTCACCCCATGCTCCCAGGGTGTCCCAACCCACCCAGGCCCTCCTGCCTCCCTAAATAACGGGGCTCAAGAATTTTAAAGGGGTTTTTTCCAACCTAAACCATCCTAAGAAAAGCAAATCTACCCACAGAGGCACAACCAGCCACTGGTGCTCACTACAGATATTTCACTTTCAGACTGGAAGAGGGGAAATTTAGGTCAGGTTTATGGAAGAAATCTTTCCCTAGGAGGGTAGGAGGCCCTGGGCAGAGCAGCTGTAGCTGCCCCAGGATCCCTGGAAGTGTCCAAGGCCAGGCTGGACGGGGCTTGGGACAACCTGATGTGGTGGAAGGTGTCCAAGAGGGTGGAACAAGACAATCTTTGAGGTCCTTGCAGCCCAGAGCATTCTGTGTTCCCTGATAATCCCAGAGCATGAATCCTCCCCCAGGAGGAGTTCTGGCAGAGGAGGCAGTGCCACACCCCTCTCCAAGGGGAAACCTTCCCCGTTTCAGGGCTGGGGCTCTTCAGTGCACGTTTGTTTCCCAGCTGCACTGAGGCAGGAGGAGCTCGGGCAGTGCCCAAACCCACCCCGTCCCAGCTGGGCACGGCTCTGGCTGTGCCAGGGAGGGCTGGCAGCAGCTTCCTGGGGCTAACCCAGCCTTTCAGGGCGGGATGAGTGGCTCTGCCAGATAACGGGGGATCCGCTCCCATCCCCGGCCTTATCTCCGTCACCAGACTCTCCCTCTGCCCCAGTCATGCTTCCCCAGGTCACTCCCACCCCGAGCCTCCCCCAGCACTCCTCAGCCTTCCAGCACCTCCTTTCCACACCACATTTCCAACCCACACTTCCTCTCCTCCCTCCCCACAGGCTCCCCCCAACTTCTGCTGCCAAAGGGGCCTCCGAAACCAGCTCAGCTCCCGTGCCAGGGTGAGCCAGGAACAGAGCCCAAAGCAGAGCCTGGCTCCGAGGGGATCCTGGTGCCCTGAAGGTGCCTCGGGAGATGCCCCTCCGCTCCAGGTGAGCCAATGTCACTTTTTGGGACCTTTTTTTCCCCTTCCTCCCCATATAAACCCAGGCCTGATGGACAACAGAGGCTGCTGCTGCTGTCCAGCTGTGTGACAGGGCAGCACAAAGGGTGACAGGGACTGCGGTGACACCAGGCTGGGGACAGGGCACTGCTGGGTTCTGCAGGGCTCCAGCCTGGGCCCTGGGCTCAGGACTGGGAGGAGCACTGGCTGTGCTGGTGACACCGAGCTGGGAGCAGCTGTGGGCTCCCCGGAGGACAGAGAGGCCCCGCAGAGAGACCCAGGCAGGGCAGGGAGGGACAGTCCCCAAACCTGTGGGGTTTAGGCAGGGAAGGGCCAAATTCTGCCCCGGGGATGGCACCCCGGGCTGTGTGGGGAGGCTGGGAATGGGAGGCTGGAGAATAGCTGGGGGAAAAGGAGGATGGATGGAAGGAGGATGAGGTGGCTGGGGAGGGATTGTCCTGGGGGCATCAGGAACAGCACAGCCAGGGAGGGATTGTCCCGCTCTGCTCTAGGCTGGGGCAGTTCTGGGTGACAGAATGTAAAAAAGGCATTGAGACACTGGAGCGTGTCCAAAAAAGGGACACAAGGGTGGGGAAGGGTCTGGAGGGGCCACACGAGGAGTGGCTGAGGGCACTGGGTGTGTTCAGCTGAAGAGACTGAGGCACGCTCATGGAGCTCTTCAACACCCTCCAAGGGGAAGGAAGCTCTGATCCCTGCTCTGTGAGACAGGGACAGAGCCAGGGAACGGCTGGAGCTGTGCCAGGGCAGGGTCAGGCTGGATTTTGGGAAAGGTTCTTGCTCCCCAGGCTCCCCAGGGAATGGGCACGGCCCCGAGGCTGCTCCAGGAGCATTGGGACAGCGCTGCAAGGAATGCCCAGGGTGGGATTTTGGGGTGTCTGTGGAAGGCCAGGAGCTGGATCAGTGAACCCGGTGGGTTCCATCCCACCCAAACACATTCCCTGAATCTCCATTGCTGTTCAGGATGGGATCAGCTGCTCCCTGCCAGGTGCTGTTTCCCACTCCAAAGGTAGAGCCCCAAACTGCGAACACCACCATCATGGCTCCTTGGCTCTGCCACAGGAGAACTCCTCCCCAGGAGCCCCCCTGCCTGCAGCCCGGAGAGCCCAGACCCTCCCAGGTGACATTCCACGCCCGGGATTCCCAGCAGGATCCCTCCCAGCCCTGCTGAGACCCCCCTCACCTGCGGCTGCCACCACGATGTCCGCGCGGATCGTGTGCTGCTTCAGCTGCTCCTTGGGCGTGTAGCGGTGCGAGATCGTCACCGTGGCATCCCCTGCAGTGACACGGGGCAAGGATTCACACACAACACCCAAACCCAGCAACTGCTCTGCATCCTCCCCTTCCAGGCCAGCCCTGTGCTGATAAGGAACATCAGGAGCTGCTGGGGAACCCCAGGGAACAGCCCCTGGAGGGTGAGGCAGGAATTTGGGGTGGGACAGGACAAGGAGCTGCTGAAGGAGGCTCAGGGGGGACCTTCTGGCTCTGCACAACTCCCTGGTGACAGGACAGGGTCAGAATGAGGGACAGGACAAGACAAAACAGCCTCGAGCTGTGCTGGGGGAAGTTTGGGTTGGATATTGGGAAAAAATTCCCCACGGAAAGGTTGTAAAGCACTGGAAGAGGCTGCCCAGGGAAACGGTGGAGTGCCCACCCCTGGAAGTGTTCAGACCACGTGTGGATGTGGCTCTTGAGGCCCTGGGCTGGTGGTGACCATGGACTGGTCNGCACAACTCCCTGGTGACAGGACAGGGTCAGAATGAGGGACAGGACAAGACAAAACAGCCTCGAGCTGTGCTGGGGGAAGTTTGGGTTGGATATTGGGAAAAAATTCCCCACGGAAAGGTTGTAAAGCACTGGAAGAGGCTGCCCAGGGAAACGGTGGAGTGCCCACCCCTGGATGGGTTCAGACCACGTGTGGATGTGGCTCTTGAGGCCCTGGGCTGGTGGTGACCATGGACTGGTCATGGCTGGACTTGATGACCTTGGAGACCTTTTCCAGCCTGAACAACCCCATGATTCTAAGACCGTGTGCAGGGCTATTTCACCCTGGGCCAGATCCCCGACCAAGGAACTGCTGGGAGCGCTTCAGGAGGCTACAGAGGAGACTTGTGAGGTTCCTCCCCCAAGGCCACCCCGCTCCTACCTCCGGGGCGCTCGTGGCTGCCGTCAGTGTGGAGCAGCATCGCAATCGGCATCCCCACGTTCTTGGACCTGCCTGCCACCACCACGTTCCTGCCCAGCGTTGGGATTCCTGCAGGGGACAAATGACACAGTCGCAGCCTCTCCTGAGCTGGGAGGGACCCACTGGGATCACTGACCCAAACCCTGGCCCTGCCCAGACACCCCTGACCGACCCTGGNCTGCCCAGCGTTGGGATTCCTGCAGGGGACAAATGACACAGTCGCAGCCTCTCCTGAGCTGGGAGGGACCCACTGGGATCACTGACCCAAACCCTGGCCCTGCCCAGACACCTCTGACCGACCCTGGCCACCTCTGAGAGCAGCGTCCAAATGCTCCTGGAGCAGCCTTGGGGCCATGCCCATTCCCTGGGCAGTGCCCAGCACCCTCTGGGGGAAAAACCTTTCCCAAAATCCAGCCTCACCTTGCCCTGGCACAGCTCCAGCTGTTCCCTGGCTCTGTCCCTGTCACCACAGAGCCCAGCCTCCCCACACAGCCCGGGGTGCCATCCCCGGGGCAGAATCTGGCCCTTCCCTGCCTAAACCCCACAGGTTTGGGGACTGTCCCTCCCTGCCCTGCCTGGGTCTCTCTGCGGGGCCTCTCTGCCCTCCGGGGAGCCCACAGCTGCTCCCAGCTAAATGTCACCAGCACAGCCAGTGCTCCTCCCAGTCCTGAGCCCAGGGCCCAGGCTGGAGCCCTGCAGAACCCAGCAGTGCCCTGTCCCCAGCCTGGTGTCACCACAGTCTCTGTCACCCTTTGTGCCAACCCATGAGCTCCCCCATCACACCACACTTCTCCAGCTGGGAATCCTTAACCCCGAGCTGCAATTACACCGGGAATCAGCCAAAGGCTGCAGCAGCAGCAGCAGCTCTCGCCTGTCCCAGCAGCTCTCACCTGTTCTCTTGATGATCTCCCAGACGCCCCAGGGCGTGGCGGGGAGCATGGAGTACTGGTCCAGGCACATGCGGCCCACATTGATGACATGGAAGCCATCGACGTCCTTGTCCGGGCTGACGGCGTTGCAGACCTTGCGCTCGTCGATGTGCTCTGGGAGAGGACAGAAAGCACTCAGGGACCAGCCCTGGGCACGGGCTGTGCTGCCAGCCATGCTCTGCAGCTCTGGCCCTGAGCTGCAGTCGGGATCCCAGCTCCTGGGCTGGAGCTCTGACCCCAAACTGGAGCTCTCACCCCAAGCCCCAAGCTGGAATTGTGATCCCAAACTGGAGATGTAACCCCAAACCTTGAGCTGGAATTGCGATCCCAAACCCTGACCTCTGACCCCAAGCCTTGAGCTGGAATTGTGATCCCAAACCCTGATCTCTGACCCCAAGCCTTGAGCTGGAATTGTGACCCCAAACTGGAATTCTGACCCCGAGCCCTGAGCTGGAATTGTGACCCCAAACTGGAGCTCTGACCATAAGCCTTGAGCTGCAATTCTGACCCAGAGCTCTGACCCTGGAGCCCTGTCAGAGTGCCTGCAGCTCCCCAGCACACCCAGTTCCACGCTGACAGCTCCCAGCACGGGGTACTGGGAGCGCTCTGCACTCTCAGCCCTGCTCACGCTATTTTTAGGTATTTTTTAGGGTATTTGTACACAGCCCCAAAGCCCCCGCCCAGCTCAGGAAGCTGATACTCCCAGCACAGGAATAGATCCCGTGACCCCCAGAAGAGAACTGCTGCAGGTAGCTGATGCTGAGGACCAGGATCAGGGCAAGATCCTCCCTGTGCTGCCTGATCCCACAGCCCTTGAGAGCTTTATGGGAACGAGAGGTGGGAATTGAGCTGCTCACCAGGCAGGGGAAGCTGCACCAGAAGCCCATCCACGGCTGCATCATTGTTGAGTTTTCCAATCAGGTCCAGCAGTTCCTCCTCGGTGATGGAAGCCGGCCTGAGGATGGTCTCACTGCTGATCCCTGGAATCGCCAAACCCATGGCATCAGCGAGGCACAGAAGGGCGACCTGCCCAGATTTTGGGGATTTAAACTGCCCTGCCTCACTGCCTGGCTAAATCTGGGAGGTGCTGGCCGAGGATGGCAGGGTTTGTGCAGCCTCCAGGCCGGAGAGGCCTTCACAGGTCTTGGGATTTGTTGTTGAGGACAATTATACGGGGCTGGTGGTCTGGGAAAGGGTGTTTGGGACCCTCCCAGTGCAGGGAGAAATCCAAGCAAAGTGTCCGACCATGAAAGTGAAACCACATGACCTGAGAGCCCTCTGGACAGAGTAAAAAAAGGGATGTTTGCCTAGAAATCTCAGCTCCAAAAGCAGCAGAACCCAACTTAAAACGACACCATTTATTGCCCCGACCCCAAGCAGGGCCTTAGATTGCAAGATGGGCAGGAGTCAGAGGACAGCGAGGCTACTGAACAGGGGCTGTGTCCCAGGCAGGTGGGAAAAGGAGGGCAAAAATCCCCTCCTGTGCATTTTATGGCTCTGGGAAAGCTGAAAAAATCCCAACCACAGAGCTTGGGTTGCCCTGAAGGGTCCACCACACCCCAGTACAACCGGGCAGCCCCGATAACCCAAACTCCAGGGGGAAGGTGCAAAGCCAATGGGAGGACGCATCCCAAAAAAAGCTCCCAGCATCAAGGATTCCCAACCAAACCGCACTTTTTGGTAAGAAAACCCCAGACTCACCCACGTCAGCTGCTGCTTTGGTTTTGTTGAGGACATAGGAGTGGCTGGCTGGGTTCTCCCCCACCAGCACCACGCTCAGGTGGGGCCTCTTGTTGCCTGCTGCCACCCACTGCTGCACCTCATGCCGCGCTTCCTGCCGGATCTGCCGGGCCAGCTTCCGCCCCGAGATCACCACGGCGTCCCCCCTGCCACAGGGAAAGCGTCACCCCAGCCCCGGGGCCGCCGGCTCCCAGCCCCAGGCAGGATGGAGCAGGGAAACCAGGGGGAAAGGCTCCTTCCCCTGAGCTCTGCGGGACCTTCGGCACCTTTGTGCTCCTTCACGTCAAGCAGCACGTTTTAGGCTCATTTACAGCTTCAAAGCTGGGACCAAACGAGGCAGAATCAGAATATCTGAGCTGCAAGGGACCCACAGGGATAATCGATCCAACTCCTGCCACTACATCCCAACAATCCCACCCTGGGCATCCCTGGTTGCCCAAACGCTCCTGGAGTATTCCCTGGGGAGCCTGGGCACTGCCCAGCACCCTCTGGGGGAAGAACCTTTCCCAAAATCCAACCAAAATCCCCCTGACCAGGAGGTCATTTTCTTACCAAGAGAAAACAGGGAATACTGCTCTCTTTTCTCTGTGGGTCTCATTCACCTGGGGCACATTTCGAGCTGAGACACTCTGAGCTCCCATCTTTGGGAAGGCACAGCAGCTTCCCTACAAAGGGCTTGCACAAAGCACAGCTGACTCCAGAGCAGTTTCTCGAGGTCTGTTCAGCGACCCTGGCTGGAGCAGCACAGGAGGCTCCGAGGGCTCTTCCTGCTGATCCTCATCCCCCACAAGTTCCTTGGCAAGGCTGCGGGGCCACCCAGCACAGCACAGCCCTTCTCCCCCATTCCCTGCTCCATCATCACCACCACAGTCGCATCTCCAGGCTGGTGGAGTTGGACTGGGAGTACTGGTTCCCACTCCGACAGACTCCAAGGTCTGTCTGGAGCAGAGAGGGGACATTGGCCCCTTCAAACCCTGTCCAAGCAGCTCCTTGCACTGATTTCCAGGCTAAACTGGTAATGGGAAGATGCAGTTGCTGCCAGGCATATTCCAGGCTACAGCGAGCTGAGAGGTCACGGCTGCTGATCCCACAGGTGGGATTTTGGGGTGTTTGTGCAGGACCAGGGGCTGAATTGATGACCCCAGCGGGTCCCTTCCCACTCAGGACATTCTGTGATTTAAGCCCGGCCTTGCTGCAAGGCCTCATGCCCAGCACTCACTGGCATGGCTCTCCTCACCTCCAAGCTAGAGCAGGCAGATGCTCCCCACAGCATTCCTGGGGCCTTCCCAAATTGCTGGAACCTGCCCGTTTCTGGAGCAATTCCCAACCAGACTGCATCACGACTCCAAAACCTACTCCACCTGCCCCAGGAATCCAGGGACAGCTGACCCACAGTGCAGTTCCCAACCCTCCCTGCACCACACCAGCCAAGCTCAACTGCTGCCCTTTCTCCTCAAAAATCCATCAGCTGCCTCATGGATGCATCTTCTCCTACCAGGGTCCTGCTTTCAGTCCAACAGTGCTCTTTTCTGACCTTCTGTAACTACAATCCTGACACGGGAGCTCTGGGCACAGCTGGAACTATGCAAAACCACCCCAAACTGCTCCAAAACTCACCGGGATCTTCCCCTCAGACTGGGCTGCCCTGGGCTCGAAGGGAGAAGCACCAGAGGCTCTCCGAGGGGCAAAGAATGCACTCAGAACCCTGTTTGGAGCAGGGTGGGATGCTCAGGGGTCTCTGCCCCTCTCACCCCAGTGCCCGGGGAGTGCTCAGGGTGGTCTCTGCCCCTGTCACACCAGGGAATGCTCGGGGGGCTCTGTCCCTGTCACCCCAGTGCCTGGAGAGTGCTTGGGGGTCTCTGACCGTGTCCCCCAGCGCCTGGGGAGTGCTCAGAGTGGTCTCTGTCCCTGTCACAGTAGGGAATGCCTGGGGGGCTCTGTCCCCCTCATGCCAGGGGATAAACAAGAAGAGGAGTGGTTCTCACCCCGGGGGATGCCCGGGGGGGTCTCCGTCCCTCTCACCCCGGGGGATGCCCGGGGGGGTCTCCGTCCCTCTCACCCCGGGGGATGCCCGGGGGGGGCTCCGTCCCTCTCACCCCGGGGGATGCCGGGGGGGGCTCCGTCCCCCTGGCCCCAGGGGATGCTGGGGGGGGTCTCCATCCCCCTGGTCCCGCTGCGGGGAGGTCTCGCTCCCTCCCTGCCCGTGCCCGGGGCAGCCCCGCACTCCCACGCAAGGCGGGCGCGGGATTTCATCAGCCTGCAGCGCTCGGCGCGGCCGCTGGGGGCCCGCCCGCTCGCCCCGGAACCGCGGGGGGCGAAACGGGCCGCGACCCCGGCCCGGGGGGCGACCGGACCGGGCC
>VZRO01008009.1:3473-16670 GCA_013397915.1 Daphoenositta chrysoptera | reverse complement strand
AGGGCAGCGAGGCCCTGCTGCGGCTCTACGGGCTGGGGCTGGGCCCGCGGGCCGCCGAGCGCGTGGCCTTCGCCGAGCTGCGGCCGGGCGGCAACGCCTCGAGCGGCAACGCCACGTGCCACGAGCGCTCGCAGGACCTGGTGGTGCGGCCGGGCCCCGCCGAGCCCCGCGACACCTCGGCGCTGCTGCGGGTGCGGGTGCAGCCGCTGCGCAAGGACGAGCGGGCCAAGACCTACGTGCTGTGCTCGCAGCGCCGGCCCGGCCAGCCCTGGCTGCCACACCAGGGCCCCGACGGGCACGTCGTGGTGCTGGAGGAGAAGAAGTCGCTGCTGCCGCTGTGGCTGCAGGTGATCCTGATCGCGGGGCTGCTGGTGCTGTCGGGGATGTTCAGCGGGCTCAACCTGGGGCTAATGGCGCTGGACCCCATGGAGCTGCGCATCGTGCAGAACTGCGGCACGGACAAGGAGAAGCGCTATGCCCGCAGGATCGAGCCCATCCGCAGGAAAGGGAACTACCTGCTCTGCTCGCTGCTGCTGGGCAACGTGCTGGTCAACACCACCCTCACCATCCTCCTGGACGACCTCATCGGCTCCGGCGTCGGCGCTGTGGTGGCCTCCACCATCGGCATCGTCATCTTTGGCGAGATTGTGCCCCAGGCGCTTTGCTCCCGGCACGGGCTGGCTGTGGGCGCCAACACCATCGTGGTCACCAAGTTCTTCATGCTGGTGACGTTCCCGCTGTCCTACCCCATCAGCAAGCTCCTGGACTGCATCCTGGGCCAGGAGATCGGCACCGTCTACAACCGGGAGAAGCTGGTGGAGATGCTGAAGGTGACAGAGCCCTACAACGACCTGGTGCGGGAGGAGCTCAACATGATCCAGGGCGCGCTGGAGCTGCGCACCAAGACGGTGGAGGACGTGATGACCCCGCTGCAGAACTGCTTCATGATCAACAGCGACGCCATCCTGGACTTCAACACCATGTCTGAGATCATGGAGAGTGGCTACACGCGCATCCCGGTCTACGAGGACGAGCGTTCCAACATCATGGACATCCTCTACGTCAAGGACCTGGCCTTTGTGGACCCTGACGACTGCACGCCCCTCAAAACCATCACCAAGTTCTACAACCACCCTGTCCACGTCGTCTTCCACGACACCAAGCTGGACGCCATGCTAGAGGAGTTCAAAAAGGGTGAGGAGGGGTCACGGGGGTGCTGCTTCCTTCCAGCTGGAAGTAAAATTCCAGGGAATTTTGCCCTCCAGAGCTGGAGCAGCCCATGCCAGGGGTCTTCAGGGTGGTCACGATCCCAAAAGAATGAGTGACACATCCCTGCGGTGCTGGGTATGGGCAGAGGCTCACCAAACTCTGGTCCCAACCCAGATTTCTTGGATTTGGAGCTTTCCCGTGTCGGGAATGTTTCTTTGCTCCTTGTCTTTAATTATCGGCCCCGGAGGCCTTTGGAGAAGTGCTGCAAGACCTCTGGGCTCCCTGGTTTGGGGTTTGGCTCCCTCCTCCGGGCTCTCCCCCGGCGCTGGGAGCGGCCAGGGCTGCTCGGAGCCGGCTCCATCCCTGCTCCGCGTCCCGAAAAGCGGCGGCGGGAGGAGGAGGAGCGGGATGCGGGCTCGCTGTGGAGACCTCTGAGGTGGGATTTGCCCTTCCCAGGCTCCTTTCCCAAGGTTTTCCAGCCTGCCTGCCCTCCCCAGCTCCTGCGTCAGGCCGGGGTGAGGGAAGGCTCCCGGCTGCCGAGCAGCTGTGCCGGCCGTGACCCCGGTGAGCTCCACGGCTCCAGTTACGCTCCTGGGAGGCCTGGACAGAGCTTTGCGGGACATTCTAGGGGGGCTGTGCCGGCATTTAGGGATTCCTGAAGAATCCCAAGCTCGGCTCCAGCCTGGGTGAAGATTTGGGAGCTGGGTGATGCTGAGCGGGGCTGTCCCACCCCCAATCCCCAAAAGCGGTGCGTGGAGACAGAGTTGCTGGTGGGGCTGGAGTGATCCTGGCTGCTGGCAGCGGCTTTCCCTGCGTGGATCCTGATTAAGGGATTTAACCTCCCTCCTTCCGGGCATAAAGCCTGTGCTGTTATTTTTCCATCACCGGCTCAAGGAGCCGGGGAATTTGCGGGGCTGCTTTTGGATTTTCCTCGTGGATTCGGCTCCACCGTGAGGTCTGTCCTCGTTGCCCCGGTCAGGACCTGGATCAGAGGCAGGAGATGTATCCAGAGGGAATAATTAACTGGCTGTGCTAATTGCGGGGTTTGAGCTCTCCCCGGGGCCACAGTGGTGTCACAGGTGCTGCCGTCGGGGTGACAGTTCCCTCATCCGGCCTCCTCCCGACCTTCCCCTCTCAGCTTTGAGTGGGCAACTTCCCTCTGGAGCCAGGCTGGGAGAGCTGGGAATGTTCCCCTGGAGAAGGGAAGGCTCCAGGGAGAGCTCAGAGCCCCTGGCAGGGCCTAAAGGGGCTCCAGGAGAGCTGGAGAGGGACTGGGGACAAGGGATGGAGGGACAGGACACAGGGAATGGCTTCAAAGGGACAAAGAGTAGGATTTGATGGGATTTTGGGAAGAAATTCTTCCTTTTGAGGGTGGTGAGGGGCTGGGATGGAATTCCCAGAGCAGCTGTGGTTGCCCCTGGATCCCTGGAAGTGCCCAAGGCCAAGCTGGAGCAGTCTGGGATAGGGGAAGGTGATTTAGTGGGATGGGATTTAATGTCCCTTCCAAACCAAACCATTCCAGGATTCCATGGGCTGGTTTAGATGGGATTTTGGGATGGAATCTTTGGCTGTGAGGGTGGTGAGGTTGCCCAGAGAAGAGCTCAGAGCCTCTTCCAGGACCTAAAGGGGGCTCCAGGAGAGCTGGAGAGGGACAAGGCATGAAGGGACAGGACACAGGGAATGCCTTCCCACTGGGAAAGGGGAGATCTAAATGGGATGTTGGGAAGGAATAAGGGTGGGGAGGGGCGGGGATGGAATTCCCAGAGGAGCTGTGGCAGCCCCTGGATCCCTGGAAGTGTCCCGGACCAGGTTGGAGCTACCTGGGACAGCGGGAGGTGTCCCTGCCCATGGCAGGGGTGGCACTAGAGGAGCCCTGAGGTCCCTCCCAGCCATTCCATGATTCCATGGGGAGCTGTGCTTTCCCCCAGGATGGCTCTGGGGACACTGGTGGGGTTTGGAGCCTCTGGAGTCTCCCGTTCCTGGTAGCAGCTCAGACCCAGGGATCCCTGGCAGTGTCCAAGGCCATGCTGGAGCACCCTGGCACAGTGGGAGGTGTCCCTGCCCATGGCATGGGTGTCACTGGACGAGCCCTGAGGTCCCTCCGAACCATTCCAGCATTCCATGAACACCCCATGGGGACCTCCCTGTCCCTCTGGGTGTTGCTCCCCATCCCCATTTTGGGGTCCTGGGCTCTGTCCCCCCTGGGTCATCCCAGTCCAGCCTCTCCAGTGCCCTTTACCTGGCTCTTTGGGCTGCCGGGGCTGTGTTTGCTCTGCCACGGCCACTCCCTGTCCCGCTCATCCTGCAGGGAGCAGCTCCTGACTCACCTGGGCTGGCCCCAGCCCCGGCGCCTGTCCCCACCACACCCCGCCAAGGTGTCACATGGGGCCATAAAAGGGGTGAGTGGCCCCAACAACAACAACCCCGTGGCCTTTCCACCCCTTCATGTGCCACCTTTGCCCAGCGCTGTGGCCAAGGGAGGAGGAAAAAGGGGATTTGGGAGGTGCCCTTCCCTAAAATGAACTTTTCCCGGAGTGACCAGGGAATTGAGGAGTGGAGAGGGTCAGCGAGGGCAGGTTTGGGATGGAGCCAGAGCAGTACCAGGGTCGAGACATTCCCCGAAAGCCTTGAGGAGGGAGAGCGGCTTTATTTTGGGATAAGGTCAGGGAGGGAATGTGGCCTTCTCCTGTGTGCCTCAGTTTCCCCAGGCTAAGGATACAGGTCCTGTGGCTGCAGTTTTCCATGTGGCCTCGTGGCTCCTCTCCCTGGAGCAGAATTCCTCATCCCAGGAGTTCCTCCCATGTGATTTTGGGACAAAACAGGAGAAACATCAGCTCACATGGAGCAGCTGGGGCATGACCCAGCGGTTGGAATTCAGCTGGAATGAGCCCCACTCCGTCCTGCCAGCTCAGGATGAGCCTGGCAAGGCCAGGGGAGCCGGTAATCCCTGGCTGGAAGGTTTTCCTGCCTGTTGGGACCCTTGGCTCCCTTCCCTGGATGTTTTGGCTCCGGGAGCGGGCGGCACCAGGTGTCCTAGAGCGTTCCCTCTGGGATGGGGTCAGCCCAGCAGAGCTGCCAGGGGAACTGGGAGAGGGATGCTGGGGGAAACCTGATTCCTGGGGGTGTTCCCAGTTCCTGGGAGTGTTCCTGGGGGTGTTCCCAATCCTGGTGGTGTTCCTGGGGTTGTTCTCGATTCCTGGTGGTGTCCCCGATTCCTGGGGGTGTTCCCAATTCCTGCTGGTGTTCCCAATTCCTGGTGGTGTTCCCGCAGCCCAGGACACTCACGGTGACGTGGGGGTGACATCCCAGGAAACTCCCAGCCCAACCCCACATCCCAAGGCAGCTCCCAGGTGCTTTCAGCCTCTCGGGTGCCTCTGGCCCAACCTTAATGAGCTTAATTAGTGCCATTACCCTGGGAGTGAGCGCCCAGCCCAAGGGCTCGTTTAGGTTTTAATGAGTTTATTGCTCTGGGGAGGGATGGGCTGGTACATCCTGGGGACATCCCATGGCTGGGACATCCTGGGGACACCTTGGGGCATTGTGGGGGTCTCCCTTTCCAACCACCCTCTGTGTGCACAGGGAAATCCCACCTGGCCATTGTGCAGAAGGTGAACAACGAGGGTGAGGGTGACCCCTTCTACGAGGTGCTGGGGCTGGTAACACTCGAGGACGTCATTGAGGAGATCATCAAGTCCGAGATCCTGGACGAGTCCGACACCTACAGTAGGTTTGGGGCTCCCCCCTCCCCACCATCTGATTTAGGGGGGGTCCCTCCTGGTCCCCCTGGATCTGACCCCCCTGCTCCCCACAGCCGACAACCGCAGCAGGAAGAGGGTGAACAACCAGAAGAACAGACGGGACTTCTCAGCCTTCAAGGACCCCGACAATGAGCTGAAGGTCAAGGTGTCCCCTCAGCTCCTGCTGGCTGCCCACCGCTTCCTGTCCACCGGTCAGTTTGGCTCCCTTTGCCTCAGGGCATCCTCAGGGAGGAGCTCAGAACGTCCCTGTGTCTCCTCTGGTCACTCCGAGCATCTTGTGCAGAAATTTTGGGTCATGTCCCACTTTTTGTTCTGTCCCCCTCCACGCAGAATGGGAGGTGACAAGGCTGGGCAGGAGTGTCCTGGTCCCTTAGGGCTTGTTGGCTTCTTTGGGACCCCTGGGATGGACATCCCAGCCCTTTGGGTCTCCCACACCATACCAGGATGGGAATTCCAGCCCTTTGCGTCTCATTTGCTTCTTTGGGACCCGTGGGATGGACATCCCAGCCCTTTGGGTCTCCCACACCATCCCAGGATGGGAATTCCAGCCCTTTGGGTCTCATTTGTTTCTTTGGGACCCCTGGGATGGACATCCCAGCCCTTTGGAGTCCTCCAGGGTGGGAATCCCGGCTTTTCAGGTTTTCTGTGCCATCCCAGGATGGACATTCCAGCCCGTCGGGTCTCTTACACCATCTCAACATGGACATCCCAGCCCCAAGAGTCTCCCATACCATCCCAGGATGGACATTCCAGCCCCAAGGGTCTCCTACACCATCCCAGAATGGACATTCTGTCCCTTTGGGTCTCTTACACCATTCCAGGATGGGAATTCCAGCCCCAAAGGTCTCCCCCATCCCATTGGGACCCCCAGGATGGACATCCGTGTCCCTCAGGGCTCATTTGCCACATTGGGATCCCTCAGGATGGGAATTCCAGCTCCTTTCCTCCACCAGGTTCAGCAGGGCCCTGTCCTTCTGGGATGATCCCGTTCCCAAAGCTCTGCTGGAGCCCATTCCCGAGGCTCTGCTGGAGCTCTGCAGCTGGGGCTGGATCCTATTCCCAAAACTTTGCTGGAGCCCTGGAGCTGGGGCTGGATCCCATTCCCGAGGCTCTGCTGGAGCCCTGGTGCTGGGGCTGGACCTACCACCCCAGGGAGGTGTGGATGGGGCCCAGCCCATTCCAGACCCCATCCCAAGGGATTCACCTTCACCTGGAGGGATTAAAACTGGCTCTGACCCCTTTCCCTTCTCCAGAGGTGACTCTCTTCACCCCCAACTACATCTCGGAGAAGATCCTGCTGCGGCTCCTCAAATATTCCGACGTCATCCAGGAGCTGAAGTTCGACGAGGAGAACAAGAAATCCCCGCGGCACTTCCTGTACTGCAAGAACAAACCAGCTGACTACTTCATCCTCATCCTGCAGGTGCTGGGAATGGGGATGCCCTGGGATCTATCCCCCTGGGATGGGAATTCCAGCCCCTTGGGTCTCCCACACCATCCCAGGATGGATATTCCAGCCCCTTGGGTCTCCCACACCATCCTAGGATGGGAATCCCAGCCCTTTGAGTCTCCTACACCATCCCAGGATGGACATCCCAGCCCCTTGGGTCTCCTATGCCATCCTAGGATGGACATCCCAGCTCTTTGGGTCTCCTACGCCATCCCAGGATGGACATTCCAGCCCTTTGAGTCTCATTTCCTTCCTTCGGACCCGTGGGATGGACATCCCAGCCCTTTGGAGTCCCCCAGGATGGGAATCCTGGCTCTTTGGGTCTCCCACACCATACCAGGATGGGAATTCCATCCCTGTGGGTCTCCTACACCGCAGGGAAGGCCGTTGGACAGGGATCTCATCCCTAGGGTTGTGGGTTTGGATTGATGTTGTCTTTCCCTGGCAGGGCAAGGTGGAGGTGGAGGCCGGCAAGGAGTGCATGAAGTTCGAGGCGGGAGCGTTTTCCTACTACGGAGTGATGGCCCTGAGCCCCCCTCCCGGATCTGGTGAGCACCCCCAGACTCTTCCCAGGATCCCTGGGTCGGGAACGGGAGATTCCTGAGGTTCCGAACCCCCTCAGTGTCCTGGGGGATGGACAGCACAGCTCCCCGTGGAATCCTGGAAGGCTTGGGATCATCCAGTCCCACCCCTACACTTCCCACTGTCCCAGGGTGCTCCAGCATGGCCTGGGACACTTCTAGGGATCCCTGGGTTGGAGCTGCCATCGGGAATGGGAGATTACGGAGGTTCTGAACCCTCTCAGTGTCCCCAGAGCCATCCTGGGGGACAGCACAGCTCCCCATGGAATCCTGGAATGGTTTGGTTTGGAAGGGACCTTAAATCCAATCCCACTAAATCGCCTTACCCTATCCCAGACTGCTCCAACCTGGCCTTGGGCACTTCCAGGGATCCAGGGGCAACCAGAGCTTCGCTGGGAATTCCATCCCCACCCCTCCCCACCCTCATTTCTTCCCAATATTCCATCTAAGTGTCCCCTTTCCCAGTGGGAAGCCATTCACTGTGTCCTGTCCCTTCATGCCTTGTCCCTCTCCAGCTCTCCTGGAGCCCCCTTTAGGTCTTGGAAGAGGCTCTGAGCTCTTCTCTGGGCAACCTCACCACCCTCACAGCCAAAAGTTCCATCCCAAAATCCCATCTAAACCAGCCCATGGAATCCTGGAATGGTTTGGTTTGGAAGGGACCTTAAATCCAATCCCACTAAATCACCTTCCCCTATCCCAGACTGCTCCAACCTGGCCTTGGGCACTTCCAGGGATCCAGGGGCAGCCACAGCTGCTCTGGGAATTCCATCCCAGCCCCTCACCACCCTCACAGCCAGGAATTCCTTCCCCAAATCCCACCTATCCCTGCCCTCTGGGAATCCATTTCCTCCTCCTGGCCTTGTCCTCTGCCTGTGCCCCCAGCCCCAATTCCAGGGTCAGTTCCAGGGTCCCTCTTTGCCCGGTGACAGGCACGATGCCATCCTCACTGCCACCCTCTGGGGTTGTGTCCCCCAGGCCGTGCCAGCTCCTGGTGCCCACCCCTGGAGGATGGAAAACTGTCCCAGTGTCACCCAGCCCTGCTCCTGGTCCTGGGGGTCCTGCAGAGGAGCAGGGGGATGGCACTGGCTGGGCACCCATGGCTGAGGTGCCACTGTGCCCCTCCTGCACCTGATTCCGGTGTCACCCTGGCTTCCCATGTCCCCATCATTCCCACCTCACCCCTCATCCCACACAGCCACCACTTTGGGGATCCCCGTGCCCCTGGGCTGGGATTGTCCCCATGTCCCCTGGGGGAGGAGGTTTCCTGGGGGATTTTGGGACGAAGCAGGAGAAACACCAGTCCGTGGAGCCGCTGGATGTCACCCACTGGGTGTGGTCAGCTGGGAAGGTCACAGACCTGGAATCGCTGCTTGGGCATGGGCTGGGCTTGTGTCCCCCGGAGCCTGCGGGTTGGGATTTGGGGACAGAGCTCCCACAGCCTCCCCAGTGTAGGGTGAGGACTGGTGGAAGCTCCATGGCTTGGATCTGCACTGAGCGGGTGATTCCTGAAACCAACCGGTTCCTGTTATCCGTTAAAACCAAAGGGGCTGAGGCTTTAAACTCAGGGGCTGTCCTTGTTAAACATCCCCTGCTAGGAAGAGTTTATCTTTTAGAATCCCAGCCTATAACAAAACCTAAACCTAAACCTCCATGTGAGAATTCCAGAACCCCATTCTGGCTTTAGAACGGGGTGGAAAATGGGAATTAGGGGTGGGCTGAGCCATGGGGAGAACCAGCGGGATGGGGAATGTTGGGTGGATGGTCCCAGCCCTTCTTACACTGTAGAGATCCACTCAATAAACCTGAAGCTAAAACTAAACCTGAACCTAAACCTAGACCTCCACAAGGGAATTTCAGAACCCCATTCTGGCTTTAGAACAGGGCGGAAAATGAGAATTAAGGGCAGGCTATTCGGAGGGCTCAGCCATGGGGAGATGGGATGGGGAAGGTTGGGTGGATGATCCCAGCCCTCATTACCCCGCAGAGATCCGATCACCGTCCCACATGAGCGGCCTGAACCGCTCGGCCTCACTGAGCTACCACGAGCGCTCCGAGTCGGGCTCGTCGCCAGTCAGCGGCAGCAACAACCAGCTCAACTCGGCCGGCAGCACCCAGTACGTTGCTGACTTCAGCGTCCGCGCCCTCACCGACCTCCAGTTTGTCAAGGTGAGCCTTCTCAGTGGGAATTTAGCCTCGGTGGGGTTAAATTAAGAGGATAAAAGCAGGTGTTTGTTGAAGTGAGTTTTAACTTTTATATTTTTCAAATCCTGTGCTGTTTAGTATTTAACTCTGAAATTTCATGCAGCCTGCTAGCTGCTGTTCTCTCGTGCTGGTCGGACGTAACAAAGCTTCTCTGGGCCTGAACTCAAGGACAGCTTGTTGTCCCAGGTCCCAAAATGTGTAAACTAAAGCCTCTGACAGGAGGAGCAAGCTTGGGGTAATTACATCATTAACTGAAATTATAATTGGAGAATTAACCCTGATAAGCAAATGGAGTAAACTTATAAAAGTGAAAAATATTGGGTGGAGCCCCTTGGAGGCTTTTGACTGCCCAGGGTGGATCTTTGAAATACAAAGGGCGGCCAAAAGGTACAAAAAGGGGTTTTTTGTACCTTTGAAGTACAAAACAAGTACATTTTGTACCTTCAAAGTGTACCTTTGAAGGCCCTTCAAATAAATACCTCCTTTTATTCGCTTAATCTTGGCCAGGTGACCATTTCAAGGCATCAAAAGGGGCCTTCAAGGTACACTTTGGGCAGTCAAAGCCCCTCAGAGAGAGGCTCCACCCAAAATGGACCACAAGGGTCACAGGATTTTCATACTTTCATAAGTTTGGTCCATTTGCAATTAACCATCGGGGTTAATTCTCCAATTATAATTTCTGGTAGCCATGTAATTACCTGTCTTGGTTTGAAAGACAGGTGTCTGTTAAGGAAGGCAAGAGCCTCCCTTGGAATGGAAGATGCAACCCCCTTCCCTCCAAATTATTATCATTTCAAAATTAAGGGTTTTCAGGCAAAGATATGAGGAATAACAGTTCTTTACTAATATAGATATAACAAGGCAAACAACCAACAATAACTATGGCAATAACAACAAACAGAACCAGAATCCAGTGCCAGCCTCTCTCGGCTGTCAGGCACTTTCCCCTTTGCTGCAGTGACGCTCACAGCCGGCAGGGGCGCTGGCGGCTCCCAGGGAGCAGGGCAGGTGCGATGGTTCTCCCGCGGCTGCAGGGGGCGCTCCTGAGCAAGCTCGGGCATCACGCGGCAATGGCGGCTGGGCCGGCCCGGGAAGGGGTGGAAGGGAAAAAGCTTCACAAACCTCCCTGAGGCAGCCGATCGGGAACAGTAGGGGTTGAACAGTCCCAGGTGGCAGACGAGATGTATCAAGCTCTGGAGCTGCAGCGGGAGCCCCGGGAGGTCTCAGCAGCCAGGGTGTGTGGTGCAGGGCAGCGAAGCAGCGCCACAGCAACGGCGGAGGTGCCGCCCGGCTTCCGGCAGGGCAGCGAAAAGCAGCCTTGGAATCCCGGGCTTTTCTGACACCAAAAGCGATGAATTCTCTGCACCACGAGAGCAGCTACTCTCCACTCCAATGCCGGAAGAACAAGAGAGTTAGGGGCCCTATCTACTGTCTTTTATTCAGTTCAAATCTCGTGGCATCTCGCCTCACAGGACAAAATCCCAGGTAAAAGAGGGCAGCCACTTGGACCCCTCCCTGTGGCCAGGTCTTTTGTCTCTCTTAAGTACTCAGCAATTTGTTTCCTAGCAACACATATGGGGAAAAATTCTTTAAGAGTAAAAGAAAAAAATGGAGAACCCCCTTTTTTAAAACCTCAACATTACCCCAAGTTTGTTGCCCCCTTAACCCACTTTGTTTACGTTTTGAGGCCTGCGACAACAAGGTGTCCTTGAGTTTCAGGCTTGGAGAGTATTTATTTTTGACCAAAATGGGAGAACAGCAGCCAACAATCCTGGAATTTCAGATTTAAATTACAGAATATAAAAAAATATAAAAGCTAAAATCCTAAAGCATCACAACGAGACCAGGAAAAACTCCCAGGATCATCCTCCCTGACCCCATCCCCACTGTTCTCCCGGCACAGATCACACGGCAGGAGTACCAGAACGGGCTGATGGCATCGCGCATGGACAGCTGTCCCCAGTCCCCCGACAGCAACGCCCCCAAACCGGAGCCGGGCATCCCAGAGAAACCGGAGCCCGCGGCACCAGCGGACGAGACCACGAGTCTGCTGAACGAGAGGAACTGCCTGAGCCGCCGGAGCAACCACAGTGCCCTGGAGAACTCCATCTGACCCCGGTGCTGCCGGCGCGCTCCGGAGGGACGGCATGTGCCCGCGGCAGGGACCCTTTTCCCGGTAGGAGCCGCTGCGTGCCGGACGAGCCGGGATGAGCCAGAGGAAACAGCGGTGGTGGCGGCGCGGCAGGGAACGGAGGAGCTGGGATTTGCTGCTGCTGCTGCTGCTTTCCAGGCTGGCTTGTTTTGGAATTAATGGAAGCGGTGCGGGCGGCACCATCTCCGCCAGCACCGCACCGACGGCTCAGGGAGCTTCAGGTCTTGTTTGCCACCCTGGGGGACCCCCGGGATGGACATCCCGACCCTGCCTGGAACCCCGGGATGGACGTCCCGACCCTGCCAGGACCCCTGGGATGGACATCCCGACCCTTCCAGGAACCTTGGGATGGGTGTCCCAACCCTTCCAGGAACGCCAGGATGGACGTCCCGACCCTTTGGGGTTCCCCAGGATGAGAATCCCAACCCCTGGGGTCTCATGTACTTCATTGGGATCCCCAGGATGGACATCCCAACCCTTTGGGGTCCCCCAGGATGAGAATCCCAACCCCTGGGGTCTTGTGTGCTTCTCTGGGATCCCCAAGATGGACATCCCAGCCCTTTGGGGTCCCTCAGGATGGGAATCCCGGCTCCCTCAGGTGGGAATCGGGGTCCCTCAGGTCTTCTGCACCATCCCAGGATGGACATCCTGGCCCCTCAGGTCTCCCACACCGCTTTGGGATGTCCCGGGATGAGCATGCCACTCCCTTGGGGCTCCTTTTGGGGTCCCCTGGGATGGGTGTTGCTGTCTCTCGGGTCTGATCTGCCACGCTGGGATCCCCCAGGATGGGAATCCCAGCCCCTGAGGGCTCCTACACCATCCTGGGATGGGAATTCCAGCCCCTGAGGGCTCCTACATAATTTTGGGATGGGAATCCCGGCCCCTCAGGGCTCCCACACCATCCTGGGATGGGAATTCCAGCCCCTCAGGGCTCCCACACCATTCTGGGATGGGAATTCCAGCCCCTGAGGGCTCCTACATAATTTTGGGATGGGAATCCCGGCCCCTCAGGGCTCCCACACCATCATGGGATAGGGATCCCAGCCCTTTGGGGTCTCCTACATCGTTTTGGGACCCCCAGTATGGGAATCTCAGCCCCTTGGGGTCTCCAACACCATTTTGGGATGGGGATCCTGGCGTTTTAAGGTCTCCTGCATCGTTTTGACACCCCAGGATGGGAATCCCGGCCCTTTGGTGTCTCCTACATAATTTTGGGACCCCCAGGGTGGGAATCCCGGCCCCTCAGGGCTCCCACACCATCCTGGCACGGGAACCCCGGCCCCTCCCTGGTGTTTTGGGGTTCCCCCGGCTCAATCCCAGCCCCTTCTCCGTGCACACCCCCCCTTTCCCGCTGGCCCGGGGGGCTCTGGGGGACGCGGGGACGGAGAGCTGGGGACCCCCGGAGCAGGCTCGGGACGCCCGGGGGGGTCACAGCGTTCTGGGGTTCCCGGGCAGGGTGCGGTGCCTTCCCCCCTTCCCCCCCAGCCCGGGGGTGTCTCAGGATCTCGGGGTTGGTCCCAGCATGGGGTTTAGGGTCTGGATTTTGGGGTGACACAGCGCTAGTGACCAAAGTTGTACAGGCAGGAGGGGGCCGAGGGTCCCCCCAAAACCCCCCGGACCCTCCGGTTGAGGGGCAGGGGAGGGGGGAGACGCCCCCCGCCCCCCGAAAAATAAGCACAAGTTCCCTGGGTGAACTCCAGTAAGTTATTGGGAGAAGGTTTAATTATTTTTGTTAATCACATCTCGACGATCAGTTCCTAGGTCCTCCCGCGGGGACATTTTAGAAGGAAATAATAATAATTAATAATAATAATAATTAATAATAATAATAATAAGCCAGGACAG
>VZRO01008008.1:1021190-1042397 GCA_013397915.1 Daphoenositta chrysoptera | reverse complement strand
AGAGGATATTTTCCTCCAAATTAGGCCAAACCAGCACACATAATTATGGAATAATCAGTGCTCTAAAACAGAACATCCGTAAGCAAATAAATTTCATGTGAAGACTGTAACACTTGTTCAATTGTTATAAAATGTACACACAGAACTGAAAAGCATGTAAAACAAAAGCACCTTATTTTATGGCAAATCTGTTCATTGAGCAAAAGAGATACTACAACTTTGCACTAGAGCAGAGTTTCCACAATTACCACATCACTCAGGTGAACCAGGAGATCTACAGTCTGCTTATACAAAAAAGTGAAATCCCTGATCTGTCAAATGTGAACAAAAATGGAGCAAGTTTTTTAGTCTTGCTCATATCCACAGAACTGCCAAAAACTTCAGGCCAAGGAGAACGTTCTATCTAATACATATCTCATATGAACAGCACGATGCCCAACTCAGGTTCTGAAGGTTCATACCAAAGCTTATTCCTTTCCTGATCTGAAAGCACCTTCAGGGCGTGGATTAATTTATATGGCAATAAGTTGCTTTATCACCATGAAATGTGAAGACAAAATCATACAGATAAAAGTGCAGGATCAACAGCTTTACCTTTCTTTCTGGAAGGGGAATCTGTCTTGCCAGTCGGTTGGGCTGAGCAAGCTGCAGCTTGTTTTATATCTTCATTTGCAGGTAAAGGGGGTTCAGCTGGTCCTGGCAGCTCTGTCTCTGGCTTATTTGTCTCAGCTGGTAAGAGCTCACTTTCATCAGCAGTTGCTGCATCTGCTTGTCCAAGGGCAGGCAGAGGAGACACTGTGTTAAACTCCTCTACAGGAGAGCTTTGGATGACTCGAAAATGAGTGCTTTCAGAAGGATTTACATCTGCCATGCTGGGTTCCTTTGCTTTGAGCAGAGAACTGGCCTGTGAGGAAAATTAAACAGATTACTATAAAGAAAAGCTCTTAGAAGATCCAACAGCCAGAGTTTAACCCGTTCTGTTCACTCCAGTGAGATCAGATTGTCAAGATGACCAACTACAGCAGAAAGCCACCACTAACTGAGAGACTACAATATGCAAAAGACCTCTCAGCTGTGTGTTTGTGCAAAATTCGTTTGCATCTTGGGACCAGGAAAGATTTGTTCTGCAATGTGCTCTACAGTCTTCATTTTCCATTCACCTGCATATGCCACCTCCCACTCTGCCTTCCCTCTTCCTGTGAAAATCCTGGCTTTCCTTCAGAAGGTAAACCTGACAAACAAGAGAAGGTGGTGCAGACCTGCACAATCAAGATCCTCTCAAGCACCAGGACACTGTCTAATCCCCAGATTTAGAATTTAAGTCTTTCTGAACAAGATGCCCAGATCCCACGCCTGTAAAGCAGGAATTTTCCCTCTTTATACAGTGTGTGAGCCCATCTCACCTACAGTCCTTTCTGCAGAGAAACCAGCCTTCAGCAAGAGGTGCCAAACTCTGCACCATCCCAGCCCCCACAGCTGCAGTATTCCACTGAAACCTGACCTCTATTTCTCATACCATGGTGCAAACCCCAAGCCTCCCCTTTGCCGTGTGAATGCTGTGACTCCACAGGAGCTATCACAAGGAGCCAGCCAGCACCTGACCAGCCTGCAGTGTGGGCAGCTGCCCACAGTTTCTGTGCAGCACAGGAGACAACGCTGCAGACCCCACACCTAACTGGGACAAATGGCTCCAGGAGGAGACAGGCACCAAGCCAGTCCTCTCAGCCAAGAGAACAGCATGTCTCCACATCCAGAGATACAGAACTGCAGGTGTCTCTGGATGCTTTTGTATTCAAGCAGCCCATTTTAATTTCTGTGAATCAGACTGCTAACACCAAGCACCTAATTTCCATTAAGGACCATTTATGAATTTCAATGATTTACCAAAGGACATTTGGTTTGATTTTTTTCTGGTTTTTAAGCTTCTAACAGTCTACAAGACTAGTCTACAAGACTGGGTCTCAGGTACTTCTTCATTTTCTACTGTATATCACCAGTGTTGAAAATATCTGTGCCATAAGGTACTTCCTTAACCTCCTACAGAGCAAGATTCAATTCTCTTACATAAAACACTGTAATTTTATGTAAAACCAGGATCCATTTCCTCTTCATCAGTCTGCAGTAGACTAAGCACATGTACCCTATTAAAGCATACCAGATGCTAGCAGGAATTAAATAACTTACGTTGGATACCTTTGCAGCCTGGGGCAGCTCTCCCCATGCCCAGTGCATATGGGGATTATCCTTCAGTCCACTTCTGTCTGTAGGTTTACTGACTAATTCTGAGTCACTTTGAGGAGTAGGAGGACGTGAATCTGATGGGCTAAAGAAAAACAAACAAAAAATGTTACAAAAGCAAAAGTAAACACAATGTACTATGTGCTTTCCAAACTGATGTCCACCAATACAAAGGATTGAAGACTGAAATAATCAAGAGCCAACTGAAAGCATGAAAGCATAGAAAAATGGTTTAAACAGTTCAGGATCCTCTTACACTGGCATTCAGAGGTCTCATCCCTTTTTCAGTAAGTGCTGTCAGAGAAGTACGATTTGAGAAGCTGAAAGAGATGGAACAAGAACACTGGACCAGAACATTTCAGGAGGATTTTTGGTTTTCTGCATAGAAAAAAACAATGGGGATGGTACCAGCAGCAGCAGATGAATAGATGTTAGTATTGTTATAATGTATGCAAAGTGCAGAAATTACTTACATCAAGAAGACACCATATCCAGACTAAGTAATAACTTAATCTAAGGGATCCAGTTGACTCCTTTCTAACTTGTTCAGTTCTACCATTGGATGGATGTTTATTAGAAAAACAGCAGTAGAGCTACACAAAGAATTTGAGCCCTTTCAGTTCAAACATATTTAACTGTTTGTTTTGATAACTACTTGATATTAAATATTTATAAATTAATTAGTAAATTGTAAGTTTGTAGCATATTTTTAATGTGGTGAAGCCAAGAATGTGATGTCAAATCAGCCATTAATAAATAATGAATTGCTGATTTGAAGGACAGAAGGAAAAATTCAGATTGTCTGCTCTGCCTTTCTGTACAACACGGGTCACAGAATTTCCCCCAGAACCTCCTCAACAAAGCCTTCATTTTTCATCTGAGCCATAACATGTCTTGGTATACTCATCCAATCCTGATTTAAAAACTAATAGCAACAAAAGAATCCACAACATTCCTAAATCAAAGGTCCAAACTGAGTTACTTTCATTCTCAAAAACAAAAGACTTCCATCTCATGAAGTGTCTAAAGCAATGCAGTTCAACAAGACCAAGTGCACGGTGCTATGCCTGAGTCGAGGCAATCCCAATACAGGCAGGGCAGAGAATGGACTGAGAGCAGCCCTGGGAAGAATTGCTTGAGGGTGTTTGTGGACAAAAAGCTGTGAGGGTGGTGAGGAACTGGCACAGGTTGCCCAGAGAAGTTGTGGACTCCCCATCCCTGAAGACCAGACTGAATGGGGCTCTGAACAACCCGGTGTAGTGGAAGGTGTCCCTGCCCATAGCAGGGGAGTTGGAATGAAATAATCTTTAAGGTCCCTTCAAACCTACATCATTCTGTGATTCTATAGCTCCATGAAAGAGCAAAACTGGTTTGGATATTCAGTTTATTCAGAAAAAGATAAAGAATAAATCAAACATGAAGAATTTATATAAAGGTAGAATCACAGAATGGTTTGAGTTGGAAGGGACCTTAAAGACCATCTAGTCCAACCACCCTGCCATGAGACCAGGTTACTCAAAGCCCCATCTAGCCTGGCCTTGAACACTTCCAGGGATGGGGTATCCACAAATTTTCATGGCAACCTGTTCCAGTGCCTCAGCACCCTCACAGTGAAGAATTTCTTGCCAAAAGTCCAAGGTTTCAGTTCAAAGCCACTACTCCTTATCCTGTCACTACGTGCCCTTGTGAAGAGTCCCTCTCCCTTTTAGGTACTGGAAGGTGCTATGAAGCCTCCTTTTTTCAATGTTCTGTAGAGTCAGCTGGTAGGGAATTCACTGATCACAGGAAAATAATTGCTTCACATTCACATCTGAAATAACAGCAACTAATTATCTACATTATCCACTGTTTTCATCTATGCAGTAAGATACACTTTGAATATGGACAAACACTAGGACTTTTTAGCTACAGATATTTATGTTACCTAATTAAATTATAAAATTTATAAGCCATCTTTTTAGGGCCTAAGAATTTCAATTTTTTATCCATCCTTAGCATATAACCTACAATTTGACAGATGAAGGAATCAATACAATGCAATCTTAAAAGTATTTTCAAGGTCTAAGGATTCAAGAATGCCTAGTGTGTTTTTCAGCAACTTCTAAATCTCCCACTGAAAAGTTTGTAGGAATTGCAGTATTTTCCATACTTACAGGACATTGAAACCTTGGAAATCAGGAGCCTAAGCACTTCAAAAATTCTCAGTAGGCAATAATGCTCCTACTGCTGCTTTAAGCCTAAAATATCTAAATTTAAGGAAGCCTTGTCGCTTCATGTCTTACTTACCCTGTGCACTACAGACATTTTAACCTCCAAGATACCTACTGTTTACTTAGAAGATCTCCAATCTGGCCATGTTCAGCCCAAGTTCACTTAATCAGACACCCTGAGAGAACAGAGGTATTGCTTCAGTTTGGGTAGAACCTCTGCATTTTGCAGTAAGAAAACCGATCTGGAGTGGAGGGGAACCTGGTCTTCTCCGTAATTTTCCCTGCAAATACAGTTCCCTTGTACACACAGCTGAGTGGGGAAGAGCCCAAGCTGTTGCGCCAGCACCATAATTGATATTCTCAGAAACACAGTGAAAGTACCAGAACTATGGCACTCACATATGTGGTTCCTGTTAAAGCAGACCGAGTTCTGCTGTGTGAAGGTTCTTGCTGCAACACCTGCCCAATGATCTGCGTTTGCCTTGGGCTGAACTACATCTTGCAATTCCTGTGTCTTTAAGTTATGCACTGATTCAGCCCAGCTGAAATTTCCTTGCCTTGCACAGATTGCTAAGATACTGCAGATCAAATCAGAGCCACCCATCCTGTCAACAGTGCACAAGAAGGAAGGGAAACTTCAGTTCAGTCATTTAGATCAGCATCTCTGATTCACATCCCATATATGCTGAATATTTGTGTCACAGTCCTATGTATTCCTTAACAGCTATGATTGCACTTAATCTAATCTAATGACAAAGAACAAGAAACTTGGCCTGTAGCTGGCAGTTCTGCAATAACAGACTACAATGATCTTTGCAGTGTTTTCCACTGGAAGCAAAGAGATCCCTGAAAAAGCAGCAGTGTGACCTGAGAAAAAGTCCTGTCCTGTGTGACGGGAAATACCTGTGAAAAGATAATCAGAAGGAAAGAGGCCTATGTCATGCACATGTCACAGCAATGACTGAGAGCTTCTGACCCTCCTCCTACGTGGCCATAATGGCATGCCTTATTTCACAGAGGGAAAAATACTGCTGAAAGACCCACCACGCATTTCTTATTTCAACAGCTGCAAACACAGAGCCTCACTCACACAAGTGGCTACAGCACTTCAGCTGTCTATCTAGTCTGTAAGACAGATGAACTCCAGAGCAAAGTTCATGGAGCCACCCAGGGCACCAACTTGTGCTCCATCCCAACCTGTGCTCCATCCCTTCTTTGCCATAAGAACATGCAAAGGAGAACAGTTTTGAATATCCCAGGATCTCACTTTGACTTGGTGCTGCAACATGGTCACGTTTAAGAGGGCAGACCTAGAAGCTGGGAAAACCTCAAGATTATCAGTTTTGATAGGGCTTTAGGCACCTAGTATGGCAAGTATGTTGACATAAGAAATAAGTAATTCATCCTGATTTATTACTCAAAGCTTTCCCAGCACTAATGGAGAATTGTAGAGGTCAAGTTCTACTACTTTAAAATTTTTTGCATTGCTGTGACCTCTCTCCACTTGTTGGAAAATATACCAGTTTAAAAATTTTTTATATAACTTTAGTCAGGTTTGTTCACCTTTGCCCCAGGGGAAGGAAGCTGAAGCTTCTTTCCAGAGCATTGTTTCTGTAGGTGAAGCCTGATGGGTTTAGCATTTCAACAGACTGGTAGCAGCCCCAAAGAGATAAGGCCATCGATGGAACATCAGCAGAACATCAGTGGCCATCTATGAACATCTACCCCAGACTCTGCCTCTGGCAACGTGGAGGCATCCTCCGGAAAAGACTGATAAGAAAATCAAGGAATGAAGATCTAATTAACATCAAAAGTGAAGAAATACGGATCCAATAAGAAACCAAATACTACAAACTATGCTACTTTGGATCAATGAAAACTGACCCAATTAGTTTCTGTGAGTTCTAACTGTGTAAAAGATCTGAAAAATCTAATAGATGTTACGTGTCATGGAATGATGCTCTCTGCACACCAGGGCTGAGTGCAGATGAGATGATTTCTGTGGTACATCCTGGCCAGAACAACATCCTGGACAGACAATAAAGTAATGCCTTGACTCTCTGACATTAAAAATGTTGTTGGAGGGTTTTTGTTTTTCCCGCAGTTTTGGTGACACACTGACTTAATGGAGTGAAAGAGCTTGACTGCAGAATCTTGGGACTTCTTGAATTTAAGGTAGCACAAAAAGTGTCTGTATCCACTTTTTGCTCTGTGGAAAAGAGGAATCCTATACTACAGCAAAGGCTTAGTCTCAGTCTCCTAAACCTTAACCCAGATCCCTTATCTATTGTGTCATCTTTGCAAGGTTCTCCCCAAATGCAATCCAAAATACAGAAAGTCTTTCCCCCTCCCAAACCATGGAACAAAGGCGAGAAGTTTTATTTTGGCACTGGGCTCCTCCCATTACAAGATTTGCATTTTTTATTGCTATTGCTAATTTAATCTCTGAGGTTTTTGTTTTGCTTTTACTTTAGCAATCTACGGACAAGCAAACAACTCAGGAAAACCATGTGATAAAAATGTCATTAAAATATATACTGATTGTAAAAAGCTATGTGGAACTGTCAGTCTTCAGAGGAATTAATTCACTAGCTAAGTTCTTACTTTCTCAGGTTTTTATCATCTCTACGAACTTGATTTTTAACCCAGGCTCTCATTGACATGACTTTATATCAGCCATCCTCTTTCAGTGGATGATTCATCATGGTAACTTACTTCTCAATGCCCACAAAGAAGCAAGCAGAGGAAGTGGTTTCCAACGTCACTTTTAAAGTGTCTGGGTTAGCAATAAGTACTGTTATCAATTCAACGCATTCACATGGTCTTAACGTGTTAAAGGTACTAAAGTGTTAAAAGGATTAAAAACAGTCCAGAAAAAAAGGAAGGACAACTATTCTACCTGTCTGAAAGAGAAAAGTGAGAAAATTGTTGAGGACAAGAGTTAGATAGGCCTCTGTCTGCTGGAACAGTGAGGAGAGCGGTTTGCCCTGTGCAATCTATAGCCTTACTGGGCAGCAGAGCATGTTGGGAGAAAGAAAGACAGGGTGTCATTATTCACAAGTGCTAATTAACATAAACTCTTTGTGCATTAGTTACACAAACGCTGAATTTACATTAGGAGTTTTCAAAACCCAGGATACTGCAATCAAGAAACAAACAGAACATACAGTTCCAAAAGCCATCGAAAGGGCAGGGTATTGACAAATGCTATCAGCAGCCTGGTGAAGCCAATCACACCAAGCTTTACAGGCACTGGAGAACATGTCTTCCAGAACTCTATTCAAAACGTTTCAATTTAGCCCTTGCCCTGAACTAATCTTCTCACGCTCCCTTCCTCTGCCCCTCAACTACAGAGGCAGGATATTGAGATTAGACTTAGGACAAGGTTGTGAATATTGCTGCACTCCAGCAGTCTGCATGGTGGCGTGGAGCATATGTGCATGGGGGTACACACACACAGACCTAACTGGAATTATAGTGCAATGCCTGTTAAGCAAAAAAATGTCCCTTTTCAATAGACATAAGAAGGGAGGTCCAAACTGCTTTGTTTTGACATGAAAGGTATACACATACACACAAACACACACCCAGGAAAAAGTAAGCAAATTACTGTATGTGTTCTTTTCACACAGTAAATATTTCACGTCTATATTAAAAGGGACATGAAAAGCTCGTATTCGTTAAAAAAAAATCTTATTTTATATATCAAGTCCAATCTGGCAAATTCTTAAAAGGATTACACTCAAAGTACTGAAGACTTAATAGAACTACATTCACTGAAGTCCTTACAGAGTGTGTACATCAGGCAAATATTCAAACTTCACGAAGCATTCATCCTCTCTACAGTATTTATATGCAAACAGTGACATTAACATAAAAATATTCTTCATAATTTGTGGACCTGCATTTGTATGTATGCATTTGCTGCATCAAGGACAAAGCCAATCTGATGTTTTGGTACACTATCTTACTGCAATATAAAAAGCCTTCAATGGTCAGTGACCATGTTTGAAATCAAAACCTTTAGTAAGACTTCATCTAGCACTGGCATAGAAGACACTACTGGAAAAATTAAAATTAGGGTATTATCTAGAACTGTACTATCAGAAAAAGTACCTTTGAAGAGGTGACCATTCTCCATCTGAATGAGGGTAAGGTGCAGACTGAGAAAGCACAGAAACTGCAGGAGCCTTTATGTCAGGTTCATCATCAACAAACACATCTGGCACAGGGATCCTAAACAGGGAGAAGAAGTGACATTTAAAAAACATACTTGATTACTGAATTGTCATATACATCAGATAACAAACCCTATCACAGAGAATTAGTATAACCTGAACTAAAAGGAGATAAAAGAAATGTTATCTGATTCAAACCATCTAGTTCACAACACCACAGTGGATTCTTCTTATGTTTTTAATGTCATTTTCATTACTCTAATTACTAACATTCCCAAAAGCTTTCTAGCCTAAAGCTTTAAAGTAACACCTTCATCAGCCATATGTTCTGACTTAAAAATTACTGCTAGGAGGCAGGGACTGGAACAGATTTCCATTACATATCTCAATTCCACTGATACCTTGAATTGTCCAATGGCTCTTTTTCTTCCTCTGAGCTAATCTCTATAGGAAACATGTCTTCATCCTCTGATGTGTCTCCATGTGTGTCTTCTCTTTTTAAGCTGTCAATTTTATGAGTTGACTTCCTCCTCTTCTTCCTCCTTTTTTTCACAGAGCTACAGACTGGAGATGTTTCAGTGGAAGGCTGGGATCCATGGGGTTGGGGCGGGACTTGAGAGGACACACTGGTGTCCAGGTTTCGTATCCTGTCTATGGAATTCCTCTTCAGCTGGGATTCCATTAAAGCAGTCCCCTCAGACAGAATGGGAGATGTGGAGAGATGATAAGGAATTACCTCCTGAAAAAGAAAAAATTCAAACTATGAAACATGTTACCTCTTTCACCAGTCATACAACTGGTTCTAACACCTACGCACAATTACCAAAATCTAAGTTATTTATTCCTCAGAAAAATAACAAAGATTAGACATCTGGATGCTCATCATGCTCCTATAGCATACTGAAATTTTTCGACAGCTGCATTTGCTTAGACAAACCAGGGACAATACTCTTGATACAGCATCCTCTGAGCATCCAATACTGGCCAGGTTATGGCACAAGTCTCTGCCCACATCATGTAAGATACAAAGCAGAAAAAAAATCTTAGTTTAGAACCTCAACATTTTGTAAAATACAATTCCCCTTCTCAACACAGATGACAGACAGTAGTCAGATAGGTCAATGGTTTATAATTAGGTCACACAAACATCCTGCTATTCAATCTTATATTTACATCTCTAGACATTAATGGAAGTATTTCCAGCAGTTTTCAGTCACCAGTAACTGTTACCACACAAAAATTTTAAACTTAAAGATATAGATGTACATTCACAATGCTCTCACCTGAAACTAGTAATATCATACTCAACACAGGAATTTGAAAACTCATCCTGCTCTGGACAAAAATTATTGGGGATATCTGAAGAGAAATGCCTGCAAAAATTTTCTTGTATTACATTATGTGTGAACTACTCAAAGTTAGTGTGACCATAACTTATTTGGACCAGTATTTAACCACAGCTCAACAGCAGACATTCTCAATTAAATATAGCTCCACATGAATAATAGTTGTGAGATCATGTTTATGGGGAGCACCAGAATTAATGAGTGCACAGATGTTTACAGAGCATGTGCACTTTTCCTGGCAGTCTGGTGCATATGTTCAAACTAAAGATCTCTGCAAAAAATGGGTCCCTGGACATTAACCTCTTGCACACAACTTTGACGCACGTGAACTCTGTACATGCCATTTCTGTTCATGCACTGGCATGCACATGATTTATTTTGCACTTACGCAATTATCTTTAGCTTTTTCAAATCTCAGCAATTCAAAAAACCCCCAAAGTAACAGCATAGCATTAAATTTCCATAGCAGAAAACTGTCCAGAAACTTTCAAAACTATAAAATGGATAAAAGTATATTTTTCAACAAGATTCCTAAACTTAAAACTGACTCTGAAGAGCACGCATTGGATTTTTAATGAATTAAAAGTAGTTTTTACTCTTACCTGATCATTATCCATCTCCTGCACAAAAAAGGCCTCCCCATTGTCTCCCAGTTTCATGTGCAAATCTACAGCCTCTCCATTAATTTCTATGTCAACCTGGAAGGATATAAATATATTCTCATATGAAAAGAAAGTTAGTCCTCCTGCTGGCACTGGACAAATGCTTCTCAGGGAAGTATAGGAAACAACTCCATTTTCACTGTAAATTTTTCGGAGACTTGCACAAGTCTACATTTATGTTATATTTCAGGACACAGTACACCATTGGCACAGTAATATTTTTCAACTTTTACCTATCCTAAATATTGGAATTTCTTTCCGATCTAAGCAAGAATTGAATGTCCATGCTGACTTTAAGATCTTTCTGCTGAAAATTCTAGCTACATTAGAACCTGGACTACAAGTAGTTACAAATTACTTCCTAAAATAACCTGTCACACTGGTAACTTCACATCTGATACACTGTCAGGTCACTCAGCTTGGTTAGATTTATTTCAAGGTACTCACTGTTTTTTCTAGCTTCAATTAACCTCAAGGTTCTATTACCTGAAAATATTACTTCACTAATATCTCCCTTTTTGGAACTACCATTGAACATGTCAAAGAAAGGGGTTTTAATAGAGTCACTAATGAAATCTAGTATAGGCTTAAATTAGCACATTCAAAATTCTGCTTTATTGACTATAAATGTTACAAATTCCATGGCTAGTTTTGTTTTTTATTATAGTCAATGTCTTACAAATTATGCTCTGAACTGCATGAATCAGTAACAAACATTTTAACTGAAGCTTGTCTTAATTCAGGCTCTTTATAAAGGGTGTCTAAAGAAAACCTTGATTAGCAGACCACAGAACATTCAGTAACTTCCATGCTATTACAGTTAACTCACAGACAGAACATATGAAAATTGTCAAATTTTCTTACCACTTTCTCCCTGGAACGTAGAACTCCCATTTTCCCGAAGCGAACGTGGAAAGGGGAACACTGAAGATTTCCATCTGGCTGACGTACAACAATTATATCTATACACCCCGAGAGGGTGGCTGGGTTCAGTCCCTTATAAAGCTCCTTCACAGTTACAAACACTTGCCCTGCTAACTGTCCAACGTAATTCATGGTTTGGACCTGAAAGGCAAAAGGTGGGAAAAATTGGATTTTGATCCCTGCTTTGTATTTAAGAGACATTTAAGAGATGGAGAATCCTGCAGTGGGGTATTCTCCTGTTTCACAGATTAACAATTTTGCACAAAATCAGGATTTCTCACCTAATTTTACAGCATCTTTGTAGAGAGCTATTAAAAGACAAAAGGGACCTTGTAAGAACATTGTAACAACTTTCAAAAGTTCATTAAAATCAGTTGAATTCAAAACCACTGTCAGACTTTGAGACTCTGAAGCTCATAAATATCTCCAATTATCTCTGAAGAGAAAGGCATTACTTCCAGAATAACATCTCCTCCTATGACTTATTGTGCCATCAACACCAGAAATACTTTTCTTATGTATTTCCATAAGCTTTTAAGGGCAGAGCAAGTGAATAGCTTTAAGCATATCTAATTTTACACAACACTTAAGGCAAAGACTATTTTCCCATTAAAAGAGTATTATAATGCATTCAGACAATAGATATGCATTAAGGTTGGACAAGCAACCTTCAATCCAGAGCATTCGAACATTGTTTCCTAATGCAACTTTACTGTTCTTGTTTCGAACAGCTTTTTCAAACAGTATCTGCAGTTTTATTAAAAAGTACACGTATATTGACGGTTGAAGTGATTTGCTTTATTTCCCCTGCTCCTGGATTTATTTAGTATTTAACATTTAGTTTGCTGTTTCCACATTATTAATACACCTCCTGTTTAATATATTTAGTCCCCCAGAAATGACTAACATGCATATTTAGACATGCTTAAAAGATAAAAAAGTCTTTTAATGGGTCTCAAAATACGAGTGAATTTAAGCAGATACCTTCCTGGACAGTATAGGTTTTAAAGACTTCCAGTGTTTATTGTTTTCACTATTTTTCCAGCACCTCTTGCAGATTCCAAGATAGTAGTTTCACCAAAGTCCTTGTGCACTCAGTACAGAGCATCAGACTCACATGCAAGCCTTTACAGCCTTTGCTAGGCTGTACTGCACCACCTGGACATCAATAAGAGACAGTTGCAGGGTAGGCAATGCTGAACTCCCATTGATGGTGATGAGAACAGAACTGAGCTCAGAGCCTGAGACAGTCACTGCTGCATCATCTGCTACAACAGAGACTCTTTCAGCTGTGCTCGTTCATAAACAACAAAAAGATGTATGAGATGCTGTAAAAATGGCTCCAAATTTTAACTGTGATTTACAGTTATAAACAAAAGACTATTTAAAGAATACCATGAAAGCACTACAGTGAAAAAATCGGAAAGTTAGGAAATGCTATAAGGCAGGTTTCTTCCATGCACTGCTGTTCTAATTACTTAATATTCACCTTTGGTTTTTTTCAAAAGTCCCTCCACATTGTATGGACTGAGGTTTTGCTTTCTTCACTGTTTCTATTCCAATACATGGGTATCAGGACACAAACTGTGCTCTGAAGGAAGAATTATTTATGGTATTCATCACTACATTGTCCCTGAAAAGCAATCATGGTTTCCCCATTTGACAAATGGGGAGCAGAATCACAAAAATATTAAGACTAAAACTAGGCACTAACTTTTAAAAAAATCTCTTTCATTTTCAAGGTATTTAGTGTAGAAGATACTGTCATGGTTTAACCTCAGCCAGCAACAAAGCACTGCACAGTCACTCACAACCAACTCCCCATCCTAAGAAGGATGGGTGAGAGAATCAGAAAAGTGATAAACGTCATGGGCTGAAATAAAGACAGTTTAATGGGACAGAAAGGGGAGAAAGTAATAATAATTATAATAATAAATTATAAGAAGAAGATTAAAAGAATTTCAACATACAAAACAAGTGGTGCCCAATGCAATTGCTCACCACCCACCAACCAATGCCCAGCCATTTCACAAGCAGCAGCCCATGCCCAGTTCCTCCCTCTCCCCCAGTTTATATTCTGGGCACAATGGTCTTAAGTATCACTAATATCACTTTGGTCTGTTGGGATCAGTTGCCCTCGCTGTGTGTCCTCATAACTTCTTATGCCCCTCCTGCCCTGTCACTGGCAGGGCATAAGCCACCAAAAAATACTTGACATAATGTAAGAACTGCTCAGCAACACCTAAACCAGCAGTGTGTTACCAACATTATTCTCATCCTAAATCCCAAACACAGCACTATACCAGCTACTAGGAAGAAACCTGTATCTCAGCCAAAACCAGGAGAGATGTTAACTAATGGAAGAACAATCCCTAAATAGTGTTTGGAGAAGCTTTTTTGCACAGCCCTCAATTCAGGCATCCAGAAAGTGCCACCTACTGAATAACCAACACACAAAAACTTCATGGCAATTATATTCCTTTCTCCAGCACTGAACTGGTATCAGCACTTCTGGGCTCCTATTATACACTAGAAACATCACCTTCCTGAATGCAAATCTAGTGGCAAGCTGTTTCTTAGGGAACAACACTTGAAACGCATGCCGCACCCTACGCTGTGTCACAGGATAACAGGTTGGAACAGACCTCTAAAGGTCACCTGGTCCAAAGGTCTGCCCAAAGGAGGGACAGCCTGGACAAGGCTGCCCAAAACCTTGGTCCTGCAGAGTTTTAGTGTCTTCAAGGATGCAGATTTCTCAGCCTTCCTGCTCTCCTGTTCCTATGTATCCCTGTCTTCACACAGGAAATTTTCTTCACAATACTTTATCTGAATTGCCCTTGTTGCAGCTTGTGCCACTGCCTCTTGTCCTATCACTGCGCACTTCTAAAATCTCAGCTATTTCCTCTATATCCCCAAAAAGGAACTGAATATCCTGAAGAATAAATAAAACTTGTTTTCTCGGCCTCTGCTTTTAAGTCATAAGCTCTTAGCCCCCTAATCATCTTGGTGGCCACCATCTAAACTCTTAAAAAAGTTGGCACAACACAGGCACAAACCTATGTCCAGAAGTGAGCCTCCAGGGTGACAGACGTAAGCAAACTTTTAAAATTACCCCTTTGCTGTGGAAAAACACTTCCATTTTTACTGGGGATTTTCTCCAAACTAAAGCACAAAACCAAATACATTTCTTATTGAGCTAAATTAAATGCAAAGAAAGCTCCAATCAGTAGTATTGTAGTACAATTACACAGTATAGTTCACCCCAGTTAACACCTGGTCTGCTGAAGTAACAGAATTCCTAGGTGCAAAACAGCCACCACTTCCTTGGTGGAAAAGGAGTCGCTGGGACAGTATATACACCCCACTGTTAGGGAGAGTTATGGGCAGACAATCCAAATATGAGGACTCACACATCCTCCTTAACAAGTTACACCAGCTGGGCTCCTAAAATCCTAAACAGAGAATTTTGCAACTATTCTTGTTCACAATACATCTTAGCTACACTGCCTGCCCTGTCTTTGGATACAGAGATTATTTTTATACCCACAAATTAAAAAAGTTGAGGACACTATCCCCAAGCTCTGAGGCCAAACAGCACAGCACAGCTTGCTTCTACACAGTGGAAACCTCTTAACCCTTAAAAAGTGCCAGATTCAAACTGTGAGCTGGTGGGGGACACTCCTCTCAGGCTGGGCTGAACCTGGCATGTTCAACAAAGTCACTGCGGAGTTAAAAGACAGACGGGGAGACTGACCACATAAACCCCACTTCCCCAAGAAACTAACAAAAATGGGTTTATATTTCAAATGTAGGAAACAAAAGATGCTGTAGTTAAAATGGAGGAGAGTTCAGAAATTAGACTCTGATGGTTGTAGGCCCTCTATCCTACCTTTTATACATGCCAACCAAAGCTGAGATTGTTTGGAGTCTGAGGTTTGTAAGTTTGTACTCTGAACCTGAAGTCGGTCCATGCTATGTCAGCACTCCAGGAAATCAGCATTCCTCAAACCCCAGAGGGACTGGATGTGGTTTTGGAGCAACACTTCAGTCTGGCCACTCCAAGAAGTCTTTCACTTACTGACCAGGCAGCAGCAACTACAGCAGTAAACCCGAGTTTACATCATGGGTTAAACCCCCAGGGCCTGCCTGTTAATTATACTCGGTTTAGTAAAGCTCTTGTTCTCATACCATGCCAGTGAACATAGCACGGAGTATTTTTTCCTGCTGGGAAAATTCAGAATCCTTTGATCTAAGCTTGCAAGTGAGAACAGTTTGTACTGCTTCTGTCAGGATTTTCAAATGGTTTGAGTTTTGTTCTTCACCAGAAGACATTTCACAGCTCTACATTTTGCATCTATTACAAAATTAAAGGTATCTTCTAGGGTAATTTTTAATGTAAATCTAACTAGCATCACCTTCCAGAAAGCCTAGAAAATTTCCAACTCTTTTGATTGTTAAAGACAGCAGCCATTTTTCAGAATTAATCATCATGTGAAAAAATAAGTCAAAAATAGCTAGGTCAACCCCCTTATTACTTAAATGATTTATTCACTTAGCAAAGATTGACCTAACAAAATTAATTCTTTAATGTCCCACTCTGCTGGATGCTACAGTAAGATCAAACACACTGTCATCTAGATAATTCACTTCTTTCATACAGGTACACCAGACTCTGTCCTAATTCCACTGGAAAAGCCAGTAATTGTATCCCTTGTGGCACAGTTTTGGTTTTTGGTTTTTTGGGGTTTTTTTTACAGCTCAGATCTTCCCCTTACCATTTCATCTTTCTCTACTGCATTTTCAAAATAAAATATTGAAAATCATAGGAACGAAGGGCCTTTTTTTATTTTTGCAATACCCAGCATCTTGCCAGGTGTCACAATATTACTGAGTAACAGATGAATAATAGATTAGATATCCACATGTATCCAAATTACTAAGGGATGCAAGTGCTATTCAACATGCTCTAAAAACAGACAGTTCATTTAGGTAGCATGCTGTAAGGGTAATTAAAAAGTGGAACACACTTCCTCTGGAAGATATGAAATTTCCAATGCAGAAAATTTTGAAGAACAGGATAAACATCTGCTGGGTCTAGTTTAAGAACAGGCAACTGCAATCTTTGGGAAGGACATTATTGCTGTGCCTGTGTTCAGGGCAGTAAATCAACCCATATCCCATCACAGACCTGACCATTACAATCTGGACATCTCTACTGAATCTATATTTCAAAATCTGCTTCTGGTAAATTTTAAAATCTGCTTCTTTTAGGCACAGGCCAATAAGCACTCTCCCAACAATTCCAAGGCACAGCTAAGGAGCTAAGATGGACTGGGCACTACTCCCATGGCCAGTTTAGAAGCAGTCACCTTCTTTTAAAGCTTTACAGAGCTTTATAGAATGGATGGTGACAGCTGGTCTGGTCACCAAGAACGAGCTTTTCCTAAGGCTGTATGGTTATGATTGTGCACTGGCTTTGCAGGCCAGGAGAGGAAGATTTGCAGCAATGGTAAACATAACACAAACAAACAAACAAACAAAAAAAAAAAACAAAAATACAGACACATATTTCAGTTACACTTTTAATACCTGATGGAATGCTGAGACCCTGCTCCATGGCTGAAGCGACGGGCATAAGCACAAAACAAATCAACTTTCCTCCTAAGAACTTCCACACAACTTGTGAAATGGTGAAGGGAAGACAAAAACTGATGGGCCAGTGTTCAGTTAAAATACATCACTGCAGCTCTGCTGTTCACACTGAAATTATGACACTTTTACAGACCTGGTCCATCTGGTCCCCTGACCTGCCCTTGGTTTCTGTTTTGAAGATGTAAAGCTTGAGAGAGACCAGACTATATTTGGGAATCAGACTGTGATCACTTCATGAAAATTATTTCTCATTTACAAAAAATAATAAGTAAATGATAATACTTCAAAGTCAGTGCCTAGAAACACTCTTTTTACTGCATATCAAGTATTTTCTTTTCTTGACTCTGAAACAATTCAGTTTTGTCTGCAGTACTGCACACTTAATTCCCTCTACTGCAACTAATGGGATTTTACTATTGACATATTCTTTACCGTAAAGAACAGTTTCAGGGTTATGTTCAAAAAATCAGATTCATGATAAAAAGGTAGGAGAGAGAAGAAAATATTTCAGATCAAGATTCTCTAGAAGAATATTTTCAAAATAAGCTTAGCCCTTTCTGTCTGTACAACCATAGTAATGTTGACTTCTTAACTATAAAAGCTCTTAGTAACTATCATTCTATTCTTTTTAAAATATGTGCTTTTGTTTATTAGTAAGCTGTCAACACACTGTAAAGTCTCTAATGCTGGTTGATGGTGACATTCAAATCCCTTAGTATTTTAAGCCATTTCAGGTAGGAAACTGAAAATCATTAAGAACTCTCAAAAGACTTTTTCTTAACTATTTGTGAGTTCCTAAATCAATCCACCCTTAAGTCACTGCCATGAATTCCCACCCCACTTTTCTGAGTAAGTGCCCAAGCAGAACAGGAAAGCTGTACATTTTTCAGAGCAAAATCAGAGCCTGCATTTACTGTCTCTAGAGGAGCCATGACGACATTGCACAGGACTTTGGGAGACCTCAGTTTAGAGCTCTACTTTCCTAGAAGATCCCCACATAATTTTGGGCAACTTAGTGAGCCTTTTATCTCAGAGAGTGTAACTCCCACTGGTTTCAAACAGGGTCTACCACTGCTATATCCCAATTGCAGCCAAGTGAGACACAGAGAAGCACTCTCCTTGCATATTCTTTTTTTCCTGGGAAAGGAAACCCGGACACAACCTGAAAGGGAGCCACAAGCAGCCATGACCCCAGTTTGGACAAGATGCTGAGGGAGAACTCCAGAGCACTCTGCTGAGCAATGTGACTGTGGTTGTTCTGTAAATAGGAGGGCTAACTCAGTCCAAGTCTGATTATACTCACATTTGTTCCAGACTTCCTCACAGTCACAGCTGCGTGGGACAGACCACATTCCTGCAGGTGATCTGACAGTACGTCTGGTCAGTTGGGAGACAGGTGCAGTTCACTTGTATGTCCCACATCAGAAAGCAAAATTCAGACTGTGTCTGACTCTACACCAGAGTAAGAGCATTGTGCTTTCTGCCAGTCAAACCTCCAGAAATATTTCAGGGTTGGGATTATCCTGGGCTTAACTCTTTTAGAAACTATTTGACTTCTATCCCAAGTTAGCCAAGGCCAGTGCCAAAAATTGTGACTTCTTACAACAGCCAGAGAGTCACATGGATCAAATGTCAAACTTACCTTCCAAGGTGCCTGGCCCTCCGAGAACCCACCCACTCACACTCACAGTCATGGACTTTGACTATGAGATGACTATTCCTCTGGTTCTGACATTGCACTATATTTCAAATAGTTGAAAATTGATGCTATACTTCATGAAGTCCCTGTAAAGGACAGAATATTTTCTTGAGAGCATCTAAAGTCAAAAATTCAAACTGAAGACTCAAAACCTGTCTGCAATGAATCCCCACGTTCAAACAAAAGGAGAACTGGCCCATAGCCCCACAGTCAGGGTATCAAACTGGTACCCAAGAGTCCAGGAAAATTATTACGAGGCCAGTTGAAGGGCGGAACCACAGTCCCCCTACCAACCCCCCAGCTGCACATTCCCCACTTTCCTAAACCTTGCCCTTGTGTCAGCACTGAAAAGTAACACCACTAAAGCCAGAAAAAATAATGTCCAGCTAGATCAATGGGATGATCTGGCTCACCACATACCCATACAATTGCTACTGCCAAAGAAAGAGAGAAACTAAATCAGCGGTGCACACTACAAGGGACACCTCTACTGAAATTCCAGGCAGTCCTGAAATTGTATCTCAAGGCTTGTCTACTCCTTTCCCAGAGATTTCTTGGGAGACTTACCACATTTCCCTTGGTCTCACTTTTCCTTAACTTCCCAGCTGTACAGTGCTTCCCTCCTCAAGGAGACACTTTGACAGAATGCACAGAAGGACTGAGACACTTTTGGACTGACCCTGCATAAAAGGGTTCAAACTTTACAACAAATTGAAAAGTACAAACTGATGCCTGAAACCAAGAACTTTTGAAGTAGCTGCAGAATATATGGTAAGTCACGTACTGTGCTGCTCTGTGCTACTGTTCTGATGTCAGTGAGGGAACATAAATCAGAGTGGAAAAACAGCAGTAGTTCTGATCTATACAGACACCTCACATGACTTGGCATGCTTTCTTTCAGCAGGATTGGACAACAAATTTGATCATCAGACTCTGTATTTTCTGCGTTTTTAAAGTAAGCTTTTACCATATTTCAGCTGGCTTTGATGACTGCTGTGTGTATATATGTTCACAGATAAACAAATCTGTACATCTGCACATGCTCAGGTGTGGAGAAGGGCCAAAGACTGAAACTGGCCCACCTCCCTTACAAACAGGCCCTGCTGCATCAGGTAAGCAGATACTATCAGGTAGTCTGTATTGGCGTTAGTGACCTGGAGCTATAAGAAAAGCAGAAAGTATCTAAAACCATTAGAAGCTATTTCCATGGGTTTATGCCTCAAATCATAACATAATTATGTGGAGCATTTTCTATCTGATCTCCTTCACTGTCTCCCCACTTTTTCTCCAGTCCTCTTCATGGAAGCAGGCTCATTTTACTGTAATAGGAGTTCACCTACCTAACTTCTAACCCTGCACTGATGACAACAAAACCTTATGTACGTACACTAAGCATTTACCAGTATTTGCTTCCTGAGACAGCCGAGACAGGGACACAGATAAAGCTATCCAGAAAATAAACCATTTCGAAACACCCTCCAGACCAGGAGCCAAATTAGTGGTCAAAAGATCTATCAAGGCTGATGACTTTACATGTGAAAAAAAAAAAAAAAAATCTGCTAGATGGTCTGCAACATCAAGGCTGGGATACCACCTCTACGCAATTCCTCTATGTGACAGGGACAACAATATGGCAGTGTTTTGTCTCCTCCCCACAAGACATATATGCTTTTAGTTTTGCTTCCTGAAGGTAGAGGAGATACACTAATCAACAAAAAGGTAATAACTGTTGGGGGGGATAACATAGAAGAAATACAAAATACCTGAAAGTTTTGTTTCCTGTGTAGACATTGCCCTACTGCTAGCGAGGCTCTGCTATGTCATTAAATCCCTCTGTCCTGTTACTGCTGTCATTTTTCCAGCTCAGGGAAAGTATTAGTGAAGCAGTGGCATAATGCAGCGATTTGCATCAGCAGCTGCCAGGCAAAGGGAAGCAAAATCCCTAGAGCCAAAGGGGAAGCAGCAGCAGCGCACAGAGGGGCAGTGGCCACCACCAGCTCACACAGCTCGGCGGGGGACGGACCCCAAACCGAGACCCCCGCGCGGGATGCCTCCCTCTGAGGAGACACCTGGAAAGCATCACACCTTCCCTGTGCCCAGGTCCCGGCCACAAAGCAGTGTGCGGCCACGATGCGCCCGGCGACCGCGGCGCAGCTGTCACTGCCCGGAGCCAGGCGGCCCCGTAAGGAAAGGCGGGCAGGGGATGCGGGCAGGGGATGAGGGCAGGGGACGCGGGCAGCCGCCCGGAGCCCCGCCAGGATGCCCAGGCCCCGCTGCCTTCAGCCGGCTCCCGGCCTT
>VZRO01008008.1:983440-1020654 GCA_013397915.1 Daphoenositta chrysoptera | reverse complement strand
AAGAAAAGATGGCAAAGAATATATACAAAAAAAAAAAAAAAAAAAAAAAAAAGAAAGATCAAAGGTCATTATTGAAGCACTCTACTAGTTTTAGGCCTGAAAACAAGTTTTTGAAAGCTGCATTTCCTGCAACTGCATGTTGTAGTCCCCAAAACGTACATGCAGCTAAAGCCTGGGAAGAGTACCTTGCCGAGTAATTAGCGCTTAAGCCTTCAATTTCTGTTAAATTTCTGGTTACCCTGTAAAACAGTCCCAGTGGAATCCTCTCCAGGTCATCATCCAATTGCAATCCTTCATATTGTTTTCTGAGACATATCTTCCTCTTACAGCTGTCTTAGTTCTCTTTCCATGTTGGCCAGTCTTTGTACAGCTCAGCTACGACAGAGCCACTGGGTGATAGGAGCTGGTGCAAACTCACAGACTTCAATCCCTGCCTCTTGTTCTCTCCTCTATTCCCGGTTACACAGCTACACTAATGAGTACACTTCAGTTTTAGAACAGAAAAGTCAATGAAGAGAGTTTCTGCCCAGGCATGACAAACAAGGGTGTATTCTTAGTACCAAAGAGAAAATAATACAGAACTGCTGCAAGAAATACCTGTAGTTTCATTTCCCAGGCATTTCATATCTGATGCCTTGCCAGTGGGCAGTCTGTAGGCAATGAGAAATGCTGGTAAATAATCCCATGCTTGTTAATACAAGAAGCTTTATCTGTGTTGACTGTGGATCCTACCAGTGCTCTGCTCACCACATTTGTCTGGAATACAATCCCATATTGTGTTCCCGCTGAGAGACTGGTAACCTCTAGCCATCACCATCCATGTTAGGTGGGAGGAGTCCTCTAACATATTGGTCCTCTATGGTCTTCTGCTACTATGCTAAAGTCAAAACATGATCATAACATACTGAATCAAAAACACTGTCTTTCCACAGTCTCAACAACACCCACCCTTTCATGCTTCTCTGAGAAATCCAGAAGCTCGATTCTCATTTTTGGAAGTATTAGAGTGTGTTTAGCTACATATCATATCCAACCATCTGCTGCTTGATATAAAATAGCCGACAGAATAATGCTCTACATTTTAAATGGTTCCATGTGCAAGGTCATGTTCTATCTTCCTACAGAGCAGAGTAAACACAGCCATGATACACACAAGAGGCTGTGGGAAGTGCCAAAAGCTTGCACAGCAACAGTGAGCTTCAGTTAACAATAGGGCACCATCCTTCTGTGCATTTTCACTCTGTTCATATTCATGGTGTGATCAGTGTGCATAGTGGTGTTCCTCAGATTATTTCAGTGGAACAAACTCTGCCAACTCGTTCTGAAATCCTTACTAGTGCTGCACTTCAGCTCCTAACTGTTCTCCTCAATTAGTTCTATCTAGAGGATGAAGCCCGAGTACATAACCAGTACTTTGGTATCGTCCGAGTCTTAGCATGGTTATGGCTGGATTTGAGTGGATTTGACTCAGCCCAATGCAGAGTTTGGAGGATAGTACAGTCAGAGATGGTTCCTAAAAATAATCTGGAGTTACCCACAGACTAGCTGGCAGAGGGAGTATGGCCCTAGCAAGAGGAAAGTCCCTGACAGTGTCATTTCCAAAACACACTCAGGAATGATGAAGTTCTGAAGCATTATTGTTTTCTTCCTGAAAGGTTTCCCCCTTGACAGGTTTCTTTCTGGAGGTATTGTGTTAGTCAGCAGATGTTTGTTTACCAAGGTTTGATCTAAAACTGTCCACAAAATTTTGAAGGACCTGCTCATGGAAGTTTTGCTTTCTATACCTTTATTGGTCAATTTATATTAATTCATTATTGCTTAACTCTTGATCCTTGTTTCAAAGACCTTATAGATTATGTACTCACTCTGTGTTTGTACAGTTCTGGCACAGTGGAGTTCTAGCCTCTGATCTGGGCTCATAATTACTATGAAAATACACTTAAGAAGAAAGCTGAACTGTGTAGTCTTCTGTAAATTAATAAAACTGGGTTTAAAAAGAGTTGACAAGCACAAAAGAGGTAATTAATCCAAGAACAGATTTGTAGAAAAAATTATGTAAGTCCATGCAAGGGGGGAAAAAAGCCTTCAATTCTATCTTAGGACATTGTATTTTCCTAGCAGAGATGTTGCCAGTGAGCAAAATAACCATTCAAGCCATTGTGCATTAGCAGTAATGTCTGGCTTTCCCCCTCTAAAACTAGGGTTGATGTTCAGGCACACAGGACCTGGGTTATGAATTACTGCAATCGTTAATGCATGCCCAATGTGCAGGTAAAAATTATTCAGTAAGTAGAAAAGATGAGCTTTTAATTTTTAATTTATAATTAACTCATAAGCAAAGGTGGCTCTGGAGTCGTGCTGACATTCTTTATATAAGCAATAAACTCAGAGTAGCTCAGGCAGTGTAAATTAAGAGTTGATCTAGTTTTATTCCAGTGTACACATCAAAAAACAGTTTACTGACTCTGTAATTACCTGATTAAATATCCCCCCATCCTAACAAAGGAATTATTCTCCTGATGTAAGTAGATATTTTTACAGTACCTACAGCTTCCTCTGATAATCTACTGAATTTTCNCCCCCCCCCCCCTTCTTTTTCTCTTCCTTTTTTCTTCAAGTCAAATTACCTAGTACTTAATTTCGTCCTTCATTTGAAGGCACAGTAGTGCAGGGTGTTGTAGCATGTAAATACTGGCATTTAATCTGCCTCTAAGTGCTTGATTGATTTGAGAACATTTTTAAAAAGTATACGTAACTATTATTTAGTTGCAGAGATTTCTAAAACATTTCTTCCCTCCCCCACTCCCTTGACTTTAACTTGTTGCCGGTTTTGACTGTGCTGCTGCTTTTGATTTGTATCTGTCCCCGTCAGCTCCTTGCAGTTTGACAGCTTTAACTTTGGGATGTTGCTTTCTGTATCATCATAGTTCCTGAGTATTGTAATCATTTGCTGACAGTTGCACACACCAGCCAATACAGTTCTGACAGCATTTCTTTCTACTTTGACCTGTGTGTTAAGAGCTGAGATGATGACATCATCCTCAGGAGGACTGTGACGTCATCAGAAGTAGTATAAAGTTTCAGTCAACAAAGAGGCAGGACTGTGACCAGTGAAAAGCAAAACTGAGAGGATTATTTTGTCAAATGATCAAATGTGGGATTGCAATTTTCCAGGAACTGTTGCAGCTAGAATAAGAGGCAGGGCAGGAAGCGTTGATCATGTACCAAAATGCTCATCTGTTATGATAACATCTCACATGCCATCAGTGCTCACATTGCATAACCAAACTTGATTTTGAACCAAGTACTTTTGGACTTGGTTTTGTGACAGATATACCCTTTCCTCCACCTCACTAAAAAAAGGGGGGATCTGTAGCAAATGAACCACTAGACAAGTCTTTTTTCCTTCTCAGAATATAACAAGTCTTGATGATGAAGGTTCTCAAAAGAGCCTTTCTTTTTCCTCTAGATCCACATCCAACCATGCAAAGCCCACGAAAACCTCAGTGCTTCCTTTATATCCTCGTAGCTCTTTCCCCAGTCAAAACTCATTTCTCTGCTACGAAATACTTGGCTACTGAGAAACAGAGGCTTCTATTGACTCCTATGATCCAAACATCGTCAAAGCAGAAGAGTGTGGGACTATTTAAATTAGGAACAAGAGAGGCTAAATATATCAACCCTGCTGGAGGTACACTTGTACCAGTCCAATCTCATCAGAAAGCAATTTAGCTCCAAATCTGTAAATAGCCGTGGTTGAGCTCTCTAAATATAATCTTAAAAAGCTTAGAAAAGCTTGAGCCCTGATAAAGCAAAGCAATCGCATGTATGAGATTATAGATATAACAGTGAAATCATCAGCGTGTTCTTTCTTTGGCCAAGACCACAACTCCTGCATATGCTTGTTCAAACACAAGCCTTTATCCTGCTCAGGCAAAATACATACTGGTCTCTAAGTGCACACACATACGAGAAATGAGAAATCATACACAACTCCATGGAAAAACCCTCCATCCTGCTGTGGACAGAAATGCTTTCCAGCCCAAAACCTAGCTTTTCATCAGTCCAATACATCTATGCATGACCAGCAAAGCTTCTGCCCAGAACATTGTTTTCAAAGCACAGCAAACCAAAATGATCGGTATTACTTGTTCAGAACAAAGCAGTACAAAACATGCTTTGAGAACTTCAAACAAAGCTGGTCTGTTTCCCAGGGTATAATCTTTTCTTCATGGTACCTGCAATGCTTGGAAACTAAAATGGCAATCTTAACCCCACAGAGGAAAAAGGTATTTGGAAACCAGCTCCTTATGTTGAGAAGTTTGTTGCTTTTCTCCCAGCCTCATGTCTGCAATTTCTAAATCAGACTGCCTACCAATGTCAAATTATCCTTGCAAACAGGTTCTGAAAGTTGTTGCTTGAGGGTTGTAAAACTGAACACCTTGATTAGTTCACTGTGTTGTTTCCACCTTACCAGGCAAACTGTAGGTAGCAAAGATGCAACAGCTGCACCCATGATAATAAACCAATTAGTAGATACTTTGTGTAAACCTTTTTATTCTGGTGGGCTAAGAATTAAGTGCTAATATAGCTCATCTTGAAGTTCATTCTGTAACTCCATGGAGAGAGTGAAGTATTGAAAATGTGTTTTATAATACCAGTAGCAATATTTGGTGCTTCTCTCTGTGACAGACAAATTCTTCACTTCTGTGCAGACCAGGGCAGAGGGGGGGCTGTGCTGCGTGTGCTCCTGGTGAATGCAGGGGCACTCTGTCCCTGGCTTGGCATTACAGGAATCAGGTTTGCTTGGCTTTGAAGTGAGATATTTCTGTACTCTCCCAGGTACTGTAATTAGTTCTGGCTGTCATATAAACTGCATGAAAAGGGTTTTAATCTCCCCTCAAGAAAGAGGCAGAGGATTGTGAGCCATCTGTCAGGAGAAGAGGCAGACTCTGGCTGTTGTCTCTCTCACCAGTGAACTGATGGGGGAGGCTTCTGCAGGTACTGCCCAAGAGTTCACATCTTGATCCCTTCATCCAAAGTAAAAAAGATTTACTACTTTTATTCTAAAAAAACCAGTGAGATAATGCAACTCCTTACTACTCTGTGTTTTCCTCTCTCACTAATACTCAATTTTCTTGAATATTTGAAGTGATAGAATATAATCAGGTTAGAGCAATTTTTTTAACAACTCTGTGTAACATTTAAAAGAGTAATTTTCCCAATTCATCCTCTGCAGCAGGTGTGGGTCCTGTGCCTCCACCTGAAAGACTCCTGCCTTTCCTCCTCAGGGCATTCTGTAACAGCAAGGTACAAGGGAGCTCTGACCCCAAGATCTTTCTACACTGTCCTCTCATTTCTTCTTCTTCTTGAAGACACCTTAATCTGGCAGCACGGATTTCAGATCTCTCTGATCTTTAACCTCAAGACTCTGTATTGGGTGATTTGGGGGGAGAGGTGAGATACTGGTTTGGGATAATCTATCTTAGAAGCGTTTTCCTTTTAATTCCATTATTGGGGATTTTAGTGATCACAGTTTGAGACAAGGGCTGTGCTTGTTTTGAATTGAAAGTACAATTATCCATTGAATTATTGTGATAAATTTTTATCAGGGAAAATTTGAGCTGTATGGAACAATGACAATGTTTAAAAGTATATTTTGCTTAAGCAAATAATGTTTTCAGTCTTGTTTGCTGTAAAAGATGACAATCTTATTGTTTGTGGCTGTTTTGTTCTTAAAAATATATTGCTATAGATAAAGTTAATAATCAAAATGGTGTGAAAATCCTAGGAACAAGGTGAGGCACAGAATTAAATCCTGAACATGCAGCCGCAAGACAATAAATTCTCTTTAATTATTTGCATCAAGCCTGGGCAATTAATCAGTAAATAAGTTTGTTTACTGCATTCTTTCTCTTATCTAAGCAGTTCATTCTCCTGGTTTAGGCTGAGAACATGTATAAAACTCTAACTGGAACCTCTAAGTCAGTTGTGTTAAAGCAGGAACATTGTCATTTATTTCTGGTTTTTAGCTGCTGTCATTCTTTACATCTTCTGTAAGGACATGCATATCTATGTGATATTATCTGAAAAATTAGCTTCATTTTTATGATTTATTAGATTCATTTTTATAAATCTGGAGTGCTAATACAGTTAATAGATGTGATTGAGTTTGCAAAATCATGAAAATGGCACTTTATGTCAGTTTCATATTCAAATTTCTTTGAGCGGCAGAAATGTCCCAGGTAATTCAGTAAATCCTTCCCTCAAACTACTTCAGTGTCAAAATGAGTGTAGTCTCTCCAGAAGTGTTATAGCACTAAAATCCCTGAACATAGTAATGAATGTTATTTTAGAACTAAAATTAAACAGTGTTTCATCTCCATTAGTCTAAAAATAATTACTTGGAAAATTAAATTTAGATTTGCCGTGACAAAGGGTATATTAACCAGTGGAGGAACTATAGTCTGTGGTTTGAAAGAAAGCAATTTTTTTCTCTGATTTCTGCCATTGTGTTGAAAGCTGAGCAAAAATTAAAATTTTACTCTAATGAAAATTTCAGTATAAAAGAATCTTGAAGTCAAAATGCGCAACATTTTTGTAAGTGAAACACACCTGTCTTAAAGGGGGGTTTATTATGTCTATGTAAACTGGTCACAAAATATGATGTATTTGAATGGCTCTCAGGAGGCAATGACCCATTAGAAGGAAATGTAATTCAATGTTGAACTGAGCAAGCTGAAACAATTTTAGTTAGTCCAGTATTAAGATACTATAAATGAGTGTATTATCAACCCTGCGTGCTCTACATCTAACTCTTTAGATCCTGCCCTTACATAAATGGGTCAATTCTGTCTCCATGTATTCCTGGTCACTGTTTGAAAAAAGCTTACCAGCACTTGCACATACATACAAGTATTGTTTCAAAACATTATGTTTGAGTTATTTTGAGAATATATGTGCATTCAAGAATGAACACAATATGAAAATAATTTATCCTTGTTCCATAAATACGGCAGAAGCGTGTGTTAAAACAAGCACTTTGTGTAAGTCTATTTAAATCATTTACTTTGGTGAAATTAGTGAAATCCTTTTTATGAGGTCCAGCATGCCCTGGGACAGAAAGCCTTTGTCCTGGTGGCCTGTATGGTTTCCGTATTACTTTATGCAAATGTGAGAATTCATCAGGTACTTTGCCTCATTCCTGCTACCCTCGTTCCAGTTTACTGTACTGTTTATCTTCTTCAGACAAATCTACATAGTCTACATAATCTACACATAATCTACACAGTCTCTCAAAGCCAGCAGCTTCTGCCCACGAAAACAACATCAGCTTGTTTTACTGTGACTCGCACGTCAGCAACATTGTGTTGGTCGTATCACGTGCAAAGAGAATTCCCATCCCAGTGAGTTTAGCGTCTGAAAGTATCAGGCCTGCTGCTCAGTTCACACAAAGCAATATAATCCCATTCAAGCCAGTGAACTGTCTTACACAAGCAAAGGGTTTGCTCATTGTTTCAAACAGGTGAAGATTTTTTTTATTTTAAAGCAAGACTAGGAAAGGCAAGCAGTGTTTTTTATCAAGCTCTGCCATAGTACAAGAAGAGACAAAGGACTGGTCAGAAAACAAAGAAAATAATCCTATTTAATAGAACAAAAAACAAAGTCATACCCACAGGTAGTTCAGAGTCACGTCAAGGTACATGTCTGCTTCTGATGTGAACTCTTCAGACACCGTTTTCCCCATTCCCACCCCCACACTGCAATTTGGACACAAACAAAACAGCCTCCCTGTGCAGTCATCCCTGTGTATCAGATGTCCCTCCCCTGCAGCCCTAGATGACAGCCCAGTTCATTCACCCTGCGTGTTTTTCATGTTGCTTGCATGGGGTTGGGATCATGCTTGTTGCTTATCTACCTTGTCCAGGTCAGATGTTATTTGTTCTGTGTAATTCTGCTTCCTGTGGCAGATTCAGCCTGATTTGTTTTTCCCACTTTCTGTTTCATACTGTTAACTTCTCTCTGCAGATATTGGCACAGCTTAGTGCAAATACATCTTCTATTTGCACAGTCTCTGAGACTTTTTTATCGTTAGTGGTTAGTTAATTTCCCACAGTGTTCTTTCTGTAGAGTAGAATTTAAATGTAGGGCATCCACATTACAAAACTCTTCCTCCTCCTCTTCTTCATATATTTCTATCCTAGCTTATGAGAAATTTAGAACAAACACCATAGTACTGTTACATTTTAAAAATTCAAAATTTTGCCCAAATAACACATAACCTGATTATTATTATTTCCTAAAGTATAATCTTATTGAGAGTATGTTTTATCCTCCATTCTTTCAAAGTTACAGCACAAGTTCACATGGCATGTTTTGGTTACCCAGCAGATGTTCTTGTAAAGTTCAGAATCTCACCTGAATACAGATCTGAATGTTCCCAAAGTTTGGAATGAAGAGGTCACATCTGTAGTATTGCTTTACATGTGTTTAATTTTCACATTTGATGTTGTCCTTTGCTAACTGGAGTTCCTTCCATGTTTATTTGACTGGCACTTTGAATTCACAGGTACCTTTCTGTCTGCAAAGTACAGCTGCTGAATTGGATGACCAAACCCAAGCCCTGCCAACAGCAGCCAACCTCATCCTCATTTCAGACTGCATGTTTGGCTTATCTAGCTGTCCAGTTTACATGACATTGCTAATATCAAACTCATCTTGAAGGTTAGGTCCTCAATTTGCTGAAGCTGACATACCTTCCTACATCTGCCAGACCCAACTGAGAGGCTGCCAGGCTCTGCCAACCAGCTCCCACACTGAGGAGCTACAAGCAAGTCTCCACAGGCTCCTGGATCAAGAAGGTTCCTCTGGAAACTTTAGAGAATATCCTGCACTGCACTGTGTAGGTTGTCTGGAACCCCAGAGTGGGATTTCCATGAGATAGCAGTGTAGCTGTGCTAACATTACACTCCACCCAGGCTAATCCATCTGTGAAGCCTATGCAGAGCTGTACAGTGGCTCCAAAAGCTCAGCTGAGCGGATGTGATTGCACGGCTCTGCTTGGTGCTGGTTGGAAATGCTGTGGACTTACCTGTGATTTCAAACATGTCAGCCTCTAAATACTCTGCCCCACCATCTCTGTAAGGGTAGGTCACTCTGAGGAATAGAGTCCAGAGTCACTCAGAAAAGCATCAGGTTGTTCCCTGGATCTGCCTCTTTGCCTCCTCCACCAACCATTCAGCATTCACAGTTCTATAACTGGCGTGGGAAGTGCTGTTCTCCCCCTCTCATTCCTTCTCCTGAGTAGTTCTTCTGTCAATCCACGGCTGTGTCCCAAGACCACCACCTCACAGATGTGCTCTCTGCCTTCCGAGAGAGCAGCAGCAGGAATGTCTGGGCATGTTTTCCCTGGCTTGGGACATGTCTTGCATCTCGCATTTGCCACAGGTTTGCTCACTCTGTGCTTATTTCCCAGGTCAGGTGCCAAATTTCCAAATTTTTATGCTGTTTCCATCACTAGCCTGCTAATACTAGCCCCATATGAGGGCCACCAGTTTCACAGAGCCACCCAGCCTTTCACAGGAATAATAATACCACATTATAGTGGTAACATACAGTAACACAGTGTCCGAAGAGTGACACTTGGACATGCTGCACTGGCTACCAGGATGTGGGCAAGAATTAACCACTCATCATCCTGCTTTACTAAAGACCACTGGGCTTCAAGCTGGGCCTGCCCTAAGGCACTGGAGTTAAAAAGCAAATTAACAATTGAATTCCTACATTTAGGTTGCGCGTCCAGACATTCCGAATCCAACCAGGATCTTTCATCAATGGAATCTGAAAGAAACAAAACATAATGAGAAATAATGCAGTTAATTAACCATACACAGAAGTTAATATATATGGGCCTCAATCATGGCCCTTGAAACCCAGCTTCAATGACTACCTCTCCTTTGTAAGCCACATGGCCTTTGTGTCATCCTCACTTTTTATCTGGACTGAGAAATTATCTCAATTCTCTCTTTCCACCACCTCAGTTTTCAGGGGTTTTGCAAAAGAATTTAGTCCTTTGCTAGTAAAATCTGTATCATCATCTGGAGAGAACTTGGTAGCAGGCGACCCCTGTGAGCTTTGAAGAAGCATAGACCACAGCAGTCTCTGTTTATTCTTTCACAGGATGATGATGCCAAAGATCTTTTCATATGGCATCATCCCTAAATGTGTTCATGGTACAGGAAGACCTCTAGTACCCAGTAGGACAGGAAAAGCAGTTGTGTAGGACAAGAAGAACACACTTCAGCCCCTATGAAGCAACCTGGTGTTCTGGGTCAGCATAGCAGAGGCATGAGTTAATTCCACAAGTAGTGATCTGCAGACAGGCAGCACAGGAGCCTCAGCAGAGTGACTGTGCTTACAGAGACAGAGCCCCACAGCTGAGGTGACAATTACTGTGACAACCTCTTTATGAACACACAGAAGTAGGAGTGAATGGTGATTTCATTTTTAAAGAAGCCAAAGTCGCAAGACACATTTACATTAATTAATACCCACTAAGTACTGTAAGCTTTCAGTGTTGCTGAAGATGAAGGGATACAAATAAATAAAAGGAAAAGTTATTGAAGAGAAATTCTGAACTGCATTTTACAGTACTTCTTATTCCATAGTGAAGTTTCGTACTGAAAGGACTAACTCTACAAGATCAATAAATATGATGATGATGACTAACTCTACAAGATCAATAAATATGATGATGATGATATGACCAAATAATTTGAAAGATTTCCCTTTCTTCCATAGAAAATCTATGGCCAAATTTGCAGGTGGTGTGTTCTCAAAACACCCATATTCCCTCATATTCAAATCTCAACATTTTTCAAGCACAAATGCTCACCAGGAAAAAAGAAAAAACATTCTGCTATCTACCATTCTCAAGTTATGAGACACCCAGAATACAATGTAGAATTTTACTGAGCAAGTTGAAAAGGCATGAAATGATCCTTTTTCTGAGCTTTCTTCCATTTGAATAACGACAATGAAACCATTTCAAATAGGGAGCAATCAGAAATAGCAAAACAAGCACTACAGATATAAATTCACCTAGTTCTGGTAAGTCCAGTTCTTAAGGGTTCCATTACTGTTAATAACACTGGTAATTACACGCTCACTCTGGTATATAATTAGAATATCATTTGGTGTGGGGGATGTGACAAATAAGTTTGAGGTGGCACTATCAGAGGAAGACAGAGAGGTCTGGCACATAGGCTTCTCTGTTCACAATAATATCTTGCACTTGGAACATTGCACTAGGGATTGCACCACACTATCCAAACAGAATTTACCAAGTCTCTCAACAACCTTATGGAACAGGAGATATTATAAATTCCATTTATCAAATTAAGAAACTGATATACACCCTGATTAAATTACTTATTCTGCATTACAAAGGAATTCTAGCATCTGAATTAGGAACAGACGTCTTTCCACATGGCCTGTTGTTTTAACAAGTGGTCTATCTTTTCTATTCTCAGAAGCAGAATAAAAATACTGGCACTGTTGCACCAATAATTGAAAGAACAGAAATTATCCCACAGGCTAAATTAATAATTGAAATACAGATGCATGTTGTATGCAAATGCTGAATTCAATATAATTATATTTTCCTGTTGCATGTGCCTGTTTGTGTTTAAGAGGTATCATAAAGTGGTTTGGGTTAGAAAGAACCTGACTAGCCATTTAGTTTCAACACCTCTGCCACGGGCAGGCACACCTTTAATGAGACCAATGTGCTCAAAGCCCCATCGAACCTGGCCTTGAACACTTCCAGGAATGGACCATCTGCAACTTCTCTGGGCAACCTGTTCCAGTGCCTTACCACCCCCACAGTAAAGAATTTCTTCCTAATATGTAATCTAAGCCTACCTTCTTTCAGTTTAAAGATGTTCCTCCTTGTCCTGCCACTACAAGCCCTTGTAAAAAGTCCCTCTTCATCTTTCTTGTTGCCCTGTTCGGTACTGGAAAGTGCCATAAGTTCTCCCCAGAGCCTTCTCTTCTCCAAGCTGAACAACCCTAATTCTTTCAGCCTGTCTGCAGAGGAGAGGTGCTTCAGCCCTCTGATCATCTTTGTGGTCTCCTCTGCACTTGCTCCAACAGTTCCACATCTTTCCTGTGCTGGGGACCCCAGACCAGGATGCAACACTCCATGTGAGGTCTCACCAGAGCAGAGCAGAGGGGCAGAATCACCTCCCTCATCCTGCTGCCCACGGGGCTTTGGATGCAGCCCAGGACACAGTTGACTTTCAGGGCAACAAGCACACGTTCTTTCTTTTTTTTTCTTTCTTAAAAAAAAAATCATAATTTCATGGTCCAAAAAATAAATCTCAGAAACATCGTAATAGGAACTGCCACAGGAAAACAGTACATTTCATTAGCAGAAAAGTCAACAGTGTGTTGCAACAGAGTTGGTAATTTTACAAAAGTGCTGCTGCCTGTGTATTCAGTTCCTCTGAAAAACAATGATCAGAGACAGTACTGTAAAACATTCTTTGTGTACTGGTGCAACAACCACGCGACTCTCCAGGATCCCTGCCAAAATTTTGAAAGTACAGTTAATGTTGCAGTTAAGTATTTGGTCTTTAGAGTTGTCTAATCTCTGTTCCTGCTCACATTTGGAAAACAACCCTAAGGAGTTTTCATTCAGACCTGCAATTAATGGAAAAATTTAGTATTTAATGAGTTATATTTTGTCAATTTTTTAGAGTGACTGTTGTAAATCAACTGTCTGCCTTTCCTCTTTAGTAGGCTTGGAAATGCAAACTGACAAGTAAAAATTATTTAAAAGCAGACACAATGAATTAAACCTTTCCTTCAGCTGTGCCAGCCTCAGCAGGCACTCTGCTGACCTTAGAGAACAAGCTAATGTGGGGAAAAGATGACCTTGCACTTAAGCTAGTGAAATAGGACACAAGAGCTATTCCTGTACAAGACAATCAGAGTCAAGGCACAGGCAGAGGCACTGGGACACTCTGGCCTGTGCCCTGATGCTGGAAAAACAGCACTTGGCACGGGTGCTGCCACAGCCAGCTGGCAGGTCCCAGCTTGGGAATGAACACAGAGCATTTCCAGCAGGCCTCCCAAGGAGGCCAACTGGTTTAGAGTGCTGATGGAGCTTAATAGCAGGAGGTGACTGCATCACACCAGGTAGCATCAAAGCCAGAGAATGGGCACTGTCACTGTTTAGTTTACTACCACTAATGTAGCCAAGAGATCCAGATCTCTTCTGGAGCTACGTGAGATTTTTTCCTTCCAGGAGTGTGGGCATATCACAAGCATTATTGCATAGTTCTCCTGATGTCTAAAATAAATAATGTATTCCTAAACTGTCAGGGGAAATTCAATAATATTTATAAGAAAACTGTATTTCATGGTGCAAAGCAAAATTTGCCCTTTGACCCCTAAAGAGGGTTTTTATGACCGTATATTGCCCAGTCTTTTAGCATTAAGCCAAACTGTACTTTTCCCAACTAAACATGGAGCGTTTAAGAATTAAGGTATTTCTTGTAGCTGATAGAAGATGAAGTAAAACAGAAGATTCAGAGATAACAGATATGGTCTGATGCAGAAGAACAGAGTAGTAGGTATTTCACACTCTCACTTAGAGGGAAAAATATATCTTACATAAAAATATTGCAAGGAAAAAAGGAAAAGGTAGTTATTGTAATCCATGCCTCCTTGGGAGAGATATGGAAATGCAGTGAGCATGGAATGAAACAGGAAATATTTAGGCATTAGGAAAACTTTATAATAGTGGGAGCACGCAAGCTCTGGTATGGCTTGCCGGAAGAGGCTGAGATCTTTCAGAGCAGGCTGAACACACATTTGACAGAAATGTTTTAATTATAATTTAATTTGCCTCTAGGCATAGAGATGGACCAGATGATCTCTGAGTGTCTTACAGCCTTGTGATGATTCTATTAGTCTGTGATTAAGTGACATGGCAGAATGAGGGTCTGTTTTCAGGAGTTCTTTCCTAACAATGAAATCTCACAGTGGAAAAAAATTCAGAAACTGATGATGAAAACCCTGTTACATTAAATGTTTTGAATTTAAGAAAACAGTGCAGAAACAAGTTATAGGGAAGCATGGCAGAAGAGCCAAGGGATGGGCAGGGTGACTTAAGCAGCTCTTCTGTCTCAAACTTCTGACTCAGTCTCACTATATCACCTGACTGGTGTTTAGCTCATCACACTGATGCAATAGGTGTTGTAAGCAAGTTACCCATTTGTGAATTACTCAAGTAATTTAAATCAGGTTCCTACAGAAATCATGCCTCTTGAGTGCTTCATTTTTGCTAATACCAGATAGAAATATCCTTTTACTTCCCTTGAGGAGCATCTAATGCCCAGAGTGAGTTATATTTTCCCTGTAGTGTGGGTGCCTAGTGCAAAGCAGCTGGTCTGTTCTTTCACAGAGAACCAGAGCAAGCACCTTTTGTGAGGGGATGCTATCTCCACAACAGAGTAATTTTAAACAAGGAAGAGGATGGAGGGCCACCTTCTTTCAGGATAAGAAGACAATCCAATTGCCACATGACCATATTACCTTTCTAAGCGACCTAAAGTAAGAAAACCATTTCCTAGCTTCTCAAATAAATCAGGTTTGACGGACAACTTTAATTTTCCTGGAGAGGTTGTAACTAGAGTCAGACAAAGCTTGGAACATCAGTAAATAATGCAGAAAAAATGTAACTACCAAGAGTTCTGTCAGAAACTGCAGTAATGAATACCTAGTTAAATGGCTTGATGTTCTCACCCTCCAAACAAAAAAATCCTTATTTATATTTATCTTCTATAAGAAGGCTACCAAAATAAAGCCACTGGTCTGTAGGAGGCCACAGGGGTGCTGCAGCCCATGGAGATGACCACAGAACAGTTCAAGTACTTTGCAACATGGAAGCCAGAGTCAAGTTTTATCATATGAAGCAGAGGAAGCACAACAAGAAACCAGTTCTGCTTTATCATCTCACTCAAACCTGGCCCATGTTGGTGCTTCCAAGTCAAAGGAGCCATTATGCTCAAGCACTCTGGTAGCTCCAGGGTCCCAAGGCATCAGATGGAGACAGAGGAACAGGTGTAGGGTGGGAAGATCACAGCAGCTTGGAGTCCCCTTGCTTGCCCAGCCCTCACAGCCTCTGTTCCTCTGGAGACAGCGTGGGTGCCAGCGCAGCTCTTGCAGCATAAGCAGTGCTCTCCCTGCCCCTTCCCTGCTGAAAACATGGATACCTGCGTTGGAATCATAGAATGGCTTGGGTTGGAAGGGACCTTAAAGACCATATAGTTCTAACCCCCCAGCACCATGGGGAGGAATGCCACACATTACACCAGGTTGCTCAAATTCCCATCCAACCTGGCCTTGTACACTTCCAAGGACAGAGCATCCACAGCTTCTCTGGGAACCTGTGCCAGCGCCTCACTCCTCACAGTACTGATTTTATTTTCTAAAATATAATATAAATCTCTCCACTTTTAGTTTAAAACTGTTTCCTCTTATTTGATCACTACCTGCTTATGTAAAAAGTTGTTCTGCCTCTTTTTTTATATACCCTTTCAAGAAGAAGGCAAATCTAAGGTCTCCTCAGAACCTCCTCTTCTCCAGGCTGAACAACCCCAACCCTCTCAGCCTGTCTTTGTAGGAGAGATGTTACAGCATTTTTGTGTTCCTCCTCTGGACTTGCTCCAACAGGTCCATGTGTTTCCTGCACTGAGGACCCCAGAGCTGGATGCAGCACTGTAGGCTGGGTGTCACCAGAGCTCCTTTTTATGGAGCCCAGGATACATTTGGCTTTCTGGGCTGAGTGCACATTGGCAGTTCCTGTCCAACTCTTCACCCACCATAACCCCTAAGTCCTTATCTGCAGGGCTGCTCTCAATGAGTTAATCTCCCTGTCTGTAGTACATCAAGTTCCTAAATGATTTTGAAATCCAGATGTAAGCTGAATGCTTTGTAATAATCCAGCCTATAAATTAATAAAAAAAAAAATTAAAAAGGATATCCATGGCATTTCTGTCCTGGAGCTGCTGCAAACTGCAGCAGGGCTCAGGCATGGTGGTTTGCTAACCGCAATTTAAAGCCAGTTTGAAGTAAAGATAAAATGAGGACTGAAGGTAAGACACTGTGAAGCTGCTCGTTTAGCCAGAAACCTCACTGAGTACATCCCAGCACTGGGTTAACACAGGGCACCCTGGTCTTTGACATACACCCTGAAAGAACCTCATGCAAGGTCTGGATTCTTCCTGCTGAGCTCCTCCCATTAACCTCACCCTAGTCACTCACAGAGAATTACCAGCTGTTTATCTAACATCTTGCTGATAAAGGCTCTTTTGCCATCTCCCACAGACCATTCAGCGGGGCGGAGCGTGTTTGGCTGCAACCACCATTGGCAGAGGTGGTGGCCCCACCACCACACCTACACTTGCTTTTGTCGGATGTTTTAAAGGCTGCAGTTAACACTGCACCTTGGAATGTTTCTCTTAGGAACCACCCCAGGCTACCAAAAGGTGTTTCATGAGGTGATGTATCCTCATCACCCGATGTTCACCCCACCCTCCCTCATGGCATCAGCCTTTCCAGACCCAGAGGCCTCCCTGGGCAGCTTCACCATCAGCCCTGGACATGGGAGCTGCTACCCACAGCTTTCCCCAGACCACAGAAGAGGGCAATACATGCCTTTCGCCAGAGAATGGTGAAAATGGCTGCTCCTTCTCACAGCCAGGGGCAGAAAGCTGGTGGATAGTGGAGCTGCATGGCCGCAGTATCGACACTGCCCATGACCTTGCACGTTCAGCTTAGCCTTGGTGAGGCTTTGGGTCATCCAGACTCTCATTCTTAAGTACAAGGCAGAGGAGTTCAGAGCTAGATCTGGCACAATGTAGAATCTGCAACCACGAAGAATCTGTAAATTTTGAGTTTTCATGATACAGAGCAAAGAAAACTGATCTGCCCCACTGATGCTCAGTCTGAGACACAAGGTATGTGCTCAGTCATGTAAACAGAGGACCCTCAGAAGGGAAAAAAGGCAGGACCTATTAAGAATTTCTTGACTTAATTCAGAGGAATTCTGGTCAAACAGGTATGGCAGCAGAGCTGAACTGGCAGCAGGCTTGTTTAAAGACTTGAGGAACTGGGTTTGTGCCACACACTGGATCCCCAGGCTCCCCAGCACCCAGCAGTACACAGAGCAAAGCTGCTATGGCTACTGTGCTGTGCCTGCTCTTCAAACAATACCAGGCACAGACTGTGTTTTCTCTTGCTGGCAAACTTTGCCATGGGTCACATACAAATACCTTGTACAAATACCTTGCAGAAACTGGGGAGCCTTTGGAAAAGGGCATTTCCCTGATCCCATTTGTTTTCTGTGCAAATTTAGACATGAGTTTCACGAGTGAGGATGGGGTTAGGAAGATGGCAGCACAAAACCGGGTGCTGTACACTGAAAAGCTGCCTGAGCCTTTCATGTTATGAATTGAACCCTTTGTCCATTTGCCTACTTCAGCTGCCTCTGTAGAGGCATAAAGATCACAGCAAGTGGGAGGTAATGGCCACGTCTGGGGCTGACCTCTAAAACCTAGGTGGGCTTTTTATTCTATTTACTTTGTTTGCTTGTAGACTTTTACTCAGAGGCCTTTCCTAAGGGTATCGTAGCTATTTTAGGCTGCCGGTGATGCTTCCCATCCCCCTGTCCATAGATTTGCGGTTAGCCTCCTATCAGAAGGAAATTTATTCAAAGAATAATAAATTTTGCCAAAGAGGGAAGTTCCATCAAGTCAGTAGTGATATATAAGTACTTGCATTTAAGTCACTGTCCCGAGTCAGTGATGGCCACAACAGGTTTTAACATATGGCTTCATGACAGGCTTGATAGAGTCATAACAAGCCTCCATTGAAGTGTCAGCTAATTAAAATATACATCGGGGTTTTTTCCACTTTGTCCATCCAGGAAAAGAAAAACAGATAGGTTTGCTGTTCTTTGAAGCCCTTCAAGCATTCAATTCTTGAAGTCCCACATGCACATTCCTAACAGCAGAAAAAAACCTATATTGTGTGTAGTTTTTATAGGGGTTTTTTTAAGGGATTGCTAGCCACAGCTTTTTATGGAGTAAGTTTAGGTCATTTTGTGGAGCATAGGTATGTTTGTAATATGAAGAGACCTTGTGTCCCAAGATCAGATTTCTGGAGTGGAACAACAGAAGAGGAAAAACAATCCTGTGTCTGAGGGGCAGGTCAGGAAGTTTGGAAACTTCCATTGCGGCTGGCACTATTGCAGGCTGTCTGTGCTCTGCTGCACAACCCAGCTAACCTCACTCTGCTTCTGTTTTTTTAATATAAAATACAGAAACATTATCAACCTCAGACTACTGTTATGAAAGTGAATTTCTCAATTTTCACAAAGTTTCTGACTTCATTGGGTCAGTACAGAGGGCTTACGTGTAGTAAAGACTGAGTGCATGCAAAAGTAAACACATGTTCATAAATAGACTTTGGAAGCAGCTGGCTCTTGTCCAGAAGGGCAGAAAATAAGGAGGAGGGGAAAGCTAAATGTGCCTCTTCATTCGTTGCAAGCGATTTGTTTTTCTCGCTAGTGCTACACATTGTTCAGGACTATTTCTAGGAAGAAGGCAGTCATAAAATCCAATCAATATGTGCTGCAACATTGCTGACTAGAAGAAAAACAATATGTACAGAACAAGAGGAAGTCTTTGAATCAAATTCTTGGAAAGAAGCATCTCAGAATGCAGGAACATGGTTTTTTCTGTGGTGCACATTTAGGATTTGTTCACACAGAAAGTTTTAAAAGTATTTAGAAATACTTTTTAAATGTTAATAATCCCTTGGGCTTAACTGGGCTTTAATACTAAAATAATTGCATTGCCTTTGAAATTCTTTCACCATGTCACAATGTCACACTTTTAGAAGTTCTCTGCCTCTCCTACTTCCTTCAGTATTTTGTCTAAACAAGGCTCAGTGGCCCAGGAGCCATCAGTCTCTTTGTTAAATGTCATATAGTTTTTCTCCAGGCAGGGCAGTGCAAGGGTGAAGCTTTACAGATCCCCGGCTGTAGAGGATGAAGTTTGTCATCAGTGGGTGCTCCACAAAGGGCTGGCTGACTCAAGTAGAGCAACTCCAAGCGTTTATTTTACACTCCTGAAGATGCCAACTGCAGCTAGGCTGGTGTTGAAGCAGTGCTGGATTGATAGGGCACAACCAGCTGCCCTCAGGAATGCTTTGGGACTGTGTTTTCTGCACTTACTGTTTAAGAAAAATATGGAGAGACAGGTTTCAAGATCTCCACCACAAACCTCCCCCAGCATCCACGAACACAGCCAAAGCCATCGGAGATCCACCTGTGTCAGTGGAGGATCCAAGTGCTGTTTCCGTTACCTACACCAGAATGATTTTCCCAGAAGTTCAATTAAGGGAACATTCAAAGCTTCATTCTGTGAATAATCTTTTATTGATTACTTTGGACTTTAAAGGCACTCCTGACTTCAATGGATGAAGGATTATTAACTGTGCTGTGAGAAATTAACACCTCCTGATACTCCAGACTGGTGGGATTCATTTTTAAACTAACTTCACATCTTAAGTAGTCGACAAATAATCTGTTTACTGTAGCAGGCTCCAGCATATTTCCTTGTTTTCACTTCGTTATGCAATGCCTGTAATGTAATTATTCCTATGTGAAGGGATTCCTGCAGAGGGCAAGCACATAGGTCCAGCTGTTCTTATTTCGCTTGAGGTGCTAATACAAGACTTTATATTTTCAGAGCCTTTTTCACCCTGGTCACAGCCTTCATTATGTGCAATGAGTTGAGTGGACAGGCATCCTTCCTCTGGACTGGATTGTTAGTGCTTGTGTTAGTGAGATTTGTTAGTGGATTTAGAATCTCCATGGTATCCAATCCAAAGATATTTAATGTAAGGATCCCTGACTGAATGTCTGACTTTAAGAAGATAGAATAATTCCCTTTAACTTCAAGGTCACCTTTTTTAAGTGGGATTAGATCTTGGGGCTACCCCTTTCACCTTAAATATTCATAACAAAGATGGTTACGCCTGGATTCCCTTTCTAATCAACAGGGATGCATTGCTAGAGCATGATTCATTTAAGCTTCCTGAGCATGGCATGACACAGAGCATTTAAATACAGTCTTTTTTCTCTAATTGTACCTCTGGCGCATCTTGGAAAGATCATTTTCATAACTGCCTGCTATTCTTTTTCCATTAAATTTCCACCCTTTTTCCCCACAGGATAGATCTGCTTTTGTACCTCACCTAGAGCCTACTGCTTCCATCAAAGTGAATTTCTCTTCAGCAAAGCTCTCATGGTCAGTGGAAAAGTGGAAACAAGTGCAAAGACACACTGAAAATCAGTTTAGCAGACAAAAGAGCTTCCTTTGTTGCAGTATTTAATTATCTCACAGTTTATAAAGAAAGTATTAAATTATCCTAAGGTTTATAAAGAAAAAGAAGATGCACTAAGACTCACATTCTATACTGCTGTTAGTTGGCCTTCAGCAGTGCTTTGAAGCTTTAATTGAGGCTCACTTTGTCACATGCTGTACAGGGACAAAATGAAAAGGTTGTTACAGGATGCCTCTTTTGCGAAATCCTCCTTTATTTAAGTGAATTTTTCCCAAATCTTAGCATTCAAAAGTCTGGACTGTCATTCACTCTCTTCTACTTGCCATTACTTTATTAATATAATAAGGAACAAGTCATCATTCATGTAGGCAATGTAGGATGAGCTGAAGAGTTTGTTTGACATGTATGGCAGGGTCAGGAACATGCTGCACAGCTACCACAAGGCCAGCAAGTAGTCAGGAGGTATGTCTGCTCCAGCCTGGTTTCAGGAATGCCTGTCTGAGGGTTTACAAAGCAGAAAATAAACTACTGGCATTACCAAGCAAATAAGACCACTGTTCAGTATCTGTGAACCGAGATGCACCAGTTAAAGTGAGGAGCTGCCTCTGCCACGTGTAAATGTTGTGCAGATTCCTAGTAAGTAGTATCTTCCCAAACTTTAGAGAAAGCCTAAGCGAGCTCACAGTTCCCTCTGTAGGCAGTGGAGAGATAGAGACAATTCCAAGGACTGAGCTACTCCAACAGGATTGTTGCCTTTAGAAACAAATCCTTCAGTGGATTCCTCTCCACTGAAATGAGGTAACAAACCTATAGCATCCTATTTTTTTCCTGTTTTTTCTCTCCACTGTGGGCAGAGATCAAATGAATCCACAGGAAAACAGGAGGTGGGAGCCCCATGGAACCTGTGGGAATCCCTAGAGTGGCTGAGATTGAGGTTTCTTCCCCAAGTGCCATGTGAGGAAGGGCTAGGGGCTAATGCCTCTGGCATTTGGCAGCCCTCCTCAGTGGAGGGCAAAGGCTCCTTCCAGCTCCTGCCAAAAGCTAAGGAAAAGCATTTTTGGGCTGGAAGCAGCCCAGCTGTTGCCTACAGCTTACATGGGTGCTGTGTGGAAGGGAAACCTTTTCCTCATCAGCCCGTGTCCCCATCCCCCTGGATCTGTCGTCCCTCGCCCTCCAACTCTGCTTCCTTCTCTCCCCATCTGTTCCCAGCCTTTCTGCCAAACCCAGATCCATCCCCACAGGCTGTCCTGCTTACTTGGCCTTTCCTGCTTACAGGCTACAGGAAAAATGTCCAATGCAAGCAAAAGCCAAGTATCTGGATCCTACAGTAAGCACTGGGTTAATTCTTAGTGCACAACATTTTCATAGTTCCACATCCCTCGCAGAAACTTCCTTCTCCTACCCAGCTGCCCAGAGCTGCCAAGAAAACTGAGAAAACTTGACCATTGCCTCTCCTGCTGCAATAACCTGCCACCCCTCAGGCACAGGCTGCCTGCAGGAAATTAGACACCTGCTTTGGTCTTCTTGCAGTCATGAAGTGTTGGTATAGTATGTCTGCCAAACCACTATTAATAAACCACCTTTTTGTGTGTCACAGAGTTATGCCAAGATAAAATGCCGCTCCCTCCACCATCCATCTTCTTTTTGTTTCACAGGTCCTGGCAGAGCTCTCTTTTCTGTGCTATTTTCTCATCTATTGAGATTTGTGCAGCACTTACCAGGGAAGGAGGAATATAAAATTAGTGAACTAGTCAAATACATAAGAGTTAAAGGAAACTACGTGTTCTCAGTTATACCATTAGGGCCTGACTATCCACAGCCTGCCCTCCTGGGGGGAAAAAGAGAGAAAGTGTATTAATTTTGAGGAAAACAAACTTTCTGGCACAGGTTATATCTACATATGTTGCTGCAAAAATGGTCTGTGACCATCTTCACAGGCTCGTCCTTTACAAGTCTAATACAGGTGCTGGAGAGAAACAGGAGAGAAAAGAGATGAAAAATAGGGCTAACATCTTCTTTCATTTAAACTCCTTTAAGTAAGTGTTACTTTTTACATAGAAGGGGAAGAAAAGTATTATTGTGTTTGTACTCTGTTTATTGACTGTGTTACCCTGCTCACACACAGCACAGCCCGATGAATGTTGCAGTATATTGCAAAAGGTGTTATTAACATAATCCCCTTTCAACAGATGGAGCAGCTGAGAAAGTTGCAGAGGGTTATTGAAACTCATCCAACAGCGTGAGGGAAAACAGCTTTGTCATCCTGTCTCGGGCCAGCACTGCACTGACCAGGCCAAGAGCCACAGCTCATGTCTCAGTCTTAGCTGAGAGTCAAGTCTTCCCTGACTTATATTCAAGTTTCGGCCTCTATTGCACACAAAATATTAGATATCCAGGAGAAGGGATTTAGGAGAACCCAAACTTTTTTTATCAAAGGTCATGTCTGTAACTGCTTTAAGTTAGCTCAGTTGCAATGGCTGTTGCATTTCGACTGACCTTACAAAAGCACCAGGACTTGGACAGTGAATCCAATTTAGCTAAGGAAATAAAGATGAAGGACATTTAAATACCTATCAAGGAAACTCTCCTTTAAGTTTCCGAGTGTTTATTGTTGTTTTTGTTTTTGGTTTTGTTTTTTTTTTTAATAAGGCTAGAAGAGATTAAGGGAACTGTTGTTTTGCAAAAGTTTTCAAATAAAATATTTGTTTCAAATTATTTAATTATTGAACAGTATATTTCCACTGAATTTCCAAAGTGTCTCTCTGAAGGAATGCTGCCCCTCAGATGTCTTTGACTCATAAAAACCTGTAAGCAAAACTGGCAGAGTGGAGGGACTCAGAAATTTATAATAAAAGAAAATCCTTGAACTCTAGGGATTTCTCAGAGATATTTACTGAGATGGAAATCCCACAAAGCCCAGATTTTTACCTCTCCCTGATCCTTCTCTGCCTTAAAATATCCAAGAAATAATGAGTCCATGGGATTCTAAAATACTTTAAAAAAGGTAGGGTAATCCATCATAATTTCCAGATTTTAGAGGAAAATTAATGAATTTATTAGCAAAGCTATGCAGAATTCCGAATTGCCTGTGTATGTAAAAATTACCCTTGTGTTGCCTGAACACATATTGTTTGCTTTTAAAAGGTCACCTCCGTCCTGTAGCAGATTGCAATACGGATGGTGTTAGAGTCAAAGCTGTGCCACGTGCAGAGGGTGAGCAGAGAGAATGGTGCATTATACCTCAGCGCAATGCAGGAAAAAACACTACTGAGATGAAAAAAATTAAAGGCAAATAAATTTAAAGCTTTCAAACTGGTTAGCAGGTATACAAAATATCACAGTATAAGGATACATCCAGATTAACTGACCATTTTTTTAAAGGGTTCATCCAATTTAATTGGTTGTACTTGCTACAAGCTCTTAAATATCACATGGCCTCATTTCTAAGAAGGGGAAGATAAATATCAGGCGTCAGCCAAAAATAATACGTGGGACCACTGGAGGGCACTTTTGATTTAAAAATCCCTCACTTTAAAAGCCTTTTGGCAGCAATACAACTTCTGCAAAATTAGGAGGGAGCTTGCCAACTTGTTCATGAAAATTCATTGGAAAATATTTATTTCATTTTAGCATATTTTGTAGCCCAGAAGGGCTTGAAGATATTTCAGCAAATAACCTTTATGAAACAGATATTCTCACTATTTTTTTTCCTTATTACAGAGATTTGCAAAGTGACTGTTTTGCCTGGAACACAGTAACATTAATGAATTAATTAATTGAAACAACAACTATATATTGGGTTAGAATGAAAAAGACCATATTTTCTGTCTGTGTTCCTATGCAGACACATTTTTTTTTCTGCATTTAAAAGAAGAATATGCTGAAACTACTCACCTGATCCATGGATCAGATATCTGCCACTTAGGTCAAAGGCTCCAAGTTCCTGGATTTACCCCTGAAGGAGTAAAGGAGGAGCAAAGAAAAGTGGCAATTGTCTGTGTACGGGATTCATTTCTAGACTAATCCTGCAAACTTACTGTGCTGAGCAGTCTTTCTTAGATGATTGACACAATTCACTTCAGAGGGAGAGTGGGCCTGAATAAAAAAAGATTTTTTTAGACCAGCCGCCAGTGTTCAGTCACTCCTTTTGCAGTTTTTTTCCTTGTTGACTCAGGCCTTCATGAAAGGGGGCTGCTTCCTGCCCTCCCTTGCCTGGGAGCAGCCATGCAATTCCTTGTTCCAAATTTCTGTTGGGCAGAGTACAATTTGCTTATCCATTATAGCAGAGCATTTCTCTGCAAAGTCACAAAACCAGCATTACTACAAGACCAGACCAAGGCTTTTGTGAAATTCAGAAAGCAGAAGGGAAAAAAGGAAAAGAGGGTAAGACAAAATGGAAAACAAATATGTCCATCAGGTATTTTCTTCTTGGCTTTTCTGAATGGAGGATGAAGAATTTATTGTGAATGGGCATGTCTCCATTGCCTGGTAAGAGTGCCTGTAATATAGTACCTGCTGTGTTTGAGTAATTGATTGCCTTTTTGTGCTGTGGTCTGTGGTTTTGATGATGAACTTCCTGAGGGACTGTAAAGATAAAAATCACAGCTTGGTACTTGTAGAAGATTTAAAGAGCTGTAACTTCTAAATGGTACTACTGAGGGATAAACAGCCTTTTGCCTCCTGCCCCTGAGCACCATGGCAGGGTCACAGGAAGCTGAACCTGGACAAAACTCCCACTGAAGCCCACAAAAGTCATCCCTATCGGACAGAACACAAAGAGGCTCTGCAAAGCTGAGCGAAGGCTCTCCTTTGCTGTCAGCTTTGCAGGGAAACCATCCCTGTACAGCACTGGCAGGCAGCAGCACAGGTGTAAAGAACTCAGGGAAGAGGCAACAGAAGCTACCAGCTTCATTTGGAACAATACAGATCACAGGTTAAAGGGGAAACAGTTTCAGGAACTTCTTTTTCTCTCTGCATTAATATATATGATATTATACTCGTAAATTCTCACAAAATTAGTGTCTGATTTTCCTGTGTGTATGGCTACTGTACCAAAAGAAAGAAAATTTATTTTAAGGATGGTATGGGGACACTTCCATTCCTGATTTCAGGAACTGCAACCCCAGGTGGCATTTACCTCAGTTCTAACACACAGTGCATTTGAACTGGGAGTGTGGAGCAGCAGGAGGCAATGTGCCCTGACAGGATGGCCACACACAAGGCTTTGAGTAAAGCATGCCCTTCTCTTCTGATTGCTCTTTTACTCCACAGGCAAGCACAGCTTTGCTTTCTGCTCCCACGATCACTCTCAAACCTCTCTCTAGCCCTCGCCATATGCAGCTCTATTTGCAATTTCTAAATTATTTCTAACTCTGTAAGAGCAATGAGATCCACTAGATCATTTGGTCCCATTTCCTCAACACACTCCCCACCCCAGAGATGTAATTTCAAGCAAAGTAGAGGGAAGTTCTTAATTTCCTGAACCATTTTGTCATGCAGTCTTTTCAATAATCTCCCCAGCTTGTGCATGTTAAAAACAGAGGGGACCCATTCTGAGGTGCCAACACAATGGTCCCTTTTTGTGCACACCCTGTTACAGCACCCATGGCCTCATGGCTCCCTGGGTGATGTTAGTGGGAAATGCTCAGTTGATGACAGCTCAGCCCGTATCTGCTCAATGATTTGGAACAGAAGTGCTTTGGGAAGATGCAGTGGAAGTGTCGGACTTCTGCTTTTCAGGAAGCTTTTTCTTATGTCCCAGAGATGGGGGACTTTGAAAAGAGTTTTAACTTTTGCCATGACTGGTAAGAGCTTGATAAATTTTTAAGTGCAGACATCTAAAAGCCAGTAGCAGGAAACAAATATGTATTACTGCTTTCAAAGACCTCAGGTTTTAAGACAGCTCTGCTTCTTGGAGATGTGCTTGTGCTTTCTGCCTTTTTGGACTGGGTTTTTCTTACATGTTCCACTTTTCGGAGGGTCCAGACCTCAGTAGGTTTTGTTTAGCTGCTCAGTTGGAGCTGCTGAATCTCATTCCTGGGCTGACCAGTCCTTGGACTGTGGCCTTGACAAGGTGCAAATTCCTGCTCCAGGTGAGACTGAGTTGTCACAGACCACTTCAAAGAGTGGGAGAAACAGAGAGGTTAAGCCTCTGCTTGCATTTATGGCAGCATAAGATAAATAAGTGTTATTAAAGCATTACTCATCATGCAAATTAAGGTTATGGTGCAAAGGCAGTGGAGGTGACAGGAGCTGGGGGGGTGAAGCAGCTGACTGCCACCCATGGCCATCACAGCCTTTCATCCCCATGCACCAAGCTGAACTTTCAGATCTAAATAAAGACAGGGCAGGCTCTCTGAGACATGATCTCCAGATACAGAATGATCGCTGACCTCCCACAACCTGCCCTAAATAAAACGCGAAAGGACTTGGCCTGCAGTCAGCTCCCCGAAGAGTGAACCACAGGCAAGGGTCTGGGTTCAACTTACTGTTTGTTTTTCAGTAGGTGGGAAGGCAGCACGCGTGCTTGATGCTGGAGGAAAGCAGATCTGTGGTGATAACTCACCACTGAGACTTATTTACCCTTGCAAAATTGCATCCTCCACTCTCTGAAGGGTCAGCCCCCCAAAATGGGAGCAAGGAGCTGCAGGGAGGGAGGCAGCACCTGCTCCCCCGGCTGCCGCCGCCAGCCTGCCCGGCACGGCAGGGTACGGCCGCTGTGGGGAAAGCTGCTCCTGCCCCTGAAAAGCGTGGTCTGCTCAGGAAATGGCTGCAAAAAGGCCACCAAAACAAAACGTTAGGAGAGCCCACAGCGTGGCCCCTGTGCTCAGGGCGATGGCTGATCCCTGTGCCCGAAGCGGTACAGATGAGCCGCAGGTCAGACAGCGGGGGGAATCAGGCCCCACGGGAGAGAGAGATCCTTCCCCGGCAAAGGCCCGTGGGATGGAGCGGCCCCGGAGCCCAGAGCATCGCCATCTGCAGGGACAGCTGGGAACAGCCCTGCTGGCAGAGCAGCTGTGCGTGTCCTTGCTCCAAGGACAGTGCAGGATCCGTCCCCCGGGCAAACGGGCTCTGCCTCTGGCTGCTCTGAGCCGGCACCGCTTTGGTGGGGTGGGAGCAGCCTCTGGCCCTCCCGGCTCTCTCTGACTTACACAGGAGCGTTCTTTAGGGCAGTGAAAGTCTCACAGTGAGAGACACACAGTTCTTAGCTTTCCAAAGAAATTGATGCTGCTTAAATTGTTATCCTCACTGGAGTTTGGTAAATTCAGGACTGCCTGCAGCCCCGGAGGAATGACAGTGCTTTATGAATGACCAGTGGTTTGGCCTGAGATGGGGAAGAGAATGACAGGGACTTGCCCTGAGGAGCCAACCAGTCCCTCTGCCATGGCAGCACCTACTGCAGCAGCAGCGCTGGCAGCAGATGGCAACTGCAGCAAGGAGCTGCATTTCTGGAAGGCTTCTCCCAGAGGATCTCAAAACACAGCAAAAGATTCAGGTTAAATTAACCTAAAAATGGTATGTGTAGGAGGAAAATGAGGGTTACAATTTTCAAGAGTGCCTGTTCAACTTGGGTACCCAGTGCAAGCAGGTCAGGGAGTATTTTTACAGATGCTCCTTGTGGTGCAGGTGGAAGTTGTAGAAATTCCTCTGAACATGAAAGTCTCAAGCAGAGATCTTAGAGCACAGCTACCTAATAATTTGAAACACTGGCAAATAAAACCTGAATTTTGCCTAGGGCAGTATAGGAAGTTTGTATTTGATGCAGGAATTTGCACAGTTCTCCTTGATGTCTGCTATGTTTTGACAGGCCCAGTGGTGCTTTAAGATTTGGTTATGATGAGGATGGGTGAGCACTTTTAATGTCCCTCCTAGATATTTCTGTAATTAAATGTGAACAGCATTGACAGCATCTGTTAGCTAAGCTACACAGCCCACAGTATTTTATTAGTTATCAAAAAAATCTTTATGAGCCAAATTGAAAGAAACACCAGCATATGGAGAGTTTGGAGATGTTTTAATAATAATAATGTTAATATTCTCTTTTCTCCATTGTGGGAGGGGTTGGGTGCTTGGGTTTTTGTGAGGGGGGGGTTGCAGGGGTGGGGAGGAGCTAGGGTTTTTAACTAAAGATATTAGTTGTTTTCAATGCCCGCAGCAAAGTGTAATTCAGAAAATCTCTCCATGGTTCAGCTGCTGTGGCTGCTGGTGGAACACAGGAGGGCAGCCATGCCCAGGGATGCCAGGGACAAGTCAGGCCAAGCACCATGTCTCCATCTGAGGTGATCCCATCACCCTGCTGAATATGACTGCTCTTTGCCCCGGGTTGGAGCAGCAGAAACGTTCCCACACATGGCCCACCAGCAGCCATTTTGGGCAATATTTAGTTGAAAGAAAAGCTCCACGGCCCTCAAATCTGGCTGCCACCAGCAGCCTGTGACACAGGCCCAGCTGCCATCGCATTCCCCATATGTGCCTGTCCAGGTCACAAAATGGGAAATCAGGTTTCTGTGCCTAGCACATGGCCACCATGACCACAGCACCCCTTTGCTGCTGTTGTATTTATGGCATGTCTGGGCTGTCTGGTGTTTTGTGGGCACAAGCCACAGTGGCTCCAGCACCTTGCTAGCTTGCCCCAGCAGAGCAGAGCAAACAGGGCCACCCCACAGTGCAGCAGTGTCCGACACCGGGACCAGGGTGAGCGTACTTTCAGGGAGGCACAGGTGATTGCAGGAATGGTGCTGCTCTCTCCAGCTCCCCCAGCCCATCTCATTTGGCTAACAGGCTCAAATGTGGTTCCCAGTGCCAGCCCTGTGCCAGTGGTGGGGCTGGTACAAGTTCCTCACCAGTAGCACATGGCCTGGCTTGTCAGGTGCTTGCAGACACTGTCACTGTTTGCAGGTTGGTGGAATCTGTCACTGAGGGATTTTCAGCAGTGGGAGGAGGGAAGGAGGAAAGAACCAGTCTTGTCAAAACACCTTGGCACTACCCTGACACATTTGGTGCCTCCCTCACAGCCAGATCATTCCCCCATGGTTGTCTTCTATCCCTCTTTCATAAACAAGAACATCATGAACTTCTCACCGCCTCGGGCGTCACCTCATGCCACCTTTGCAAGGTGCAGTGTGGGGACATTGCCAGCGCAGTGCTTTCAGTGGGGAGGAGAGGCATTACCCTGTCCTTTCCAAAGCTGTCCAGAATGGTGAAATGGGCTCTCCCCTGCATGAGAGAGCACTGGAGCACAGAGCAGCCTCTCCCCAGCTTAGATATAGCCTAAAATAGTGCAAGAGATGTCCATCTTTGCAGGATCCAGGCAAAGTCACATCAATGCACTCTAACAACTGTAGAGGGAAATACTTTCACAGGAGTTTTAGAAAGGCAAATACTTAAGGACAGCATAACTGAAATGGTTAAATCAGCAACCTAGGCTTCATGTCACACAAATATGGCAGAGTCCTCCCTTCCAAACAGCCCCATTCCCAAAAAAACAGGTGAGTCAGTTTTCTATTGAAACTTCATGTCATCATATTGACAATTACAGTTCCTGTTTCAAGTCTAAGGGAACTTGTGTTTAAATTGTAGTCCCACCATCCCCAGATGTTATATCAGCTTCTCTCACTGATACTTAATTTATTTGTTATTTTTTTATTTATTCCTCTTCTGGAATGGACACAAGTGTACAATCTCATTCATAACCCTAGGGAAAGCAAATGTCTGTATGACATCATATTTGTTTGGTCCTCTTGCAACATTATGATAAATCAGAGGAAGTTTGAAGTCTAAATGCTTCCAAAAATAAATTTTTGCTTCTGGAAGCATGCAAGTTTTTAGTCACACGCTGCATTTCAAAGCCTAAGGCTCCTATGTTTTTATTTGCATACCTAGGGAATCTTTTTATCGAGGAGATCTCTGTAACGAGTTTTTAATATTCTCAAATATATGTATTCTGCCATCCTCCCTAAGGACCAAAATTTTCTCAGTACTCTACAGTATAGTGATAGGCAGAACCATTTCAGTAAATCTGTAGAGGTAAATGGTCTTTCTTTTCTGATGTCCTCAGCAGAAGCCCAGAGTCAGCAGCTCCTAAAGGCCAATAGCAACAGTTTCAAATGATCTTTAGCACATCTATTGGTATCAGAAATCTGATATTCTTTGTATGCTGAATAACACTGTTTATTTAACTTGTAATGAAACTTACACATTCACTGCAAAACAGATTGTTCAAAGGAGCAGTGGGATCCATTACTTTCCTTGTCAATTTAAGAGACTTATATGTGAAGGAAATTCATAGAAGGAAACTAAAGTTAAACACACATCATATAAATGCAGTAGTTAAAATGCTGTGTAGGATATCTTAATTTTTAATAAAGGTCATATCCACTAATTCACTGGTATTTGAAGTTTAAAGAAAAAAATAAAATCGCTGATTTCTTTGTTCCTCAGTTTGGTTTATATTGAATGTAGTCTAGATGTTCCTTAGTGCTCCAGCCATCACTGAACTAATCCGTCTCATCTCTCCCCACCCAGCCTCCACTCTGCTCAATCTGTAGGGAATTCTCAGTGGAAATAGAAAGTTGCCACCTATGTTTAATTTAGAAATCAACACCTATAAACTATCTTCCTATCTGACAAAAATAGACATCTACCAACACACAAATACCAGGAAACCTGTGTCCTGATAGTGAGAACAACTGGTGCTCATTTTCACCCTCCTTGCATGTTCCTCCAAAGATGAGACTACTTGAAATCCATGTTCCTATCATCAGCTAAACGAATTTATTCTATGCATTCTACCTTGAAAAAGCAAAAGTCTCAGTTAATGCTTTGGGGACCTGCAGGACATACCAGTTCTTGACATATCACACACATTCATGCCTGACCACAAACATTTAGAAACCATTTTAAACATTGTCATTCCCTGAAAAATCATAGATGTGTGTATCTATAAAAAATATGAAAACAATATATGAAACTGTGAGTATTAATTTCAAAGCATATAATTGTTTTTTAACCACTTTAATGCTTTTTAAAAAGTAATCAAAAGCCTTGGTTGTCACCCATCCTGCCTTTTCCTGAAACTTAGCAAAGTGTCAGGTGATTCAGTAGAGCTGTTGCTATTTCTACCCAAAGTCCTTTCAGAAGGAATTAATCCTCTATCTTTCTGCCAGAAACCTGTACTGACCCACATCCTCTCCAGCAGCATTAGGCATCAGCCCAGACCTTAAAACACAGGACCGTGCAGCCACTATTAGGGGACATCAGTGCAGATTGTAGTTCATTAAGGCAGCTTCAGTCTTACTGAGAAAAAGTGGCATGACATTTCTGTATTTCACTGGCTCTTTTTCTAATGCAGACGTCCAGAGCAAATGTTAACACTGTTCTTTGCATCCTTTTCCCTCTATTATACCTAAAAGCTACCTTTCAACAGTGTAGCTTTGCACAGCCAGTAAGACAGCAAAGCAGACAGTGCAGAATCAGCCAGGCTTCCTGGCAGAACCTGACGGAGACAGGAGAAGCAAAAGAAAGTTTTTCCCCATTCAATTCTTTTTCTAAAAGTCCACAGGCTTAACTGAAAGAGACAACCAAACCATTGATGAAACACAGACTTCAACAGGAGACAAATAATGCTGCTGATAGTCAGTACTATTGAGGGTCACACAGCACAGCTTGTTACGTTTTCCTAAAGCTTTAAGTGTTATTTATGTCACCTTAGGGCATAATGTCTTACCCAAGACCAAGGGGAGCCAACGGGGGTCTCTGGATGATCTTCCTCCTCAGATGACATCCTGAGCTGGTAATTTCTCCCTGTTCTTCACATACACCACTAAAGCCACTCTTGGTTTCTGCCATATACAAAAAAGCTGCCTTCAGATTTTAGCTGTAGACAACAAAGCTCCAGAGAATATAATTTCCCAGCGATCATGCTCTTGCTAATTTTACCTGCCGAAGTTCTTGGAAGCATAGTCAGAGCAAGAAACCTGAGCTCAGTAAACCAGAGCACACTTTCCTTGCAACTGACTCCTCAAGTGCTCTAGTTCAGTCAAAAGGTACAGTGAAAAATTAGACCCTGACAAACACAAGTTCACTTCCAAACAGTTGGTATCCTTACTTTCATATAAGATTTTATGGTCAGTTTACTGAGTTATAAATTCCAGGAACAGAATACAGGGAATTTTTATATTTTATTATCACCATTAATCATATTTTGTATGAATTTTAATAGTTTAATTTTTTTTTCAAGAGGGTTCTTAATGCCAAAAACTAGTTCTGCCTTTTTGCACAGCTGCACAACTCCACAACCATACCTGTATGAGTGAGAAGGCAGCACAGCTTTCCTGTTCCTCTGTGCAATAACATTTGAAAGAGGACCATTTTAACTTCCATTTGTTCCTTTTGGTCTTCTGTTTGTGCCTAGTTTGGTACCAGTGTGTAGAATCCACACAGATCCATACAGATCACACACTATGTAACACAACATAAACTTGTCCTGAATCCTATGAGACTTCTGGCTCTGTCTGAGGGGACAGCTGAGTCCAGCATCTTGAAATCACTTCTGGCAGGAATGGCAGCCTTGCCACCAAGATCCAGCCTGAGGTTTTGTGTTCAAACTGACCACTAACTCACATCTATGATACACTTCGAAATTCACAGCCTGTGGCTTGAATTTTATTATTTATTATTCCTCTGCTTATAAGGCATCTCGTTGCAGTAGCTGGTGAAATAAAGTTGCTATCAAAACCCCTGAACCCTTCTGTTGCATGTCTGACTTTGGGCAAAGGCTTCTAAATCTTTCCACTGTTATGTAACGAAATGGGCTATTTATAGCACCCCACTGCAGGAGAGTCCTCGCGTTACCTATGAGCTGATAACAGTTATCAAATGAACAAACATGCCCAGCTATGCGTTATAGTTAACCCTAGGCTATATGCAAATTCAGTGAGTAGGAAAATAATCAACCGATGGAAAAAGAAAACTCTGGAAATAGGGCATTGAGTAGAGAAATAGCCTGCTGCCAGCGTGTGGTCTCACCACTGTGAGTGTCACTAAGTAGGCAGCATGTAGAGACAGAGAGGACTAGAAAGTGACAGTCCCCTGTGAGAGCTGGCAGCCCACCAGGCACTGTCAGCGGGAGGATTAGGGTATCACAGGCCATGGCTGCAGTGTGTTGTTTGCAACAGCAGCATCAGCATCAGCTGTGCTTGCCTCTGTCACCCTCCTTACCCCAAAATACAACATGCAGGACTTTTCAATGTCTGAAATACTTTCCCAAAACAATTTATTCTGGTGTCTCAAGAAGAGCTGTGGCACTCCAGCTGAGAGGTAAGGTCACTGCTGCATGGAGTTGCCTTTAAGCTTTGGGAGTATTGGGAATGAGTGTTATTCCTGTGTATCAACCAAAACTAACACAGCTGCCAAACTGCTCTGAATGCCTGACATGGCAAAAGAAATGCCAATTTATATCACAGGACAAGCATTGGATGCAGGCAACCCACTCTCAGCTCACTCCAGTTACTCACTGGGCCTGTGGGATTCTGCTGGGCTCCCCCAGCATCCCTCCACACTGTCACACAGCCTCCTGCTGCTGGCTGTGGCCTGCTCCTGCTCCTGAGACCCTGGCACTCTGGCCACTGCAGCCAGTCCCTGATGGACTGATTCCCACCTGATGGGTATCTTAGGATCACAGGACACTGACGTGGAAGGCATCTGGAAGAGATCTCATCGTCAGAAAAAATGATGCTTACTTAGACTCTTTCATGGTTCACATTAGAAACTCTGAATCTGAAGTGGCCCAATAGCCAAATCGCCCTCAAGCTGTTGGGAAACTCTTCCAAGAGAAAATAGCACAGCACTTAAGTTACCAAGATGCTCAAGTTACTCATTTCTGTTGTACAGCAAATGTTAAGACTGAAACCCATTTATTAGCTATCTGACAGATCACAGTTTCTTTCTGGAACAATTTTGGGGAAGGAAATCCAATACAATTCTTCACATTTCAGCTAAACAGGGAAATGCCACACCTAATGAATTACAATGGCATTCCTACCCCTGCTGAAAGGTCTATTCACCAAATTTAAAAGATAGGAACCACTGTTTGTTGGAGTAATTTTCCACTATCCCACCCATGTCTTCTAATAAATTTTCTTTCAGGCTGTGATGGGTAAGTATAAGAATCTATCAGAAATAGCATTTGAATCATTGCAATATGCTGCATAATGTTTATTTATCAAATTCTTCAAGAAGTGGGCGTGCATCTTTCCCAGCACACTGTATTCCTGAAGCCTTTGTCATTTTCCGTGCCATCTGATTTCAGGATCTTTCTGCTTTCACCAGGAAGCACTAACAAGTGTGGGCATTTCTTCTGTGCAACATTGATGTATCCAGTGGCTGCTGTTCCTGGATCAATGCATCCCGTATCCGTGTCCAAGGGTGACCATCAACAAACACTTCTGATCAATATACCCACAAATGGAATAATAACTAGATGTAAAAGGACCTTTCTCCATAATTTTCATAAATTATGAAAATGTTTCCCAGACTTTTCCCAAGGTTCCCCTCCCCACCTCTTTGCTGTCACAGCCACACAGCCAGGCCACAGTTTCTTTGCCTTCTTCCCGGTGTTCCCCGACAACCCCAGCAGTTGCTTTTCCCTCACTCCCTTCCCATTTTCACACTCTCAGAACTTTGTTGCTACTTCCCCAGTTGGTGTTTTCAACCAAAGACAAATGTGGAATAGTAGCTGATACAACATTCACAGAAAATGTTCTCAGACTCACAGTTCATGTAAGCTTCACATCAGTTTTTAGATTCCTGCTCAGTCCATAGTCTCTGCGACATCCTCTAGCAACAAGTTTCACTGGATAATTACGAAGTATAAACACAAGTTTTGATGCCAGTTTTAAACAGTGTCCTGTGATTGCACAACATGACACAGGTTAAAGAGGAGCCAATTTCTTTTTATAAACAGCATTTGCAAGTGCTGTATCATGAGAAAGAAAAAAAAACTGTAATCACTCCAGAACATTTAAATATAGAAATATTAGCTCATGGTAGCCTCTATGTGAACTTTATTTTGCTGAACTGATAACAGTAATCTTATTTTTAATAGAATAATTTTTCAACTTAAAGATTAATTTAAGATATTTTTAAATACAATCACAACTCTACTGTACTGGAACAGCATCACTCTCCTAAAATAGTTTAACTTTTTCCAGTCTTTTCACATTACAATAGTTTCCACGGACAAAGCTTATGAAGCTGATCTCTCTATTTTCTTTCTGTAAAGGTTTTTGTCTCATAAACACCCATGGCAATTTTTGGCACAATGTAGATTAAGAAAGCTATATTGAGAAAGCAAAAATAAAATCTACCTAACAGAGATGCTGAGTCGTAACTCTCCTGTTTGGCAGCTCCTGCAGAGGATCAAGATGCTGCATATTCAGACCAGACATGATTCTAGTGGGGGACTTCAGAAGGGGACGCAGGGCTGCCAGCCTGCCCCAATACAGGTGCCATCTTGTCTGGGAGAGAACTTTGAGATTTATGGCTGATAAATAAACAGTATTTGCAAGAACAATTTAAGGTCTAGTGGAGAGAAATCACACTATCGACATAAAAGAAAAAGTTCTGTGTGTTTGCAAAAGCACATATATGAAAGTGTATCTTATGATGCAGAATCAACCCCGTGATTACTGCAATAACCTCTGAGCCCATATCTGTTCTCCAAGCTGTTAATTGTCCTGATAGGTAGTAACAAGTAAAAACCCACTTTCCTGTCAGTCCTGTTGTCTCTAAGTATAAAGAATATTGTTTAGTTACTGTTAATGGTGCCAGTCATTATTTTCCACAGCACCACAGCTCACACTCACAGAATAATACTCAGTAGTACGTTCAGGGTTTAAGTGCATAACCAACACATTAGTCATGTAACAAGTATGGAGAAATTTCCTTCTATTACTATGTAAATCTAAATCAAAAATTTCAGTTTCCTTGAGGATTTTAATCAAAACCACATTTATGTATAAAATTGCTTTATGAGGTCTTTCTTAAAATTATAGCAGTTGATTCCCAATGCCTTTTTCTCATAGCACAGGAGTCTCACTGTTATATCTGACACCCCATCACTTCCTTGCCAAATAATATGTCAGCAATGGGCAATGTCATTTGGATTATTTGGATTATTGCCTCAAAACTGCCAGAGTTGTGTGCTCACAATCATCAATGGTTATTTTGGGAGCTGTCAAAACAGGACTGAAAATGTTATAAAAGCATTTGCAAACTACCAAAACCACTGAGTATTTATTCAGGTGTAGACTGGAGCAAGGATAAGGGACAGAAGACTGTCAACAGGCAGAGGATGTATGGCACTAGTTTTGCTTTTCATTGAAGAGATGTACCCTTAAGGAAGTAGGAAAAAGGGAACGATATGGATTTTTTCCACACCATTATATCCACAATATTTCAGTGGGAGCTGATGAAATATTAAGATTGGTTGCTGAGGGGACAACGTGGGAGAGGAGGACTGTGGTGGGAGGGTGGAAAGGCAGCGTGGCAGCTGGGTGTGGTGTGGTGTGTGTGGTGTGGTGTGGTGTGTGTGATGTGTGGTGTGGTGTGTGGTGTGGTGTGGTGTGGTGTGGTGTGGTGTGGTGTGGTGTGGTGTGTGGTGTGGTGGAAAGTATTGTAATGACAGTACCTGCAATGGTCTTATTTGTGTCATGGCGCGAGGCTTGTCCGCACTGTTCCATTAGTTTCCTGGCAGTGGCATCAATGTGGTGGGACCGGATTGGGAATGTGGGCGG
>VZRO01008008.1:886502-982653 GCA_013397915.1 Daphoenositta chrysoptera | reverse complement strand
GCTGGGGTTGCCCAGCAGTGTGCAGGGCTGTGCTCTCTGGGCAAGCCACGCACAGCAGAGGGATGCAAGCAGAGGCTGGGGTTTGTGATAACTGCAGTGCTTTACCCCCCCTGAGAAACAGCTCTGGCACGGTCGTTTCTGGCACGAGCACTGTGGTGGCAGCTGGGGATGGGCCCCAGGAAGGAGCGATGCCTCGCAATCCTCGCTCACCCCCACAGCCAGACCAGACCAGCAGCCCGTGGCAGGTGGCGGCTCCTGTTGAGCTGGGTGCTCATGACACCCACACGAATTCCAACTGCCATGGAAATCCAGATTCTTTCACACTGCACACAGTCCCTGCCCAGGGTCCTTGTGCCCCTGCAAACGCCTCCTACTGCAGCCAGGAGCTCTGCTTGCCCCCAGCTTCTTCCATGCTGCTGGCTCTGTTCATAGCCCCCATTTCACTTGCTCTTCATTTTCTACCCTGTAGAGCTGTCCCTCACCCATCCTTTGGGTTTATTGTACCTCTTTGTGTGAGTGACGCCTTTCACCACAGAGTGGTGATACAGCCTTTGAGAAGCAACCCCCTCACAAGCAATGTTTAGCAATCGCTTTTAGATGCAGAGTGGGAGCTGAGATCAGTACATTCCCCATCACAACAGGAGGCACTTGCTAGGGAGGGATGAAATCCCTTACATCCTCTAGTGATTAGTCACCAGACATTAGTGCTTAAGTGCTTGTGAAAAGTGCTTTAATAGAGAAGAGAGGATGGCAGGAAGAAAAATAATGTCACCTTTCCAATAACCTTCTTTATATTTGCAGAAGCTGAATCATAAACTAATTCACTCTCTGACGCACAATTCAGATGCTAATAATAATACCTGCAGGTGCTAATAGCGGATGACTAAATCAGAAAGCATGGAAGGTGCTAGAGAAGAAGGCAGAGGCTATGAAAAGTTGTTTGCTATCACCTTATCAGGTGAATCCATGGAATGGAGAGCTCTGTTTTCTTGTCACATCCAAAGATAGAAAGGAAATACTTAAAAGGTTTGTGTCCATAATGGGCATTGGCCAGGTTTTCTCCCAAAGATCACTAGGACTGAAAGCCAGTAATTCCTTCTCACAAAAGAAAGACAAGAGAAGTGTGGAGCTGGGACGTGTGTTCCCAGCCCCCCACATGTACTTATGGTAAAGAACTACAACACCAAGAGTTGCAGCACAGGATGCCAGTCCCACCCAAACAGATTTGCTTTAATTTATCATTATTATTTATCTGTATTACTTTATCACCTCAGAGTCCCAGTTGAACACAAATCCTACATTGCCCTCTCCACGAAAGCTTACACTCTAGGGGGGCTTAGCTTGTAAACTAGGTCAGGGATGAAGCAACTTCTGGATGGAGTTTTGCATGGTGTCTCTCCCTCAGCTACCCACCATCATTTTCTGGCATCCTGTGAGCAAAATGCTGTGCCTTTCTACCATGTGGGTGCATAGTTGCACCCACAGCATGACAGGAAGTACCTGCATTTTGGTCACAGAGTAAGGGCATATCTGGTCTTATTACAGGATGTGCTCCAAGAGAATGGGCTGTGCATGCAAGTTGCATCACCTACAATTGCTCATATATAAAGACCAGGATGGAGAATGATTGCACTTGGTCACACAACACACACAGGTGTGCTGAGGCCAGGCCCTGGGACTCCTATCCTGCAGACAGGATACAGTGTGTAGGTAACTCACGGAGAAAAAGTTTAACATGAAACAACACTCAGGAGCATGATGGCTTCAGGCGACTACCAGCTGTATTTTGTCAAAGTTTTGAAGACTTTGTGGGAAAAGACAATGTTAAGAAATGATGCAATTTATTTATTTATTTATTTTATTATTTTGTACTTTAGGCCTTTTTTAGTTTCTTGGAGAAAATGGATGTCTAAAGAATGACAAAGCAAATCTCACATCTAAAACACAGAAAACATTACTGGACACTTGGTATGAATTGTTTAAATATTTGCTTACAGGAAAGGAAATTTCAACCCACTGTCTTTAGATGTGAGTTCTCTCAAAAACTCTTATACCTTTGAGGCTGTGTTATGTTGTAGGCCATTAAGGAGTACTGTATTTTCTCTTGATCAGTTCAGGTCATTCTTTAATTATATTCACTCCTTTCAGTCAACACTTCTCCTTTGTTTTTTTCCACTACAAAAATGTGTGTACTTGTTGGTCTGGTACATCACCAAGACACATGTCCATGCAGCATGAACTTTATTTATAAAGGATGGATTTGACATAAATGTCACACTTCCTTAAAAAAAGTTTAAATTAACTAATCAACTGGTGAAAACTGAACAGTTAATACTATTTACATAGGAAAATGCTCACCTTCCTTCACAGAACTTAAAAGTGAATTCTCACTCTGAAACAAAGACAATGAAATATAGAAGCACACTGATTACTAGCAGTTGCCTTGTAGATAGCAATCCACATCTCTTACAGAATTCACAACTCACAGAACTTACATTTTCTCTGTAAAATAACCTAAATTAGCTCTTTGGCACAGTCATACCAATGTCTGCGTTTCAAGGCCAGTACTGTAACAGACTCAGCCACCCAAAAGCATTTCATCTGGACAAAGTCAATGATCCCCTCCATTGGTGTATCCAGCAAGAAAGGCCTGCCCAAATATTAGATGTCCTCTGACAATGTCTATATTCATCCTTTCTACACCTTGACTGAGTGATGTTAGCACTGATTCTATAAAAACAAACAGGAAGTTTGCAACTTAGCATTTCCAAACACCAAGACAAAAACAATGACCACTGATATCACATTTATAGTGTACAAAATATCACAATGCCTGGTGCCGTTTTAGAACATGTTTTTAGATTTTAACCTGAATTTCTCAGCAACGTAATCTCCATTTTCTCACTCCTTTGAAGCACCTTGGCAAGAAAATATCCCCAGAAAGTGTATTGGGAGTGGTTTAGAACCATCTCATCTGCTTTCTTGAGTGCACTTGCCTCAGCTTGAAGTCTACAGCTAGTCTACAATTCAGTCACAAAACAACACTATTCTCAATGAAATAAATCACTTGCAGGTCAGTCCCACCATTTGATCTCTTCAGGTATTCAAGTTAGTATCAGTTTCAGGTTTAAATGTTCATATCTCATTTTACCATCATTGTTAACTCTACTCCTTACGCTAATAAAACCAGACATATAATTATGCTTCTACTCCAACAGTCCTGCATGGTAAAACTATCCAGTGTGGCACTTATTCCAATAACTGAAGCTCCAACAGAGTTCCTACTATTAAAGAAATATACTTTACAAATCGTCATATAAAAAGCCTACCTGGATTAATCAGTAGCAGTATGCTACAGAACTGTAACAACTCCTGTTGCCCTATGCCAACTTCGATAAATAAGACTTGTGAACCAAAACCTGCTCCTAAGTTGACATTTCCTGTTTTTGGAATGTACAAAAAGTTTCCTAAAACTTTTCATCACGAACTTGCATGTGGTCTTCTTTATCACAGAAGAAGTGCACTCATTGACCTCTCTTCTGATACAAAATGTGTTCCACCCTCCGAGTCTCTATCAGGAATTGGGGATGACTTCCATCAGAACATGAAATTAGAAAAGTCACTTCAGTGTTTGTAAATATGATGTTAAACTGTCTGATTAGATATCATTCTAATAAACAGCAGAAAACAGTCCTGTTTCTGTTCAGAAAGCAGAGTCTCTCAAAAGTAATTTCATGAGATGGTGGCAATTAGTGTCTTGTGTCATTGAGGGAATATGTCTCTTTTCAATTAAATATGTCGTCCAGTCAGGAAGAAAAGTGGTCTGTCCTCTTTGGCATTGGCAGTCTGGAACTCGTCCCGCAGCCGGAACTGCCATTCGTCTTCCAGCTCCAACCGGACAACAGTCTGGCGGAGAGAGTTGCGATCCTGGCAAATCACACACAGGGTGGCACCTAAACAAACAGTTCAAAAGAAACTCGCGTGAGTGTCCCCTTTGTTCTCAGATCACCCGCCTCCCACCGCCCTTTGGCATGGAGAACTCCACCACTTTCACGTCAGGAGTTACAAATGGGCTTGGGAGAACATCAGGCCACTGAGGTAGGGCTTGAGCAGAGCTGTGTTCAGCTACCTATTTGTCAAAATCTTCTTCTGCAAATTGAGGTACCTCATAAGCATCTAGCAGACAGGAATGGCAGCACTTTCTGTGCTGCTTAGGGTAGGAAAGGTAAAACTGGCAGGTCTAAGGAGGTGGTGATGGGTCCTGGCAGCAAACCAGATAAAGCCCTACATCCATTCCTTCGTAGCTCTTCTGATCATTATCTTTGTTTCGTGAAACCCTCACTCAGCAAAACCCACAAGTCACTCACTGTGATGGCTGACTAAACTCTTTGTGCTTTGCTGCCCAGAAATGGTCTAAACCTGTCTTTAAAACTAATCACAAATTTAAGTGGGTTTTGGATTGGTAAACTCATGTGCTGGCAACAAAGAATCTGGTCTATGTGGCTACAGAGACAGGCAAACCCAGAATGCCAAAGTAAAAAAATCATACTTCAGTAACCAATGCCAACTGTCCTGACTGGCCTGCTGATAACCACTTTAACTTGCATGCATGGCTTCCTGACTTCTGAGAAAAGTCCAGCTTTAGGAGGAAATAATTACCTCACCAGCATTCAGTAATCTAAATGAGAGATTGTGAGGTAAGTGGTAATGCCCAGGACAAAAAAAAATTCCTGTGAATATAATAAAAAGAAACAAGACAGTCATATGGTGTTTAATTCTCATGTGATGGATTAGAAAATCAAGTAGACTGCCAGGGGAGATGGAGAAATCCCAAAGCAAACACACTTTGTGCTACATGCTATAAAAATTGACCGGTTTATGCAAAACAAGACTGACTGGTAGCCTCTGTTTTAGATGCAACAAAGAACACAGCATTTTATAACAACTCTGCCAGTTTCAAGGGGCACTAACCACAGTGCTCTTCTCCCAGTGACAGTTAAAGCTGAGTGAAACAAATCCCCAAATGCCCAAAGTAGTAGCAGAAGGATCCAAAAGAAGTTTGCAATGTGACTGTCTGCAACATAAGTGGTACTTAGTTGTCTCCACTGCAATCCACTATCATAAGGATTACATGGAGGAACTGGGTATTAGGAGTAAATTTTAAATGAGCTAGTTTCTATTTCTAAAAATAGAAAACAGATTTTGATAGAGGCTTCTCCATCACCCATTTTCTATCACAATTTAGAAAACCTCCAGGAACACAGCAGGCAAATGCTTCATGCATAAATATTCAATACTCAGTTCTCAAACGCAGAGTAAGGAGTTGTGCACATACTCTAGGCATGATGATATGGATCCAATATTCCTTCCCACTTATAAATCTGCAGAACTTATAGCACTGCTATATACCAGTTTACTACAGTGCAAAGCCAGCATGATCAAGCATCAAATTTGGGTGGGATATATAAAGACAAATATGAATATATGCATATATATATATATATATATGCATATAGATTTCATGTAAAATACATTTTCCCCACGTTCCCAGAGACCATGCCATCTAATTCTTTGTAATAAAATTATTGCAGCTCACCTTTAAGAAAATGAAACTTCTTCAAAAAGCTAGCTACAACAAAGGAGTCACAGAGGTACAGCAGGAGACCACTGAATGTCAAACCAGAGGAACTGATATTCAGAGAATGAGGCCGAGAACTCATGTAGCAAACTGCAATCTGATTGGGAGAGGGTGGAAAAAAATTAACATCTTTCGAGCTTCCATATAAAGCTAAGAATTTATATGAAGCTTCCAGTATTTGCACCTGATTCAAATTCAGACTTCCTTTCCAACTGCAAATATTGTGAGCTTTATAGTTCCTTCCAAAATATCCCACTAATTATCAACAATACACATAAAGCACAATTCATAACTATGTATTGTCACTACTCATTAGTATTACTATCACAAGGCCTAGATGTGATGAGAGCTTGCAAGCTGCAGTAAGAATAGCTCCCCACAACCACAATGCTGTGACCTGCCCGGCACATTTTATTTATATGTGAGTAAATACAGTAACTGTGCAGTCAGACATGAAAAGGACCCTTAGAAATTCCAAATTTCATTTACATTATGATAGGGTTACTCAAGTCAGTAGAATTGTGCATATACATGAATGTATGAGGTTTCCTCTTGCCTAGTTTGTTTTTATGGCTACTCTTGAAATCCCCTCGGAGCTGGGAATATTTACAGCCCTCTTTTCAGGATTTATAAATTCAGATTAAGGAATCTTCCACACAAGGCTTTGTTTCCAAAGTGCCACTGTACTGCTTAGCTGGGGCAGATCCTCATCTGGCATAGGTCAGCATAATTCAGTGGAGGAAGGCTGACCCACGGCAACTGAGACTCTGTACCACTATGCCTACTCCTTCAATATCCTATTGAAGTATCCTATATTCCTTCAATCCTATTGTATCATATTCCAGCTCAGGCAGCAATTACAGAATGAAATTGAACTCATTTCATGTGCTACATGGGCTAGAGCTGAAAGGATGCAATGGGTGAAGACAGTAACAGTACAACACCCTCCCAACAGAGTTTGTTTTTCCAAACATGGTGGGAACAAAAGCACAAGTACTCAAAATGTTCTGGGAGCAGCATACATGGGAAGGTTATTGCACAGCTCTTTGGGAGGGAAGTTCAGTAAAACCAGACTGAATTTCATTTACTATTCAAGTGAACAGGTAGAAACAGTCCCTCTCTCCTGAACCACACCACCCCCGTACCAAATTTCTATCAACATATTTTAGTTGAAGTACGACCTTGGCTCCAAACTCATCAGAGAGAGCCAACAGCTCCTGAGACCTAATGTCAGCTTCTCCCATTGCAACTGGTTGTCTAATATTTGATTCTCTGCCTCAGCTTATCAGTCAGTCTAAAGTGAACTAAAACATCTGTATATATTTGAAGTGCTTTCTAAGGGTTATCTAGTATTTGTAAAACACTCTTGTGGAAGAAATTTTCTGTAGGAAGACCCAAATTATAGCAGATCGAGAAAACACTTCACAGACTATATTCGTATTCAGGACAATTCTGGGATTGCTCTCCATGTTCTTTAGTTGAAGCCTCTGACAATATTTCTATGGGACCAAGAATTTGATTTTAACTTTATAGGGTTGTACCTCATTCTTCAGAGGCTGTGTAAATATTATTAAGGAATACATCAACTAACCCATTCAAAACAGAGCCTACAGATTTCTAGAGCTACTTGGAGATTGTTTTGTTCAGTACCTGTGGTCCTAAGTTAAGGTAACAGTCCACAGATAGCACTGGATGGCTGTAATTCTTCAGTGAGAGAGGGAAGAAGCGGTGGCTGTGATACTGGAGATACTTTTCAAGAAGCAACTGAGCAGGTGCTGCCAGGAAGGTGTGCTTGCTGTCAGGAGCACAAATGTACTGAGCAGGGGAGATTGAAACTGGAGTGTCAGATACCTACGAGGAAAAGATATTTCTTATACAGATCAATCTTAATCAATCAAGTTGTACTTATGTGAATTCTGGTTTGTATAAAACATATCTCTACCCTAAAAATCTAAGTTTTACATAAGAAGAAAGGTTATGCAGCCAAAAATATCTGATACCAATAAAGTTTCAGTTTCATAGAACTATATTTGTGTTTATAGTCTTCAAGGTTTCTTCTTTGAACTCAAAATACTCCTACCTATGAAGTCACATGAAGATGAGCAATTCTATAGCTGTAGATAAAATCCACATTGTGAATGTGTTACTTGGATTGCAAAGAGACACTACACGTGTTTTTTGAAGTTTTAAAGGAAAATTATTAAGGAAAGGTGTATTTATGACACAAAGATTGTGGATTTCAGAAATAAATAACTAAGAAAAGCCCCACATGGCAGACATACCCCATTACTGGCAACAGATGATGCATCAAAATACCTCAGGTCTCCTAGTTAAAAGGTACAAAAATGGAAAACAGAATTTTAACAACAGTGCAACATAGGTCTCAGTCCCCACCTTGGACTTTATGTGGAAGGATCGTTGTCCTCCTACTGCAATTTGCTTTTTCATGACATTGAAGTGGTTGAACTGACAGATGAGAAGGCCAGCGCTGTGGACACGCAAGTTGAAGTCAACATCATCACATGTAAATCTGGAAAGAACAAAATCATAGCAGGTCAGAGGAATCCCTCTCATCACACACTGACAAATACAAGCACTGAGAGCCTTTGATCAGCACCACAGGAAGGACAGGTATCAAACATACTGACCCTCCACCAGTGCCTATCAGTTAGGGGGCTTCAGCTTTCTAATAATAAACCAGGCTGGAATCAGTTTGAGAAGATCAGAACGAGGGAGGAAAGCACTTAGGGAGGGAAAGGATCAAAAGCATAAGGTGGAAAAGCAGTAAATTACCAAGGAAAATACCCAGGAGTTAAAATACTTTCTTTGCCTTTTACTAAAATAATGTAGTCATAAGAAATTGCTACATACATACATAACTACCGCAAATATGGTCAAGGAAACTCCTTTGACTTTCAAGGAAATGGATGAAGCCCTACATTTGACTTACCAAATGCACAGAAGTACCCAACGACTCATTTTCCCCTCAGAATATGAATATCTAGCCATTTTTTCAATGTTCCTCTACAGAACTAATGTAATTTTATTTTAGAAACTAAAACTATTTGAAGGCAAGGAGTCTTAATACAAGAGAACTGCTGGGACACAGGAGTAGATTAAGCAGAATGAGGCCAAACATCCCTGAGCTAAATTTGACTCATTTAAAAAATATGACGGAACGGAATAAAAGGTAAACTGCTATAGCTGACTAAATTCAAATACTCTGATCTCTAGAAAATTCAGAATCAGTTCTCCATTATGAATATCTTTATTACAAAGGAAACAGGATGTTGTACAGAACCACTGGATTGACATTCAGAGCTTGAGTTTAAACAAACTGAGCAATCAGTGCAACAGTCAGTATCAGTGAGAAACATGGCATTCACTTACAGGTTTTAGAAGTTTTTTCTTTGATCTTAGCAATATCTATATAGTTATTGGGCATCCCTGGCTATCACTGTCTCTGTGTTTTGAAATGTACCTTTTTCCTTTCACAGGCCTGGAATGTCATACATTATTCACGCTCAGGAATACCCACACACAGGATCACCGTGGGCCTTTCGTGGTTCAAAGACAGAGGCAGGAAATGGGTGCTGTGATGTGGCATTCCTGACATTTTAACACTGTTGCTTGTACTCCTATCATTTTGCTTAATTGTCATTGTCTCCATGTGCCCTTCACACACAATGCTTCATAAGGTATCACAGGCAGCCTGGGAGCACAGTTCTGTACCAGGAGATGCACAAGGGCAAATTTAAAATGTTCTTTTAAAGTGTCAGGCTGGGGACAATAGAAATATAGATCATCTGTTTATTCACAAAATAATGAAAGCAGACTGCTTTGCTGCAGTTATAAGTAAGCTTGGACTTCAAAAGACACCTTCCTGGGTTAGGAGAGTTCTGAAAAGCTATGACTGATGTTCAGGTACCTAAGTGTAGTTGTGTAGAGCCATTTTAGTTACCTGGGCTATCCCACCTGGCTTACAGAAAACCACACAGATTTCATGTTGTACCTGCCAGCCCCATGTGGATGTCTTCCATTTTCTAAGGCGCTGACAGACCAGTTTTAGACAAGTGAATCCCACCTCTAGTGATATGTCCCTCAGAAATGGGGGGAAACCCACAGTTTATTTCACCAAGATCAGTGAAATTCTGTGAGATTATGAACCTAGTGAATACAGTTCTTGTAACTGTGGTAATAATGTGTATGACAAAATTATAATCTGATATATCCTAAGTGTCACAATAAATTGAAAAAGTGGGATTTCTGAGACAGCTGAATGTGAGAAACAACCACCAATGTGCACAAGACTTATTTATTCTTTTCTTCTGATTGTCCTGATGTCCACATGTGGTATGCTGCAGTGTTGTGCTACTCAGGGTAAAAAGTCCATATATATATAAGAACAAGATTTGGCTATGCACTATTCATCCATACATCCCTGTTCCCTTTGGAAGGCAGAGCAGGTAAGCAGACAAGAGGGGAAGCACAGTATTTACCAAAGGCCAATTGGAGTAGAACAGTACTGCAGGGCACACTGCTGAGTGTGTCTACCCTATCATTCAAATATAACTCTTATTGGAACTATGGAAATTAATGTTTTTTTCCAACTTCTGGCAGCTTGGGAAGGATTTGAATCACCAGTCGGAAAACAAAATCTGTCTGCATGCCATTCACAACCTCCCTAAAAAACAACAAGAGCTTCTCTAAAACTTCCTTTATTTGGTTCATTATCTCTATTGAAAGGTGATACTGATTCACGTACCTGTTCTGATTGTACTGTACATTCTGTGTCAGATCCACATTCAGCATAATGAAGTCATGCACATGGCAGCAGGAGAATGGTTCCTTGATTTCAGCACTCTTTGTTTTACTGGACCATTTCCTCATTCCAATTAGGGCATAATGAGTGACATTGGGAGTTGCTTCAATATGTTGCAGAATTTGCTTCAGGGAAACATTCCTTTCAGTCCATGTATAGTCACTACAATAATCAGGAAAATGGGTTAATTTTAAAATATATAGAGAACATTCAAAATCTCTTTCAGCTGAAGAGCAATTCTTAACAGCTGGAAGTTGTTATAACTTTCAGGTAGATAACTGCAGTGTTGTCTTACTTTACTGTACTTTTTTGTCTCTCACTCTAGTTAAAACTTAAAATTACTGGTGTTTATGTGGTGGGGACTGGTATGACAGATCTGAAGCTTAGTCTAGATCTCTCAAAATATTCACTCAGATACATAAACCTTTAAAGTCACCTAGGATAATATTCCAATCAATCTTGGAGGGTTGCTGACTTGTGCCATAACTTCACCACAAAGTATTAAGATCCTTCTAGCCCATCACTAGGGTCCATAAATCTCAGTTTTCATTGAGTTCCATTCTCTCTGAAAGTTTGCTGTAAATTCTGCATGGCACTGTTCATGGAATAGATAAAAATATCTAGCACAAACAATATTCTAAAGTAATGAAAACAAAAATACTACTTCAGGGATTTGGGGAACTTATAAAGGAGCCACAGAGACTGGGACTGACAGAAGATCCAAAGGAAATCAGTTGCACCACTTGCACAGAATTGTCATTTAGCTTCCCTAGAAAAGTTTGATTAAAAATGTACATGTAAGTGGTCATACTGTCCAGTGTATCAGGGAGTGTTTACAGAGTCTGAAATCTGCAGTCCAAGTAACTCTAGCTTGGACAGCGATGGCTGCAGGGCACATAAATCCTCAGGGGACAGGAATGGAAAACAGGCAGTGCATGGTGCTATGCGAAGACAGATGCCAAGGAAAGTTCTCTCCTTAGGCAAATATAATTCTCTGCTTGTACAGGGTAGAAGCTGTAATATAGCAAACATAATTTCAAAATTACACACAGAGAAAGGTTAAAAGAGATCAGCTGAAAAAGCATATATTACACTATTCACCTTTTCCTGTCTCCTGAACAATCAACTTCTACTGCATTCCACATAACACAGGAGTCATCCGAAATAACAATGAAAGGCCAAATATCCTGGGGTTTTATCCCCAGCTCTTCCTGCCGATTCCGTTCAAGCTCCAAGTTATGGTAAGACAACTCTTTTATCAGGAAGTGTGCAGCACCTGAAACCATGGGCATAAACCATCAGATTAAAAGTAGGGGCAGAAATTGTTTGCTTTTAACTCAGAAGCCTTTTAAGTGAACATTTCTGCAGACAAGGGTATGAATCACTCTGGAGATTTTAACACCCCAACATCACCCAGAGCCCAAAGCCTTGGCTTTGTCACTTGCCAAGAAAGTGACTTAAAGAACCACACTGGGAAGGATGCAAACTGAAGTTTGACTTCTCTGGTAAAGATTTTCTAATTTCTTAAGGATCTAGTAACTAGTTCTTTTAACCTGACAAATATTTGTGTCCACTAGCCTCTGTAAGTGCAAAGAGTTAGAGATGTTGGCTGACCAGCTGAATGATGTGGGAAATTGTCCCTGATGATCTACTTTGAATGCTTGTCACTACTGCTGTATATAAGTTGTTCCAGCAGCACAAGCAAAGGGCTGAATATTTCACAGGTGTTCTCTTAGCAGAACCTACCTAAGGGATATACCCAACTAGAGCATCACTGCCCATGCAAATAATACACAACTTATTTCCACAAGGAAACAGAGTCAGTAACTCCATCTGAGTTAACACCCTCAGCTTCTTGCAAAGTCAATAGAAAAGAGTTAAATATTTCTAGGGTGCAATTCATTGAGCTTGTTTTAGGTGTCCTGGATTAAGAGAAGTGTATCTTCAGCTGTGACACATTGTCTTCAGAGGGAGTCCAGATCACCTGATCAGACATCCTAGCTACAGGGTGTGTGTCTAGATTTCACTGTTGAGTAACACACCACCTCAAGGGCCCAAGTTGCCTGTCCACATTTTTTAGAACTTTTTGTTACACTTACCTACTCCAGCACTGTTGAAGATGCTTGGAAGAACAAGCATGATGTGGTTGGGCCAATACTTCTTATATATGGCCATTTCATACTCCTTGACAACTAAAACATGCAAATGACTGGCTCCATCCATTGCATGATATAAATTGAAAAGCCCATGTTCATGACGACCAGTGGTGGGAGTAAAAGTGGGGCTTTTTATGTAATCTTCACTCTGTAGGTAAAAAGAAGTGTGAGCTTCTGTTTTAATCCAGAGAGAGAAGGCAGGAAAAGATTCTTCAGGAGAATAAACCAGATCCACTAACACTAGAAAAACTGACACATTTTAGATTTCCTTGATGGGAAAATACACAACTTTTAGAAAAGTTGGAAAAAATAAAACTCTTATTACTTGGCTTGTTTGATTTATGAGAGTGTGGCAGAATGGACAGGACTGCTAACCTTAACCTGCCAAGTGCACAGGTACCTTGAGGCTAGATCTGGAAAAGGATTTAGGTCCATATAAGACAGTAAGAAACACCCTACTCCAAAACTACAGTACAAATCTTCTGACTGGAGCAAATGAATAGAAAAAGAACCAAAGGATCAACCTTGATAATGAGCAAAAGAAAGAGCTTATTGGTGGCTCGACAATTTTTTTTCATGTATCCCCTTCTGGGAGAAAATACAAGCTTAGTATAAGGACATCTTCATTTTCTCTTGACAGTAGGAGTAGTAGTAAAGAGAATACTAATTCAACAAATTTTGAACTTGGTGATGTCTCTCTCTCATACATGGCCATAAATATAAATAAAAATGTCCATCTACCTTATCTGTGACTAGTGGTAGCCTCATGCTTTCCAATTGTCTTCCTGGCTGGCTAAAGACAAAATGATGTTCCTTTGATTTTGGAATGATAAAATGCAGCTGGATCTCTTCTCCCAGCATAGAATAGGAAAAGGCAAATGCATGCAGAGTGGACTCATAAATCTAAGGATGGGAAAAATATGATAATTCCAGTTAAAGTCAACTACAAGGTCTCAGTGTAGTTTATATACATTTAGAAGATTGCTAAACAGAGTACAGTCACTTACTGTATGGCATTAGATTTTACTTCATTATTTGTAGTGTTACGCAATATTCCCTAGGCTAGAGCATACACTAAAAAAAATACATTATTAAGGGCTACTCTTGGCTTTCAGAAATACTGACACATAAAAACCAGTATTTGCATTGCTGACAGCTTCTTCCTCAGATTATAGTAGGCAGGAAATTAGAGAGTTCTCTCCGTAAGAGCAAGCTGTACACCACACATAGACTGCTCTGTACTGGACTACTCCTGTATCAGAAGCAGCACCTGCTGCAGTCACTCAGGTGCAAAGTTTACTGGGAAAGTAGTTTTAACTGGTAGTACACATGCAGATCACAGCACTGAATAAACTAGTATAAATGACACAAGGATCAGCCCTCTCATCTCCCCAAACCTGCAGCCTGGTCAAAGCAGGCAAACCTCAAGAAATAACAAAATCTGTAAATCAGCTGTATGTGTACACATATACAACTTCTAAGCCAATTTAAATACAGTCAATACACAAACTGTGTTTGGGTTGTGTCTGCGTCAGCTTCTGATCTGCAGGGTATCATCTGGAAATCTTTACCTGATACCTAGGATTGAAACCCATATACTGATGACACTGTTCACAGTGATGGTAGGTGTTATATGCTGCATACTTGGACAACCTCATCCTAGTTGTCTGGCGGCATGTGTACATATCCTCCTGTCTCCTGCTCATTGATCTGTCTATTAAGAAAGGAAACAAATTACATGTAACATATATTCAAGCCTAGAATGTATTCTCTTGTGACAAACTGCTTCTGTCACTGAAAACAGCTTCTAGGGAAAATGGCGATGTAAAACACACACAAAACAAACTGTGAATTCATTCTGAGCACAATATCTTTTATAAATTGCTATGTTCAGCAAAGGGAACTACAAAGACGTATCTACAAATTCATGATTATGATAATTCTGTACAGATTCCACATATGGCTGAGATGTAAGCTATGTCTGATCCTTAAAATTTTCATTGTTGCTATTACTGGTTGAATGCTTCCAAAAGCAATAAATAGTAAAAAACAGCTTTATGGTATTTGCCATTCTGTGACAGACATCGCAGTAGATAATGTGAAATGAATTTGGCAATTTAGTGATGTTGGTCCTTAGTGTGTATCCATATTTTTCAAAGGGTCCCCCTTGTGAGAGACTGAGGGAAGATGAGGTGTATTTTCTACTGAAAAGGACTTTGTTATTTCATCTTTCACTCAGATTTTCAGCATCAGATCGGGTTGCTCAAAGTTGTTCCTTTTCATGTTAAGTTTTAAAAATCACCAAGAGTGGAGTTTCCATGATCTCTCTGGGCAACCTGCTCCATGGTTTGACCACTTCTATTCTGAAAATATTTTTCATACTATCTAATTGTAATTTCCCATATTGCAACTTGTATCTGTTGTCTCTTGTCCTTATGCTCTGCATCTATAATAGTTTGTATCTATAAATTCCCATTAGGAAGTTGAAGACAATATTCAGATGCACCTGCTAGACCTCCCCAGATGAAACAAACGCAATTCACTCCAATTTTCTTCATATCTTGGTGGCTGCCCACAAGCCTCACTTCTCTATATCAACATCTTTCTCATATTGGGAAGCCAAAAACTTGACAGAATAGCCAGATGTGGCCTTAGAGTTGCCATCAAAGAAGAATCACCACTTCCCTGGACCTGTTGCTAGATTATTAGTAAGCCATTAACCCAGAGGAGAACTGGTGACTCTTGTTCGAATTGTTGTCGACCAGGACCATCAAGTCACCTTGATCAAAGTTGCTCTCTATAGAGCTTGCCCTAAACTTGTACAGCTGAAAAAAATTATTCTACCCCAAGTGCAAGGGGCACATTCAGTGAACTGTTCAACAAGGTCCTCTTCCTGAGGTTTCTTCCTGAGGTTCCACTTCTCCAGCCTGCCAAGGTCTTTGTGCAGGGCAGTGTTTCCTCCCTGCTACCCAGTCCCATGGGCTTGTGTATGTCCAGCTCGCTAATTCAGAGGACTAATTCACACATCCATACTCCAGGAATCTAAATCTGGACATGGTCATCTCATGTTTTCCAAACCTAACCTAAAACCTAAAAAATATACCTACAGACACTTTTAAGTACATTACTAACTTTACCCACTTTAAACCACTTCATTTCTACAGCACAGGACAATGCTACTTTATAAAACCATTCCAATACACAAACTTATTGTGGAATTAGAGCTTTTTAATGAAAGACTACCCATATAATATTCCATAAGTCGTTTATAAGGGTCATACTCTGGTACTTCATCTGGAAAACTTGAAATCTTTTTTCACTATTACTTAGTCGAATGCAATTCTGGTATTTTAACTCTGCTTAAAAGTTTAACAGGATTCTCACATTAGAAGCAAATAAATACATTTGTGTGTACCAATCTAGATTTTTAAAATTCTAACCTTCACTGTTTATAGTCTGAAGCTTTGAAAAAATCAGACTTGCATCTTCATATTTTGGATCGTGGATAGTGTAGTCAAAAGGCATCTTCTTAAATGTCTCCAAATCTGGCCACATGTCTCCAGGCTGATGGTAGTATTGATCAGATTCTTCTTTTATGTCTATGATATTATTGAAAAATAAGAATTCAGGATTTTTTAAAGCACTTTATATTGCTATTGATGGTTTTGCTGTACCTATTATTCCTGCTTCGTTTTTTCTTTCATTAATCTGATGACACAGTATCATTATGCACCAAGAGGTAAAGCTTTGCACAAATGTACCTGACACTTCAACACAACTCTGCCTTTTAAAAATTATCTTCATGTCCTGACTGAGCTACAGAAATACATCTGGAAACACAGAGGAGTAATACACTGTAAATAAAGCAAGTATGGTCTAAAATTAGCTATTAGAGAGCAGAAACTTTCTTCCCTCAGGTAGTCTTGTGTACTTAGAAAATATTACATTGCTCCTCATGGTACAAATCTGCCAGAATTTCAATAACTCCTTTTATATACTTTACTACAAAAGTTCATTCCAATTTTACACTGAAAACCAATGGCAGGATATCATTTAATATACATAAATGCTGTTGATCCCTTTCCACCCAAAACAGAGGTATGTTCTTTGCTTACAGAGAAAATGACTAAATTCTAAATGATGAATAAAATAACAAAATATTCTTAAGTATCAGTTGAAGATCACAGAAAATTTTTCTTCCAGTATTTAAATAATATAAAGTAATAATGCAAATGTGAATTGGATGGAATACACATAGAATATACAGACAACTATATTTCAATTTAGTATAACAATTTTCTATTGTCTCCAAAATATCTTTATGTCAGGAACTTACTAATGTTGATTTCTTCCTCATCATAAACATCCACTTCTGTCAGTCTAATCAGCATTCGGGACAAAATACTGAGGAACTGCAGATAGGCACCTGTTTTCCCTATCTGTAAACATATAAACCAGAAAAAAACAAAAGCAAACTTTTGCTTTTCACCATGTTAATTTTCCACATATCTAGAAATTGTAGCTGTGGTGAAACTGATATTAAAATTCAGTGCTTGGATATCCTTGTATTTGCATATTCCTTGGCATAAATGAAATGCTTAATGATCAACAGTTTTATTCTCTCTATGCAGGAGCCTAGCTGGAAAATGCATTTTATATCACAGGTCTAATTACAGGCCCACAGACAAGAATTTTCTCTCCTGATGTTATTGCTTCTACACAGGCAATGAATGATTTAAAAATCCATACAAGCTCATAAAATGTACAAAAACCTCCTGGAATTACAAGATAACTAAAGAATTACCCCAGCCTTTCATTCCCATATGATTTACCAGTGCGCTGCCTGCTGCTGAAGTACAGTGACTATCCTGAGGAGTAAAAGTGGCAACACATCCCTGGGAGAGCTTGTGCTGGGCACTTCCACTCCTGAAGGACACCGTATGCGCAATAATGTGCTGTTCCATCACTCGTGCTGAAAATACATTATTTCCCTTCCATCTTTAAAAATTACCTTTTAAAAGTCCATTTTAAAATTATCTTAAGAATATTACTTTCTCCTTCCTTTTTTACCCCATTAACACGCTGTATAAATTTTCTCTTCACTACATCAAATAGTATTGCTGGATGGTATAAGCAACAGCCAGGGATTTACTCAGTGGATTGTTCTGTCTTTCACATGTAGTTTGCTGATGATAACATCAAGTAAGTAAGGCCAGCCAGCTTTACAAACCATGACTCTGTGTGTGTGGCCTTTACAGGGGAGGTTAACATGTAGATCACTTAGAACACATTGGACAGCAACTGTCTGATTTCACAAAGTGGCATCAGATTTTGGATTAAGTCTGTATTACTACTGAATTGAAAACCTAGCTTCACTTCCATTACTGCTAAGACATGTCAGAAGCCTACCGTGTTGAATTGCTAAACAGAGTATTAAAGCTACTACTTTCCATCTCTGTCAAGAAAGAATTTCATTTTCTCTCAACATTTAAAGAAAGGAGGCTTTAAATTTGAAGCAAGAGATCAGATATTTGTTTTGGTCAAAGCTCATTATCTGTTGTTTTTCACATATCAGATTGCAGTTTGAAGAGTTGCTTGAAAAGGGTGTATAAGGGTATCATTATCCCTGCTGAGAATCAAATGTCAGCACACAACTCTCTGCCATCCTGGAATAACACAGAAAAAAAGGTGACTTTGAAGAGAGGAAATGACAGCATGGGCTGTAGTCAGCCCGTGGACCAGATGTTTCTAACTCCCAGTTTTGTTTTCTATGTAAAATCCATTGAGACTAATGATAACTTCCTCTGACCCTGGAACAAGATTCTAAACATGGGTGCAATGGCTACTGATTGATGAGCTAAAAAAAAACCATCTTATTTTCTCGCATCTGGGACAAACAAAGAAAATACTTTCATTTCTTTTCCTCATGTCTAAGATTACCTTTTTATTCTCTTATGAATAAACTCTTTTTTTAAAGTGCCTCTGATAATCTTTTAATTAAACACAGGGTAGCCTTGCAGTGGATTAACAGTTCCCTAATTTCAAACAAGAGATCATTTATCAAAAGTACACCTGTCTCCTTGGTATCAGATATCTATATAAAAGTTGATTCTTAACGTGTTTGAAGTATATACTTAGCATTGTCAACAAAACAGGCTGAAAACCTTACTTTTTCTTTTTGATATGCATTAAAATTTTATTCTATCCAACTCATATATTTTTCTTTCCTTGGGGGACCAGTCTTTGCCAATAGTTTTCCACAATGCTGGAGCGATGAGGATACTGCTACGTGGTGCTGAGATGAAAAGCATCAGTCAACTGGCTCAAGTGTACACTAAGCTGTAGGGTCATGAGTCAAAAATGCTGGAAACCACAGGATGACAGGTGCTAAACCACTAAATTGAAACACATGCGTTTATGTTATTGCATGCATCAGACCTTACCCAATCTCATTATTTGGCGCATTAAAAGTTTCTGATTCTGTACTGTGAGCTTTAGGAACTGCAAGATAGGAGCAATGCTGTATGTAAAAAGCTGTTGGCAATTTTCAGGAATCTCTCTCTCAATGTTTTCAGAATGTTTCCCTGCCAGGACAGAGATTGGGCTGAGCACATGCAGCATTCATATTTGGACTTCATTAGCACATTTGCCTGCATTTGCTGCTCAAGAAATGAATTGGTGAAAGAGAGAACATCTTTTCCAGGTAATTTTGAGAAGATTTAAAAAAAAAAACAAAAAAACAAGAAAAGAATGACTTCTCATTTACAACCAGCATTTACTCCAGAAGGGAAGAATCTTGAACAAGTGAATTTGTAGCATGCCCAGATAGCTAAGTGCACCTTTAAAATTAATTGTACTGTTTTTTACGTATACCATCTCCAAGCAAAACAGAATACCACAGAGAGTCTTTCTTTGCTTGAAAATACTGAATAGCTGTCAATAAACAAAACTTCCACATCTCTCCGAAGAGCCCCAGCCCCATCTGTCACTACCCCTTTTTCCAAAAGGTGTGCAAAAAGGGATCCTGCAAGCAGGATATGCACACCTTTGAAACATAAAGCCCTGCATCTGCCCATCCTCTATCTCCCAACTGCAACAAACAGGAGATCTGAAAAGAAATTGTAAAGTGGGTACCTGAGTGCTCTGCAGCTGTACATGGCTGTAGGGAAGCCAAGCAAAATGCTGTGCTGATCCTAACTAGTGACTCTGGGCTAAGCATGATCTATTAACAATGACAACTGGTAAGGAAGTACTCTGAGCAGGGTGGTTTTCCCTATATCCTGTCTTTACTCTGGATGCCAAAGTTGCAAACAGATTAAAAGACTGAATGAATCTAGAATTGGGCTGCATTTTCACAGTTCCTGTAAGAAAATGTACATGAGAGGTGCCACTATGACAAACAGCTCTACTTTCCAGAAAAAGGTCCCTCAAATATGTGGCAGTGCTCAGTGCTTTGTAAGATAAGGCACTTGGGGGGCAACATTCCCAAATAATGGAAGTATTACTCTAATTTGTTCCTGTCTACCTGACTTTGGAAGACAGAAGTCTGAAGAATAAGACTTGGAAGAAGAAAATCCCAGAAAACTAAGAAATAAACATTCCAAATCTTGTGAAAACCTATGATAACTAAGGAATTTGGGGCCTGCAGAGATTTAGGGGTTTTATTTCTGTTTTCATCCTTAGTGTCAGGGATGATTTGACCCATAAAATACCAAGAATATGTGTACCCTGCAGCTCTTCATTCATGAAGGGTGTAGCTGTAGTAAGAGGAAGGAATATGAATTCACATTCTTCTCTGCAGAATATTTTAGGTATAAAGGTCTAGTTTTTGCATCAAAGACATATATTACTAAAGAGGAGGGGAAAGCTCTCCGAAGATTTTGACCACTGAACTCTGCTTGCCATAAATGTCAAGGACAGGGTGCAAACCAACTAAGAATATGAGAGAGGACATTCCAGTCAGATAAATTGCATGTGCACCTCCATGCATTCATGGAATGACATCCAAAAGTGCTGTTGTAGAAGGTGTAACAGTAGTGAGCTTCCCTTTTTAACTTGTTCCATATGCTGGACACCAGGACTAGAAGTACTTTACTACTCCTACATGTTGGTATAAAGTATCATCTGATTTCAGGCATTTGGAGAAATACGGCGAAAGGGGAAATAATTCCATAAGGCTTTTCTATTTTAATTTCCAGGTGAGACAGTTCTTCACATACCATGATAGTGGTTTTCAAACTGTGGCCTGTGAATCAATGCTGATATGCAGAAAACATGCTGATGATCCACAGACAGTTGGTCAAATGTTGATGGCTCTTCTCCTTGTTTCCACATGCTACATTCTTCTAAAACACAGCTAATAATAGATATATTAAATACTTCCCTATTTTTTCTTACATAAGCTGAATGGTATATACACCCATTGTAGTAAGATTTTAATTAAAAAGTAGAGTAGTAATATGGGCAGCAGTTTTCTTCTTCAGGAAGTATCTTAAGACACGCTTGCTTCATTCCCTGGGTGTGGTGCCACAGGACTGAGCTGTGCTCACCAACAGCTTCCACGCTTCAGGAAAATGCTAGTTCTAAATTGTAAAATCCGGTTTGAAACCAAACATATGAAACCTTGATTTGCAGTTTGCGGAACTTTAAGAGAAACGGTCTGAAGAAAAAATATTTGAGTGAATTTAGAATTCCATATAGGCATTTGTTTGGGTGCACCAGGGACTAGACATCAAGCCACAGATATGGTATATATTGCTCATGGTGATGCATATTAAATTATACTCACTAACCAATGATATCAGCTATACCTATCCAGTTTTTGCTGCATTTTCTAAAGCCTATTGTAATAATAATGCATTTATTGCCTTTTAATGTACATAACTCTCCTTGTAAAAACATATCAAGTCTTCCAATAAAACATTTTGACCCATACATAGGGTAAAATGTCTCTGTGAGAAAAGGATGAGTATATTTTATTCTAATTACCCTGACAGTGAGAATTATAATTTTGATTCACTAATGTGCCCAGTTTTCTTCCTCTGTTGATTTGGTATTTTTCATTTTAACCAGAAAATTGCTTCCTGATTTCAATTTTAGAAAAGGAATCACTTCCTGATAAAGAAAACAAGTGCTTCCTAATTCTTGTGAAGATTGGCTGAGATGTTACCAACATTCATATATGAGCTGTTTAATAATTGTTTTCATTTCTGCCTACACTTCTTGATGCAGTAAGTGTTAAGTCCATGTGAAAGCTTAATAATATTCTTTGGGTTGATGTTGCAGTACTGGAACTATCTTTGTCTTGGTTTGCATATATCCTGTTGGGCTTCCGAGGTTCACAGGAAATATATCTGCTCTCAGCAGGCACAGTGCCTCTTCCTATCTTGTTCTTTCATACTTGAGTAAAACATGAGAGGCACAATATTACCTTTAGCCTGTAATGAGCACTTAGCTAGGAGATACCTTCTCAGAGATAAGTGCTAAACATTCCTAGGAATTTAGATGAGAATTAACTTCTTGGAACTAGACCCATTTCCATATATCTTTTCAAAATAATTTAAAAACTCCTGTGTCAGCTTGTTAATCCCTGCTACTTTGAACTGGCCTTCTTGCATGTATTGTTTACAACAGCTTCTATTTCTGTCTGCTGTGCAAAGAAAACAAAATAACTTAATTATAAACTCCCATCTGCTTTCAGACTGATCATAAGAAAGTGGCTTTGTTAAGATCTTTGATCTTTATTTAAAATGTAAATGCATATTCAACTTTAACAAACTGAAATTATTAACAAAATCTATCTCTTGAGCAAACTATCTTTAAAACATTTTAATGCAGAGAGACTGACAGAAAATGAACATTGCTGCAGCTTCTCCGTACTGGAACTCAGGCTAACAGTAAAGAGAGGAAGACATTTTTTATTAGAAGGAATTAGGAAATAAAACAGAAGTAATTTAACCTCCACAAAAAACCACCCCTTCAAGCATGAATAATAATAGCTAATTTTTTTTTTCTGAGATTATGATAAAATCGAACGAAATAAATCAATGCTAATACCTTGTTCTTTTTACACACCTGTGGTGGCCCACTCAGCAGCAGCCTCCTGGGGTGAAAGGTGTCCATTCTGCCCTCGTTTCTGTTGTTGTAGTCCATATGGATTGGCTTGGGGACTGTCCACTGGCGGTAGTACAGAGACTGCTCCGTGCACGTCATCATCTTGCTCATAAGAGGACGAAAAGAACTTGCCCACGTAACAGAATGGTAAGGTAAGAGGGAAGAGGATTTGGGAAGTCCACTGCTGTCTGTAGAAGTTATAATGTCATAAACCAGTTTGGGCAGGAAAACTATGGGAGGCTGTTTTGATGCTTTGGTCATGGAGCATTGGGAAGTCTGTAGGATGAAGGAGTTATGAGTAGGTGCAGAGGAGGAAGAAGAGGAGGAGAAAGGTGAGGAGGATGATGAGGTGATGGAGACTTGGGCATTTTTTATGGGTTTTTTCATATCCATCTGTTCAGTTACTGGTGGCAATTGTTTGCTGATTGTTGTTTGTGCCCCCTTGTCTACTTTCTGCTTCTGCCTTTCATAGTTATTTGTAGTTTCTTCAGTGCTGTTGCTTAGGGCTTGGGGAGGAGATGACTCAGTGCAGAATGCTGTAACTAAAAGAAAATTTGTATTTCAACACAGTGCAAATATCTCTGCTAGTCAATGCCACAATTAAACAAAACACAACAAATAATCGTCCCTACACGTTGTCCAGCAAACACTGCAATCTTGCTCTTCTTCTTGCTTTGACCTTCCTCGTACAGGAAACCATAATGGGACTCGTTTTAGAGTATTCATTTCAATGCAGCAAGTGGCTTTTAAAGTACTGAAGTGCATGGAAAGATGTGAGTTTTCGTCCTCTCCTCTATTTCCCACATACATTCCTTCTTTAAGGTGTTCACCAGATAATTTAATCACTCAAGACAAATACAAAATTACTGAAACCACTGTTTAAGTGAATTGAAGAAAATAAATATTTCCAGGCTATTACCCCACCACACCACATACATGTCTACATAGACTGACAACCAAAAACAGTCCTCTGAATCAGCTCTGCTCTGACACCCATGTGTGTGTCACTGCAGCACTTGGGCTGATCTAATAAAACCTGGCAGCTCTCAAGTCCCTGCTGCTACATAATGCATTAGTGCATTCACACAGCTTTGGGTCAGCTCAGAGAACATACTGAATTCATGAACGTTGGCTGTGAATATGTGATCTAAATACACCCCACAGACAATTGCCGATTTTCTGAAAGTTGCATATTTTTCCCCTATATACTTTAACTATAAAGATTTTTTGGAAATTTAACACGTTAAGTGGTTCTGAGCACCTTTAATGCTTAGTGAAAGAGGACATGCAAATATTTCACAGTCTTTAAAGTAGACTGATAACTGCTTGTGGAATTGGACTACACAAGGTATTAGAAATACCTCCCTAAGACTGAACATAGATTAAACCTGAATTCCTCTCATAGTGAAAACAATTGTCCTGGTTCTCAAAAAACCCCCACATTTTGAATGAACAAAAGTCAGTCATTTCTCTTGATTTCAAGAAATATTAAGATATCCTCTGTCTATTAATCTAAAGTAGTCAGTAAAGGCCATTAGCAATAAATACAAAAGTATCACCAGCACCATGAATGGTTGCAAGTAACACCACTGTGACATCCCTCAAAATACCAGTATCCAAGGGCGTGGGTAAAAAAGAAAGGAAGAAGATTTCTTTACCCACAGATAAACTGAGGGCACAGAGCCACGGGCACGCAACACAGACACTGTAAAAATTATGAGCAGCCCAACTTCAAAGGAGAAAAAACATTTTGAAAATAAAAGTGATTAATCTTATCCAAAGTTTTCAAGATATTTTTCCTTTTTGGAACCACCACTATGCCTGTAGAAATCACAGCCCAAATACGCACGTCACCATGTTGCAAACTACAATAAGATCAAAAAGAATTTACTGCCACTGACAAAAAACCAGTATGTTTCAAAAAGCTTCATGACACTGCAATTTGTAGGAAGTTATGGTACAACTTATAGTCCCCACTTTTATTCAAGTCTGCTATTATCTACATTAAAAGCAAGTAAATAAAGTTATCAGACAAAAGAGCTGTACTAGTTCTCAACATTCCCTCATGCTTTCTACATCAGTGTGCAGATTATAAATAAACTGTTTTAAAAGTTATCCACCTCAAAAAGAGCTTCCAAAGAGTGTAACATTAATGAGTTAACATTCCAGAGCAAAAATTAAAAATACCAATGAGAAGGAGCATGCTTTTTCTTCCTTATATTAAAAAAAAAATTAAATGTGAAGCATGTTTCTTTTTTCATAAAGTGTCATAGCTTCAATGAACACACGCAGCCATCACAGTACTAGCTGAGGATTTACACCTCAGTGTCACATAATAAAGAAGTGCCTAGTTTATGCACCCCATCACATGATAATTTTTTCAAGCAAGAAAAGATCCAATTTCTTATATTTCAGGAGTCTAATTCTTACTTTTTTTAGTCATCTGAAATGATCCCATTAAAATGGGCCTTATCAAAACCTCAGTGATTTATGCCTTTTATTATTTATCTAATAAGCTAAGGTCTCTCTTATGTCCTAAACTTAAATTAACAGAGATGATCTTATGGTCTTACCAGAAGCTTTTGAAGAGAGAGATGAAGATGCAGAGTCGTGGGAACGTGATCTCTCTCTTTTCATAGGACTTCTCTTTTCTGAAGTAGAAACTGTTTCATGAATGATAGTAAGGGAAAACAAACTCAAAATATAATTTAGGTAAGCCCAAAAATCACAGCTATATTGTCAAAGTAAGGAAAGGTACATAAGGGTTTCTGTGGGGTTTGTCCTCATCCTGACACTGTTTTCAGTATGGAGAGTATCTGTTCCTACCACACAACATTGGATCAGCCTATGGTCTAATTTACCTATGCTGAGCTGCAATAGCTTCACAAAAATCAGGGCTGCAACCAGGGGCTGGTAATATCAGGCCTGTCTCAACCACAATTTCTCTTCCGACCCACGTCTTACATTCCTCACTAATCCAGTATCAGAGAAAGCAGCAGGCAACAAGCTCTATTTTGTCAGTATGTTATGAAATTGCCTCCTACCCCACACAGCTTTATGGCCAGACTATATCTGAGCTTTTGGTGATGAAAATCGATATTTGGATGGCCATCAAGGCCATTCACTTGAGATTCCTAGCTCACGCTTCTAAGTTAAAATGCTTGTTTCTGCACAGCGTTAACATGATAAACTGAGACATAAGCACTGCCATCAGAAAACTGAGACTAAGTCTATCTCACATAGATAGACTCTCACACAGAATTGGATTCTGCATGATCATACCATACTTCATGGACTAGGAGAGCAGCCTTAGACGACTTAGGAGCCCATTTGACTCACATCATGTACAGTCTCAGCACACTTCAACTAAATGGACAGAACTACTCATCACAAGAAGTACTCATCACATCAGAAGCACGCATCTATTGAACACAGTTTGAGTATGACCTCAGGTATTTCATTCCTCTCTGAAGAGTACGTATTGGATTAAATAAAGTATTTTTGTTCGGCTTGTTCTGCTATCATTTTCAGTGAGTAAGAACTTCCTAGGTGAACAGTAATTGGCTTTCTTCCTCCTCATAGTATAGAAAAGGAAATGAAGGCAAGTTGTTTGAGATTTAACTAGTTTGCAGGGATAAAAATCCTTTATTTTCCACAGGCACAACAGACAGTAAAGAAAAGTGTAAAGAATTAATAAACAACTGATAATGCCCATCAATTATAACTCAAAAAAAATCCAAAAAGCAATTGTTCCTGGGTAAATTATTTTTTAATGTTGTTTTTTTACACATTTGTATGCTCTTAATTGGTTTCTTAAGAAATGATGAATTCACCAACTCTACACTGTCAATTTAAATTCATGGGCATTTTCAAGGAGAACTGAGAAGTTTCTATGTTGAGGTATGTTTTCTATCCATACTATTTAAGACCTCACAAACTAGTTTAGTTGGAGCTGCCACTGCCCTGAGGGTAGGGATGCGGTCAGACAGCAAATCCAACCCTCCCTGCTGGGAAGGGAGAGTGCAGAGGGTCCTCTGAACAGTGAGTGTCACCGGGTGCTCCTACTCGAGCTCCACTTTGTGGCTGCTAGAACATACAGGGCAAAGGAGGAACGCAGGAGGGAGCCAGGAAACAGAGAGAGGTAACAAATACAGCAGTAGAACTGCAAGAAGTTAAAATGCATCAGCAGCAGCAGTCCCAGGCAGGGTGGGTGAAAAAACATGGGTTCAATGAGATGAAACAAAACTAAGGAGCAGAGCTCACTCAGTAATACTAAGGTGAGAAACCCTCACCCATATATTTCTGCTTTTGCTAACCATTTTCAATCATTTTACAGCTTCTTTTATTACCAGTAATAAAGAATACCTTCTGTTGCTATTTCTTCATCTTCATTGTCAGTACTGCTTAGTTTCTCTGGGTCACTTTCTAACACATCATTCACAACTGCTTTCTCTGTGTGAATTTCTGAGCTCACAAAGTATGCTGCCAAACCAAGCTCTTGCTCCAGGGTTGTCCTTACCAAAGAAGATGAATTTATTAAACGTAGGTCACAGTATCTCAGTGATCTGGAGAGAAACAGGAGGAGCTGGTATGAAAACTTACTGTAATCTACTGCTTTATCTCTCTTAGAAACACAGCCAAAGGGGAATTTTTTCATTATTTGCTTTAACAACAGATGAGATAGAACAAAGTATTTTGTGCTTAGTAAGTTTACCACCGTGGTGCATACACTTTTCTTTCTCTTAACCCAGTTACACAACTTAATCTACTGCACTGAACATTAGCATCAGCATAAGAAAAAGAATAATCATTTGGATTCTAAACCTAACACACAGAATGGAATTCAGTTGAACATCCAACAGCATTTAATGCCCCAGGGCATCCTGTCTGGCTTCCAGCTGCCATTCCAGAAGGCACTGATCTCTCCACACATCCTGGAGCACACATGCAAATTTCTCAGCTACCCTAAGAACCCTAAGCAGCTATACTTGTTTTTTTAACATACCCATTCTCTCCTCTAAACTGGGATAACTCTCATAATATTTTTGGAGCTATTTACGTCTTGCTACAAACAAGATTTATTATTTATTATTAATAATATGGAGTTTGTATTTATGATGTAAAAACTGCCCCAAAAACGGCAAAGAAACGCCTTGACACTGAAATCTGTTTTCCTCTCACACAAGTAACCACATAGTTAATCTTTAGCTATTTGATAAGCAATGGATAAAAAACTGCCACTGAGAAAAGAGTGGATCTTCTTACCGTGGCAAAGACTCCCCTTGTGGATCCATCCCACTAAATATTAATATGCAAGGCAAACCTTCCAATTCCAAATAGGTCTGTGGCCTCCAATCTACATCCTCAATTTTCTGCCAGATCTGTATAAGGTAGAGAAACCCTGTTGGACATATCTATGTGTTCGACATACCTATACCTATATAATAGTTTATATATATATATATATATATATTTTTGAGATATAGTTACATCAAATAAAAAGACAGAAAGACATACTTTTTATCATCCACTTTAATAATCCACTTGTACAGTGGAAGAGAAGCCCCACAGCAGAGACAAATTCAACAGAGATAGATCTTGCAGTTCCTAGAGCATTACAGGCAGCAATCTGCCTGCTGTAAGTCTGAGAACATTGGGACAGTATGTTCCAGCCTGAAAAGCCTCCCAGCTTCCAAGCTGCATAGATTGCACTGAGACCAGGGCATATGGCAAATATGGCACAATGGAGAGTAAAGCTGAGCAGGGGTTTTGGGGGAAAGAAGAGAGTACGGAGGCTTCTTGAGGCACAAAATACATGGATGTCTGAGTCCAAGGAAAAAAATGAGCTAGAAATGAGACTTTTTCACCTTAGAAGAACAGGAGAAAATTGGAAGTGTCCAACACACACCACTGTCCCCATTTACAACACTCTGGAGTCTCCCACTCTCCCCTAAAGCTATCAGTTTTCCTGGTAACTTTATGAGAAATCTGACAACTCCATCTGTTGTTTGACTGTTTTGCATCAGGCCATACTGCTTTATTCACACCAGTCAGTCCTTCCTGCTGCAAGACTGATCTACAGATAAGGAGTATCCATGGTATGATCAACAGTACAACTTGGCCTCTGACAGCTGTACATGTTCCCCTACTATACATGTCAGAGAACATAATCAGGATGTGATTCAGAACTAATACTGATTTTTCAGAGTAAGCTATGCCTAATTAATAGCAGAATGAGATCAGCATTAGGCCCTGGATCTCAAATGACTTCATCTAACATGTATACTCAAACAGAGTAAATAGTGTACTATATATATCTATTACAACATTCTAGAATGGAAATACATCTTTGCTTTGGCGATCAGATGATGGTAATTCTGTGAAGAGCAAAGGAGGCTTTTTTTAAACAGGTGACCCATGACTCTGGACTTAAAAGATATAAATTAATCCATAAACTAAAACGTGGTTCAGAAAGCATAAAATCCCAAGCTGTGAACACCAGGGTGCTTTAGGATCCATAACTACCATCACTGATCAGCAGGCAAATCTGTCTTCTTGCCACCTGCTGGTGACAAGAATAATGTAACTCTCACCTGGTTGCTGATTAAAATCTTTTTTTTTTTTTGCATTGTGATGTTTTTGTGAGAAAATTCAGCTAAAACTGAACTCTTTATTTGGCTTTTTAATGTATTTCTCATAGTCCCTTTAGATTAAAGGATTTCAACTGTTTCTGAGGGTTGCTACTGGAAGTCAAGTGCTAACCATATTAGTTAATGCTCCACTGAGCATAAACCACAGGCAGGACAAGAGAGGAACCACAGACAGTATGTATAAAAGGTAGAAATCAGGTTCCTCATGGCAGTTTTTGTTTTTCCTATAAGACTCCACACTTCAGCTCATGACCGTAACTCTCACCAGTAAAGCCTCCCCACCTACCCATCTTAATAAGGCTTCCCAGCATATGCCATCCTGCAATTTACCTTTAGCTGCTCCACAAAGTGCTTCCCGATTGTGATTCCGGAATTAGGATTTCCCAAGATTATTTCAAAGTTATCTTCAAGGGCTAGTCTTTCCCTTACATTATACAGACGTTCATATGCCACTGCAGCCAGCGGGATACATGGAATTCTCAGCACTACCATGAGGCCGTGGCCACTAGGACACTGTCTTGAAGAGTTTATTAGATTTTGGGTGATTTCCAGAGTTTCAACTGAGGTGTAATTCTTCATCTGAGAAAGACCACAAACTGCCATCATAGCTGCAGAGTAGTGCTGGATGAGGACAAAAGTCCTTATCACTGCACTGTGTAATCTGGGGAACCTGAAATAAATGGTGAATTAAAGAGTGAAGTTTAAAAGGCTGAAGGGAAAAAGCTGTTTTTTACAAAATATAGTAACCTCAGGATTTTCTCCAGTAACGAATCCTCGTATCTACTATACAACAGAATCTCACCAATTGCAGTTGTACAGTATTTGTAAGGCATCATTTCACAATCAGAACTGATGTTGCCTCTCCATTTTTCTTAGTAAAGATTTACTAAGCAAGTAGTCCAGTAAGGTTACATCACTTTAGGTTATCCATACCTTACTGCTGTTAAAAAATTTATCACAGAATATTAGCTGAGGCACTCAGTAATAGCATTAATCAAAATTATACTCTCTTATCAGTAAGAATAGTATTCTTCATTGTGTGTCATTCTTAAGGGGCAGAGAGAGATGGGGTTTTTCTCTTGTTTTATCACTGAAGCCCTGAACCTCACTCTTGTGTTCAAGAGGACTGACTATGTAGGCAGCAACAAACAAGCACTCCAACTTCCCAAGCCCAGCTACACCTGTCTCAATTCCCAATCTATGGAAAGGAGATCCATGGATATCCAATAGATTCCTGTGTTCTGATTTTCACAGAAGTGAAACCCAGGTGCACAGTAAAAAGAGCGCTTGCTGTGGCTTGCTCAGGTTTTTTTTTCTGATTTATGCGAACCTACCACAGTGATATGTTTAACTTCTCGTTGTGTTCCAAGTGCAGTATACACAAACTCTATACATCAAAATCAGCCAGGGTCGGCAAGTGATAGTGTTGGACAAAAGTAATTACCCATTCAAAATTATGTGATGATGCAATGTTAGATTATTATAATATAGAGGTAGTTACAGGTCACAACAAGAGCACACTGTAAATTGGGCTAAGCAATGTGCATGCTCATAGTTAAGAGAAAGCCTCAACTGATGACACTGCAGGCCCAGTGTACACTAAATAGATAGGAGAAAATAGGAACAGGTGAAATGCCTTGCATATGTAAATGATGTGTAAGGCAGTGAGGAGCAAAAAAAAAAAACAAAGAACTGGGCTTCTAGCTAATAACTCGAGGCCCTAAAAAGGAATTCCTAAGCTTCCCATGTTAAACAAAGGAGGGCCCCATACCTCTTTCCCAAAGCCATGACCATTGCTTCAAAAGAGCTGTCGTACCGGAGCAGTGGAATACTATGGCCAGAGAGGGTGGACTCAATGAATTCTGACAGTCCAAAGTATTTCTTGTTTTCATGGTATAAATCTACACCCTAAAGCAAATGAAGCAATAAAAATATAAGGGTAAAGTCTATCAATAATTGATTAACAAGTGATTAACCAGTGGTTTCTTGATATACTTACAATCACATTCTCTAATAAACATACATCTACTCAGACACAGTAGAACAAGAAGAGAAAAAAACAGAATTAGTTTTTTTGAGAGAATGAAAGTTTGACCCAATTTTTCCCCATTTCTTTCTCTCTCCCCACATATACATATACACAGACAGACCAGCTCTATGGAATAAATATGCACACATATGAAGAAAATCCATGTATGTACATATATTTATGCAGTAATGCACTAGAGACAGAATTGAAGATGATTTCCATTTATGTAGCTCAGAGATTTTTAGCAGAGCTACTAAGGTTTACGGGAGATATAAAAGGAATAAAGAAAAAAAAAGCTAGAAAGGATAAGAAAAGGAAAAGTGAAATTTCCAGAGATTGAACAAGATGTTATTCCAACTTCGTTCTTGTTTACAAAAATCATGGGGACGTCACAGTTTTATCAAGTACACAAATGGAAAACAACTTAAGAAAAGCTCACAAAAACACCTCAAAGCATCCATCTTACATTGCTGTACGAAGAAGGCCAGTGGATCTCATTGTAAGGGCTGATGTGAGTGCGCTGTGTCTGCAGCGCGTAGGGGAAGGAAGTCACATGGAGGGTCACAATATTGGGTGCCTCTTTCACCTCCCTGCAGTTCAACAGTCTATCAACAAGTCCTGTCGACACCTCTGATTGAGGATAAAGACTATGCACAGCACTGCAAAAAAAGAAACCCAAAAACCCTCCAAAGTCATCACCAAAAGGGAACATTTGTGTCAGTGAACAGCTTAAACCCGCATGTGAATTCAAAGTTAAAGGAACTTAGGACTCTTCTTTTACCCTGAAATTGTTGCACAGAAGGATGGGGAAAAAAAAGCAAATTATTTCACTGCAAGTAAAAATTTCTGTGAGTCTGATAAGCTCTCTAGCTAGCAAATTACCAATCCCTTGCAGCTACCAGTACATGAGAGATAAAGGATGAAAGGAAGCTGACGTGATGATTACCAATAAATACATAGTCCTGGAGTAACTTTGGTCAGATTGTTAGTGCTGCCCTTAACAAAAGACTATTCTAACCTACAAAAATCAAGCTAGAAAAGTACAGGTAAGTCAGTAAGATAGAAAAAGAGAGAAAAAGCAAGGAATAGTTATTCTTAGAGCAAATCCCAGAATAGAGCAAATCTTAGAGCAAATCACGGAATACTGACAGTCAATTCCTTGCTCCTGCGCAAAATTTCAGTCCAAATTCACACTATTTAATTTTTGGCATTTACGTGCCCATGTATCTTTATTAGATATAAAACAGAGTTAAGCAGCAATACAGGTACTTCCCTACTACTCAGAGATATTATATGAATAAATGCCTCAAAGGCTGGGACAGCTGTAAAAGACCATGTAAGTCAGGAAACCATCAGGTAAGAAGTTTCATTGAAAGTCATCATTCTTAACCAGTGTAAAACACAAGACCTTCTCACTTCATTCACAAGCAAGATTCCACAGTTTTTGGTTTCAGAAACACTACCATGATCCCAAAGCTGGAATACATTGGTGTTTCTGGAATTCAGAATGTTTTCCAACCTTCCCAAGAGCCTCAGAATCAGAGAGCAAAAGCAGCCCCACTTCTCAGCAGGCAGGTTGTTGAGAAGCTATGGGAACAGCTCTGTGAGGGAAGGAATGAGTTATGCATGTGAGCTGATGGGGAACTTGGTAAACACTGGACAGAAACTTCACCCTTTCCCTCAGAACTCTACCTGGGATCACTATGAAACCACAGAAGCTTTCAATTCTTACAAATCAGTGATTTTGGATAGAAAAAACCTGGAAAATTTCCAGTCAGGTAAAAAAACAGGCAGCAGTGTTGGCTCACTAGTTGTCTACTCACTGGGTCAGGGTTTTCCAAGTTTTACAGCCCAGAGGACACTGACAGAGGATGATGAGCTCTGTGTATTTTCACAGGAAGCTTTCCCCCAAACAAATGACAAACAGCAAAAAAACAATAGCTGTGGCTGAAAATAGATAAGAATGGGGAGCAAAAAAAGCTGAAATGTTCCACTGAGGTACAATATAATAAGCAGGGTAAGAATAAGTCATGAAGCACATTAAAACAATGCATGGAGAGACAGAATTAGCAGAAAGATGCAAAGATGAAGAAAGGGATAAATCTGAAAAAAAATCTTGAGAGATAATGCAGATAGTAATAATTTCTCTAAAAACAAGTTACAGTTCTCTTACCTCATTAGATCCCAGTGTGCATGATCATGGATTAGGACAAACAGTGTGTGTGGATTCTGCATAGAGTTCTGTAAAAAGACTTTGAATTTAATTTGGGCTTCTGCATCTAGTTTCATAACATACTGTTCCACTCTCTGCTTTGTAAGATGTTCCTTTTCTAATCCAAGTTCTAATAAAATACCTAAAAGAATGGAACAAGTGTCAGTATTTCCAGATATGAATACATCTAAGAGTGTCCTGTAAATCTAAAGTAAAGCTAACTAATGAGTACCTGAGTGCCAGAGATGAAACAAAGTCTGTTGATAAGTCACTTCGGAGGGTGGAACACAAATCAAGAAATCAATTTTCTCGAAGGAACCCAAATCAAGATTTTGAGTGCTGGAGTCAGCAATTGAGCAAATATGAGACAGCAATTTCTGAGCCACTGCTAGCTGGAATGGACGAATTTGATGTCGTTCAATGTCATAACCTGGAAAAAGGCAAAATTCTGTTTAGATAAATGCCCAAAGTCTAATCTAATGCAAAATGTTAAGAGTCTGGCAAAAAATGACTGATCTACTCTTCAAGGCATTTTGCTTATTCACAGGAGATCACTTACGAAAACCCACAGAGAATATTCAAAGAAATCTTTCTGTATTTGGACTTTTTGTTCCTATAAGTGTCTGAGACCTGAAAGTGAATTTGAACAAAAGCATTCTGCTACCACAGAAGTAAGACTTAAAGCTTCAAAAACCCAGTGGAATGAAGCAGAATATCCATTAGTCTACATCTGAATATTGCAAGACATGAGTTGCTGTTTTCCTCAGGACCTTTGCCTTCAGGAGCCTAGAGCTCTGCCCAGAGGGATCTAACTGTGCATCCAGAATTGGGTCTCCAGTACCGTACTCTGTTACCTCTTTAGAACATCCTCCTTACTTGTACACACAGCTGTTCCAGTTCCATTCACTGCTGTTGGTTTATTCATTGAAGCAGAAAGTGATGAAGAGATGTGTCCTTGGTTTTCTTGATGAAATTTCTCCAGCAAAAGATCAATGTCACCGTCTGTAAAATCGAAGGGATAGTGGAATAAATATCCATGTTAATAAGAGCTGCATTTCATACTGATTTTCTTCTGGAGATGTTAAAAACTTTATATATGTTTGCTAGCTATCCTGCCCTTGGCTTATTGATTGTTTTATACAGGAACCCTCTTGCTATTTTCTATTTTTAGAAGTCTGTACAGAGTATCACTAATAAAATGAAAACCAGACCAGGGAACGATAAACCATCTCTGCAGACCAGCCAGGACATTTATGGAATGTGGTAGAAAACTAGTCTCAAGGCCCTGATACAAAACAGCAACAATAAAGACACGAAACTGTTTTAGTTTATGTTCCGGCCATGGATCTATACTGTTCATTAACAAGGATTACAAGAAAGTTGAGAAAAATCTGATAAATATATTTAAAACTCTAACACTTTTGAGAAACAGAAAGAAAAATAATTTCCAATTTAGCCAACAGAAAAACATGAGTTTTGTAGCTATACACAGTGCTGAAGCACGCAAGGCACGTTTTACTGAAGTATTGTGTACCTGCAAACAGATCCACTTCTATAGAGCAGGGGCCCTACTTACAGATGAAAGCTATGCTGAGAGCACAATATGCCTGACCTGGGTATTAGCATTTTCTCATGGATAAAAGATGTTGAGCATGTCTGCAGTGAGCTCAGAGAGGCAGGGCCTGCCCTCTGAAGTGCAGTCCAGTGAATACAGCTGGCAACTATTTTTAGGATGCTCCTTTACTTGTTCTGCTTAAACAATAGCAACAGCAGAGAACTCTATGGTTCTCTATGGTTCTCTTTAATTTTGAGAACTGTGCTTTGAAGATACTAAGATAAACACTACAGAACTACAAGATGATTTAAGGAAGATGAGATTCCCTTAAGTGACCACTCAAAATATCTTGACACATTCAGAGGGGTTCTTGTGATCTATTTACTAACAGGGTGTGAATGGCCAAGAAGACTGTGACATCCCATTAACACTGACAAATATGCTGCATTTGCCCTCGTTGTGAGGCAAACTACGGTTTAACTTTCCATGTGGCTTGATCTATTCCCAGATAACCCTGCCTGTAGTAATCAGTACACTCAGTTAAAAAATGATCCAGTAACCCCGTCTCTCTGCAATTTTCCTCTCTGTCCCAGGCATCACAATCAAGTTCAAATTACGGTAAGCTGAAGAGGCAAATCCTACCTTTAATAAAATAGATCTGATCTATCCTGGTCTAAATTAATTCTGTGCTGCGGGTAAAAGAATTTACACATTCATATGGATGTGGATTTACATAACATAAGGATGGATTTGCATAGGTAAGAATAATGTCCTCAGCTATTTGTGGGCCTATTTTTATGAAACCAATGGATTTTAGAAACTGACACTTTTAGGAGGAATCTCTATTCCAATTACTTTCACAACTTTGTCCTGCATTTTTCATATATTTTTTATAGTGTCTTGCTTCTGGAAAGGAAATGAGCACAGCTATTTTCTCAGACTTAAAAGTTTCAGGGATTTGGAAACATGCCTCTTTACAACCTGTTAGGTACCTGGGCAGAGTGTACTAAAGAAGGACCCCAGAGTTTCCACCTTCCCCGTGACCAGCTGATAGTTAACTTCTTTTTGGTAGTCTGAAGGACTGAGCATGCTCTCAGACAGAACTCTTGCCTGATACTTTCCTAAAAGACAAAAAAAAAAAAAGGAATTTTGAAAACACTTTAAACTAAAGTTAAAAATGTTCCAAGGCATAACAAAAACACTTTACAACTAAATTAATACCACACATACAAAAATGGCAGAGATGAGTCTTTTATGTCTCTGACACATATAGCACCAGAAACATGTAAAATAGATTAATGTTTTACAATTCTTTGTATTTCATTCCCAGTTTGGAAAATATTTGTTGATACAGGATATAAAAAGACCATATAATATTGAAAGGAATTGCCAATAACCTTACAATCATAATGAAACTTTGAATGGCCTTCCAGACAATTTATTTAATTGTGAGCATAACCCTCAACAGATTGTTGAAGGGAATGACATTGAAAGATCATCTTTTAGAAGCTAAGGAAAGGTTCTCTGCAGTAATGTCCCAGTTGCACAGAGGAGGAGAGCTTTATGCACTCTGTGTGAGACAACTCACTATTTTTTGTTTGTAGCCTTGTTGGCTGAGATGCGTTGGTGAGAAAATGGGCAATGCAGACAGAATGTGTTTTGCTGGGGAGAGACCCAAGGGTGCAGTGTCAGCTTGGCTTCACCAAACCCAACCATTACTGACTGGTCAAAGCTCTGCTTTGTGAGGCAACTTACTGGAATTCCAACCAAACCCCTCACAGCATTGAATTGTTTGTAGCCGCCTGGAGGTACATTCCTGGGGTATTACCTGTTATCACAATGCAGGAATCAATGGCTCGGTTTCTGCTGGCACATATGATCACCACATAGTTTGTCTTTACTAGTTTTCCTTCAACGAGTAGCTTGAACATTTCTGAGAGCCCTTCTGCCAGGGAGTAGGTGCACTCGATGATGTGGACACTGTCATTGCAGGAGCTGGCTGCCAGCCCCGCCAGCCAGGGCAGCTGGGCTGAGGTGACCGGGGGGACCTGGCTGGGCAGGTGGGGAAAGGCCTGGGGAAGAGCCTGCTGGTACTGGCGGATCTCAGACAGGTGCGACTCCCGCCAGGAACGCATGAATATCTGCTCCAAGTCCTCAATCAGAGGGACCTGGTCTGCAGCTAAGGAACAACAAGAGGGAAATATTATTAAACAATTGAACAAAACCGTTCCGTTAAAACCACTTATTTTTTTAAACCATGCTTTAGATTCCTGCATGTATGACTCTATTGCCTTTCGCAGATGTGCAGCAAATTTTTCATATTGAAATGCCTTTGTGATACCCAGATAAAGGTGCCCTAATTTGAACCTGAGTACCAGGAATTAGAAATATTTTAAGAGGTTGAGTGCTGCCTATCTCAGCATAATACTACTTCTAGACCACAGATTGTCTGCAAGAACAGTGAATTACAGCTCTTTTCCTTTAATTTTCATTGCCTAGGTCCCAGATGATAGCAGAAAATAAACCTTGTATGTTTATAATTCAATCTGTCTGGCCTTCAAGACCTAGTTATTTCATTTTCTTCCACAACCATGAATGAAATAGTTTCATATTCCATTATCAAAGACTCATATTTAGTACTGTCCTGCCCTAATATCCCTTTCTCATTTGCCTACATGTAATATATTCAGTGGAGTCTATCTGGATGTAGAACAATCTTACCTAGTTGAACAAGGTAGTAGACAGTCAGTAAGAGCTGCATTTCCTCAGAAATAGGCTGTATTGTGGATGCACCATATTGTTCATATGCTCTAGATAAAGACTGTGAATTTCTGTAACAGGTGTACAGCAAAGGACTCACTACCACATCATTAATGTTCCCACAAAGATATGGGAAGTTTCCATGACCTACAAAATAAATGTATGTAAACATCACATTAATTTAGTCATTTTCCATATATGCATTGAACAGTCTGAATAGTCAACCTTTTAAAAGGATAGTGTTAGTGTTTAGAGGTGGAATATATCTTTACATCTCTTGGAAAAAAAAAAAGGCCTTGTTGTGGGGTTTACCTTTAAAAATAACTGGTTTTGCTTTACAGATTTTCATCAAGTTGTCAGGAACTGAGACTGGTTCTCCTGAGCCCACCACTGGAGAGGAGGCTGGTCCCACCAAAGCAGAATGTGGTAAAGATAACAGGCTTCCTCCATCTAAGATTTTAGACATATTATTACTGGAGTCAGGTCTAGTAATGATTTCCTCGAAGAAAAGTTATTCAGCATCATCTCATTCCCACATTTGCTATCAGTATTAACTGCATTTTATGGCTCCATCACACAGATCATGACCTTACTACAACCCACACTATTATGCTAACAGTCTTGGAGGACTCATTATGTCATTGCAACATTGGACATCCCACATGCATCTAAAGATTTTGAAATGTTTATAAACAAACAGTTCCAGGTATGAATGCAAAAACACAGACACTGGTGATATCAATGCACATGTAGTTATGATTTGTGAGTTCTGTGTGATATATTTCGTTTCGCTCATTCTAAACAGTTTTTATTGCTATAAGAAGAAAGAAAAACAAGATTCAGTGTTTGCTCAGCCACAGCTTCCTTATGGTAATTTTAATGTCAACAGTAGTACATTAAAAGAAAACATTTTGGGGGATCTGGATTTACTTCACTGCATGTCACTCCTGTCTGTATCTAGACTGTAAAATCCCAAGTGCCAAGAACATTATGACAAATAACTGACACAATGGATGGTACTGTTATTATGGACCTGAGTTATTATACTAATTTTAATATTCCAAAGGTGGTTTGGTGTCTAAAGATGGACCTAGGCATCTGTTGGGATTTGTTAATGACTTGATGACTGTAACCTAAGGAGAGTTAGGCTCAGAGTCTCAAAAAGAAATCAATGGAAGTAAAGCATCTAGGTGAGCACAGAGAACTCTCTCATGTGAATCTGCAAGTGTCTTTAAAATAATGCCTCTTCCCCCCCGCCCCCCCCCAATTATTTTCTGAATAATGAAACAAACAAAATCATTACCTTGGGTATAGCTTACCATTTTTAATTCTGTTTGGAGCCTGTGGATTGAGCTGCAAGTTCCAAGTTTCAGTGGATGATGGAGATTCTGGTGACCAACCTTTATGGCGCTTTTTTGGAGGTCCTGAATTTGTTAATGTGCCTGAATAACGTTTCAGAGAAATATTAGAATAAAATGTATTCAAGTTTGTGCATGGTAATTCAATATGTTTTGATAGACTGAATGTATTAATCGAGTATGGTAGTAGAAAATGTCAACTCTATGAATGTAATAATTTTGTGTGGTTCATTTTACTTTGTTGTGTCCTGCTTAAATTTCTGGGAAATTTTTGGTGCAGAGAAGTCTTAATTATCTAGGTAGATTTCACTTATCTAACACCAATGCTTTCTCTCTACTAGGAATAATACAGTAAGTAATGAGATATACTAGGAATCCTTAAAAATGTTAATATTTTGAAGTCAAAACTGTGGGCATTTTGCTCCTTTTATTTCTGAACACATGACACAGTGTTACATGGAAATTATTGAAAAATAATATTCCCGAGGGTTTCACAGTAATAGTAATAAACAACTTAGTTCCTTTCAAAAATTTCCCCATTTACAGGATTTTTGCCCCTTCTTGGTGATTCCATCTCTGGTTTTATGTTATTCCACACTAACTGCTATCAATCTCCTTCTACACCTTCCTCCTACCCATGTATAGCTTCAACATTTATTTATGTAAAAACAACTTTCTTACAGTTTTTCTAGAAGCTCCTGATAACGAATTTCTTTAATTCTTTTTCATCATTTTTGTGAGTCTTCTTGTGCACTCTTGCAAACTCCTAGAAAGATGAGCTTCCACTAACATCAAGTATTTCTAATTATTGAGAGTCAGTGGTCCTCCTGGAATTGCTCAGAAACTTGCAGGATTGAGCTATTTCTGTTTCTGGACATGACTACACAGAGGTCACAACACTGCTTCACCCTGCCAAGGCTGCACCTCCAGGAGAAAAAAAAATGTCCCACATAAAGTTTGAGACAAAATAAGAATTTTATATTAAAAAGTGTGAGTTTAATTTTGAAAAGTTTATTAAAATTGAAGACAAATCCGAGGTCTTCAGATCTAGAAGCAGATTGTTCACGTGCAGACCCTCACACGCAGGTTTCCAATGACTTTGTCCCTTACACTTTTACCAGGCGAGGGCAGCCTTTGGCCATTTGTGCTGCCCATCCTTCCACTTGGTTTCCTGGCATAACGTTGTGACAAAGTCACAAGATACTGAGAGCAATAAAAAGGATTTTTTATTTGACAGTGCTGTCCTCTTTCCTGCAGATATGTTGATATGCGAAATTAATCCTTCTGAAATGAATTAGCAATAATGTGCTGCTGCATGGAAAAAAAGGATTAAGAGCCCGAAAGGGCAGAGAGGAGAATTTGACTGTGATGCCAGCAGGGAAACTTGGGAAGACTTATCCTAAAATAGAGCTACAGTTTGTTGCTAGCCATAGTGAAAACTACTTTTCTTCCTTAAACAAGCCAGTGACACAGTTTGTGACAGAAAAAGATTAACAAAAATCATGATAATAATGCTACAGTGAGGACAGTTTCTTGAATTTGGAGCCAGTTGACACAGTCTATTTCTCCATCCCAAGGTGAACTGCAACACAGGAATCATCCTGTAAGTAATTACTTATAAGTATTTCTTAATTCCCTTCACAAAATCTGTTGGTGAAATTGATGCAAACTGACACATTCTTTAAGAACCTGGATTCAGAATCTGGCCTGTATCTCTATAATTTATAAATAAATGAACTGTAAATATGCAGGAAAACATCTAGTTAATATTACAAACTGTAACAAAACTGTGGCTCTAATCATATAAAGAATTTTTTTCCACTGGAAATTAACACAAAAAGCAGTATTATGGTCAGAAGGGACGTGGAAGGAAATGGTTATTTCTATTCCTTCAGGAAATTACAATCATGATATAATTTGTACAATGCTTCTATTATATGCATGGAATATAGAATGTAGGGCTATTAAACAAGAAATCCATAAAAATACCTAACACTGAAGGTCTTGTCAGAGCAGACAGGTTATTTTTCATCAACTGTTGTTTAGGTGATTCCTTGCCATTATAAACTGCTGAGCTGAATGCTGCTGTTGAAGGGGTGTGATCTGTGGTTGCAGCTGGCAAGAAAAAAAAAACCCAAAGTGTTTACATTAAACATTTCTAAGTCGAGATCCTCAATTGATATAACAAACCAATAATTCCATCATTTACTTTAATAGAGCCATTGGGACCTGCTCAAGAGTGAATAAAATGCTGAATAAAACAAACTACTTCTGACCTCCTACTCCTAATTAAGTGCCTGGGCAAAATCTGATTCTTCAATTAAATGCATATGTCAGAAGCTGTAGCTTCTTTGCATGACCCTGGCTCTTACATAGAAGTTTACTCAAGAGCCAGCCAAAAGAGAGAGGTTGTTTAAAATTTACTAAGCCTCCATCCCAGTCTTCCTCTAAGCTTTTTGTTAACTATGATGCATTAAAAAAAACAAAAACCAAAGGTGTTCTCAAGCCTAATATGCTTGTAATCATGTAATTTTTTTTTAACATCTGAAAAAAAAACAAAGGCAGTCTGCTATTATAAAGAGATTGACAATTTGCTCTGGAAGGGTACCAGTATTCCAGATCATGACTATTTAACAGGCTTCTATCTCACACAGAGAATAGAATATAACCACTAACAGATGTGCTTCAGCTCTCCTATGTAAAAACGCAGGAAAAACCTGTAATAGTCACAAGACACTAAAGAGCTGTTTTCATTGCAAAGAAGCTCAGAGTGATCACTCTAGCCTCTATCACCTATCACCTTTCATTTATGTCCAATTAATGGAAAAGTAAAGGCCTCAGAAAGAATTTTTAACACAAAGAAAGTTACAGACACTGACCATTAGTTTGTTTTTTAATTTTAAAGCCACTTTTCTCAGCAGAAGAAAAAATTCACAAGCTTTTAAGCTGATGCCCATGTAATGTCTGTACTGAAAAGGATTCTGGTCAGAGCATAAAATAGACTGCATCAGATGAAAAAGCTAAAATTACACTGATCCTGTAACAGTTGTCATCTGTGACCAGACAAGTGACAGCTGGACAAACGCTTTAAGAAATAAGGGCTTTTTAAAACATTTTGGTTTGGTGTAGCTGTGAGCAAGCTGCAGAACACCTATTTACTATTTGCTAACCTTTTATACATAAACCTGACAGGAGAAAAGGAACAGCAAGAAGCCTTCAAAGTATAATTCTTTCTTTGTTTGTAATAGATCTCTAATTCTATTCAACTTGTTTTATTAGGCAGTGTGCCTGCTTGTTTGTTTGCCTTTGCTTTCACACGAGTGCACCCAAACACACAAGCACAGGAGAGTTAAGTGGGAGTGGAACCCCAGCGTGTTTTCCTTCCAAGCAGTACCTGTTTGCTGAGTCCCAGCTGGAGCACTGGGATTTGCAGCTGGGAGCAGCTCACTGGAGGTGCTCCCTGAGATGCCAGAACTTTCTGGCAGCTGGAACAAGGTGCTTGAGCAGGTACTGGCTGAAGACTGCCGGCCTCTGAACTCTTAACAAGAAAAAAGAGAACCTTCGTTATCTTTCTGGTAATTTCACACATTAATTGCTTAGAGGCTACAGCACTTGGAATGAAGGAACCAATGTCTTCAGACATGCCAGGCTCATATTAGGTCAGACAATGGCTTTTTACAGCTGCTCTAGCAGTCACCTGGCTTTAAAGAGTCTTTCAAATGATCTCTCTCAGGCTTTACACAGACGCCAGCCCCTGTGATGGCTAAGCTTGGATGATGAAAACCAGAGCTCAAGGAAGACAGCTTCATTATCTTACCTGCCCCTTTCCAGCAGATTACAGATCCTTTGGTCAGAGCTCCCTGTGCATTCCTGACCAGATAATACTTTAAGTGTTTCTGTTTCTTGGGCTGAGTGGTCAGTTTAAGGTTAATGTGATTTGAGAATTCTGTAAAGTAGCAGAAACCCTTCTTGCCACAGCCAACACAATTGCCAGAGAAGCCTGATAAAATAAACAATACACATAATCCAATGAGATAGGTGGTTCACTATTAATAACATTCAAACATGACTCTTTCCAGAGGACATACTGTATTTATGTTTGGGGGTTTTGGTGTTTGGGTTTGGTTGGTTATTTTTTTCACAGAGTGAGATTTTTATTAACATTTTCCTCAAAAAAAGTATTTTCACTTTGTACAAAAAGCATGTTGCACTTCGGATAACAGACTGCAAAAACACAGCCCCACATTTAAAAAACTGATAAAATGGGCCATATTTTTCATTTTCTCCCACCAGAAAAAGGTCACAATTCCTATTTATTACCTACCACTGAAAAGTTTCTGACTGAAGAGCACTGAGTCAATTGCTTAACCCCCACCATATTCAGCACCACAGAATGTACATGCTTCACTTCTCTTTCAATTTTCATTTAAATATCATTCAATTTCACTGAATTTCATTTCACTCAATTCAATGAAAGATACAATTAAATCTCGAGAACTTAAGTATGTTTAACCTACTACATTTAAATAGATCTGAATATATTTAAGTACCAAGTTCCTACTACAGGTGCTATTTTAGAGAGGAAAAAATACTAAAGCATTCCTGGGCTAATAATTTAAAACAGCTTTGTCAAATTATGGCTGGACTGTGTCAGCACTTCACAGCAGTTGAAACTATTTATGATTACAGGAACAAAGTGTCTGCAACTTTATAGACACAACAGAGACACAGTCCTTCCCCGTAAAGCTTTTTGTACTCAGGCTTGATGGGGCATTTCCAGGGATACTGCCATTTCCTCTCATTCTGAGATGCACAGCTTGAGCCTCAACAAGGGGCTCATGGCACTGATATCATTACCTAATAAAGGGTACTGCTCACACAGCTGCCTTAAGATTCCTCTTTTTTTTGTCCATGTTACAAAAATCTTCCATCAGACTAATGCAACTGTCTGAAAACACTTATTATCTACAAAGAAATCCTATACTGGGGAATTAAAAGATAATCTTACCTATGGAAATTTTCTCTCTGTTCCCTACACATGATCTGAAGTATGATGCTTTCATTCATTTTAATCATATGTAATGAACATTTTTATGTGTAATACCAGGAATTGAACTGAAAAGGGCATATTCAGTGAATTGAAACACAGCAAAAATAAAGGAAATATAACATAACATGGACAGTAACACTGAAAAGAAAAAATTGGAATAAAGGATCAATATTATGGTAAATGAAATTAAGATCCACTTATGAAAATTATTTCAATCACATATCTCAAACAAATTATATTTACAAACTAATGGCCAATACATTTTTCTTTCTGTAAAGTACAAGCACTGAAACATAATGCTCTGTAAACACCTGTTCCTTGGTTTTCAACCTGAGCACTTTCGTTAGTTTTCAAAAAGTTCAGAAGAATTTATTAAGAACTAGAGTTGATGTGGAAATTGGTCTGGTATCCATGGGAACAAGTGGCTAACAACCATTGAAAGCTACCTATTATCTCTCTGATCCTAGTCAGTAGGATGATAAAAGTCATTATGACTCATAAAATCAGGACAAGTCATGACTCTGCAGAATCCTCTGTGTTATATCAGTCAGCACAAAAGCATCTGTCTAACATCACAGAGCCTTGAGTAGGTGCAATAAAAGCAACAACAAAAGGAAACAGAATTAGAACGGATGTGGCAAAAGTTGTAGAGGTTGTGTGCATTTTATGCTCATTAAGAAATCACGAAAAATGCTTTTGCTGGTAAATGAAAACTTCCCATATATTTGGCAGCACAGAGAGCATCACAGCAGCAGCACTGCAATTTTTGGCTGGTTGCCACTCACAAGAGCTCACACGTTTTCAAATTTCCTCTTTCTTTTTTCCAAATGTACACTTTTTAGGTTTTATCACTTTTCTGGGAGTGTCCAGCAACTTGACAAAGCCAAATATTGAAGTATTTGTTCAATCTAATTTAGACAGTGGACATAAAATCCTGTCATTTGGACTTCAGATTTGCAGATCACTTTTGTACATTACATCTGCCCAAACCAGATTTAGCAGTAACTTCTACCTGAAAAAACCTTTTGCCCTAATCACCTATTTTTAGCTCTGTGGCATCTACTGGAAAATTAGTTTACACCCTATATAGCATACAGGTGAGGTGTAGTAAGATTAAACAGATCTAAATTGTCCACTTGCTTTGAAAAGCCCTTGGAGAACATTTTGTTAGTTGATTTTTAGATTTTCCTTTAAGTCAAATTATCAACTTTCACCTCAAGTTGCTCCAGCCCCTCTGAGTGAGACTCGGTCCTTTCTTGCAAGCTGCCAAGACCCTTTTCCATCCCGTTCCCTCTGAGTGACACTCTCTGGTGACAGCCATGGCTTTATTAGTGCAGCTCAGCCCTGACACCACAGATAGAACACAGCATGCTCTTACAGCTCCAGTGCAATAAAATGCTGTTCAGCCATTTCTCATTGCAGGGCTCTGCCACCCCTGCTCAGAGCACTTTATGTGGCAGATGGAGTAACACTGAGAACCCAAACATTTCATCATCCTCCTCTGAATGCCCTGTTCATGCCAAGGCCCAGGGCAGCAGCTGACAGAGGAGACAGCTTGTTTCATAAACAAGCTGCATTAAATATTCCTCCATACATTATAGAGAGGACAAAGGTCAGGGGAGTTGGGGCAGCCATAAGGTGACTCAATATATCTATGTCATGGGATTGATTTCACAGGAGAATTAGAAATCAATGCCTGGAGTTTAGGGGCTAAAAGCCTTTCACCTTTAGGTCACTGGTTCATACCCAGCTCAGTTCAATTGTGACTAAAGGCTGTTCCCCTCTGAAGATTGTTTAATCAGAAGGTGTTTGATTGTATCTGTGATTTATCATATGCATTTGCTTGAATTTGCTCACATCACAATGATCAATTGTCCATAATTTGAAAAGCTCTTCCACAGCAGGGACCTTGTGCTCTGAAGAAGGACCTTGGACCAAAAGGTTATGAAATCTGACCTACCTTCTCACTGATAAAATGGTTCCTTTGGATCAACAGTGAGCTTGTGGTAGGGATAAAGAGAGTACTTCAGAATGGAAGGACATCCACTCAGTATTTCATAATCAAATCTTTCATAAACTGGCAGAAAATTTTCTTCTTGTTTCTCTTTTAAATGAGTAACAGGCTTTTAATTAACATTAACATTTTGGTGGAAAGTTGGCAGCTTGCTTAAACAAAGAATATTTTCAACTTTTCACCACAAGTATTTCTTCTTTTCAGTTCTACTCACAGGAAAAGGCACACAAACACTGACAATGTCCCATGGTTTTCCCACCTACTCACTACCACTCCATTTGAAGACTGAAATCCTCAGTTTAAAAAATGAATAAAATCAATATGGTCAAGCTGGAGAGCTCCATTGTACAGAAACTCAGTGCTGTTACAAAAGCCCAACAGATAATTGCATATTTATAAGACCCAGACAGAGTATTTTATCCTACAATGTTTTCATCTTACATACAGCTTGCGATGCAAGCAAACTAATCTTGTCCTCTGTCATTCTGACCTCAGGGACCCACTAGAAAAAAAGAAACGATTTCTTATTCCCTGCTAGGAAAGTAGGCAGCTGTTTGGTCTTTTGGAAAACGATGGGTGAATAGCTGCTTTGTTTATCATGAGAGACTCTCCTGAAGAGTGAGAACTAGGAAAAAAACAAGAAGAGAAAAAAATCCTTTGGGAGTGATACATTTTAGCTGTTTTAATTAGGAAACAATAAATATCCCACTATCACAGATCACTTCCTCCATCTAAGCATTCCTTTAGGTTGTATAAAACCTGAGAAACAGCTTCCTAAAGGCAAAAAGCTGAATCTGTTTTGAAAAATAGTTAAACCTGTGATCTAACATGATTAACAGAATGAGGAACATGCCTAGAGACAGAAAACATTTTGCTTGTCAAAAATATAGTCTTTTCCAGAAACTGTTGAGGTTTTCTTCCTATGGAATAATAAATCAATTGTAAAAACAAACAAACAAAACAACCTCCAACAGAAATGGCTTTCAAATCACAAGCACATCTGCCTTGATGGTGGGACAACTTACTGGCATAATCAATAAAATGGCACATGCCCCAGAGGCACATTAACAGCCCCTAATGGGAACAAGATCATAAGGTAAAACCTGGCCCTGAAACTACTGAGACATTTCCTGCTTTCTTCTGGTCTTTTTGTACAATCCACAGGCTTCATCACAAACATAGGCAGCAGACCACAAGAAATCAGGATACTGTTGGGTGACTAATCAGTGTCTTCTCTCTTCAAATAAACTGCTTTGAAAAAAGTCTACAGTACTGAGTAACAGCTGCCTTACAAAAATACAGTATATTAGAAAAAGCATGAAATTAAGCAAAAAACCAGTGGGGTTGAAGGGTTACAAATGATGCGTCAGTATCACCAGTAAGCCTTACCAGAAGTGTGGGATATACTCTGACTCATGACAGCTAATTTCAGTTCAAAATTAATCCAATTCTATTTTCCTCTAAACTAACAAGGGCTTGAAGGGACCGCTTCCCACGCTGTTTCAAAAGGCCAACGTGCTTGACAGAGTACTGCCTAAACTCAGAATACCAAAAATAATGCTTCTATGCTATCTTGAAAAGCAAGACACTAAATAGAGTTTCCTTTCTTCATATGACGTGTTTTCAATTTAAATCTACTACCAGAGAGAGATCACTGTGCTACATTAGTAGATTATTTAAAGCAAAAATGGTTCTCACTTTTATCCCACAATGGGTCTGAAACCACGAGACTACTCATGTCTGCTTCTAATTTTACTTCCCCTGATTTGAGTTGCACTGGCGTATGAAAACCTGAATCAAACAGTCATTTCTATCCACAGTATGATCTATAGTACAAATAGCATGCTCTCCTCATGTTAGTAAGATACATTTCTTTTTTCATTAGATTAGGGACCAGGAACATTATTTTATGTCCAGCTTCCAGACGAAGACTTCAGATCTTAAAGTATGTAGGTTCTTTTATATTTAAGCTTGTTGTAGAATACATAAAAGTCATACTACTGAGTTAACTATAATTCTCTGCAAAAGAATGTGGGGGATTTAAGTGTATAACAACAGTCAAAAATAAGCATTTAAAAGGTTTCAGGAAACGAAAATGTATTAAATAAGCAAACTGAGGATGCAAGAAGCATAAAACCCTCCCAATTATGTTCCTGTTCTTGTTTAGCATGCAATTAACAAATACACTACTTCCTCTCTGCTAACAGCCTAAGAAGCTTAAGCTGTTAATAGTGCTAGGACTGAATGACTTGAGTGGTACAACATTCCTGTCTTTATCTTTAAAATGACAACACGTGGGTGATTTACACCCCTCCTAATTCTTTTACAATCACTGGTCAAATGCACTGTGACCAATCCAACTCTACCAAACCACATAGGAAAAGAAATTACTGTACATAGAACCACATTATGCACTTTCACACTCCACTGTCAGCCCAAATGCCTTGAAGAGCTGCTCAAACTGAGATAACAACTGAGTTCATGTCATATCCTCCAGTGTTTGTGAAAAAAACCTCTTAAAAGTCTTGCTAAATGTGTCCTTTTTTCTATTCAAAGCTCAGACTGGTGCACAAATACATGATGCATCATTTTTTTGGTTAACTATGGAAACAATATATACAAACCTGAGAGTGTGATTACCAAATGAGTTCCCCCTCCAATCATGCACCACCCTTCCCAGTATAAAAGCTATTCCATTTTAATAACATTAATATTCAGTTAGTTAATTCACATGGTTGCAGATCTTCCCTATTTGGCTTGATTTGGATGAGGTTAATGGCAATCAGAAAGACTGTAATAAAAATAGATAGAAGGACCTATTTTTATGTCAGAAGTTAAACTTTTAAGTAGATTAAACACAATAAATTGAAGTATCCTCCTAACAGTATTTTTCAAACACACACAATTAACTGATTCTACATATAGGAAAATTTTCCACTTATAATCATTTGTTTTTATTTATATTGTGATGATAGCAAAAAGTCATAGGTTAGGATCCAGAACCCAGGCTATTGTTGAAACAGAGTGGAGAATATTATCCCTACCTCGAAGAGGTAAATTGAAATGGTCATCATTTTTTTTGTAGTTCAAACTATCATTAAACTGTTTACATGTGTATAAGAGCCTGAAATTTCCACTTGACAGGCCTACAGTCTGTACACATCTGTATTTGGCAAGCTGAAATAGAGACAGGCAGCAGTTCAACCAGTCCAGTTACCAGATGTGCAGGTCCAGCACCCACGACATGAACCACTCGAATAACAACTTTAGCCTTGGACTAATGGAAAGAACATGATGAACCATCTCTAATGAAGTGGCTCGCTCTGTATCTTTCCAAAGCAAACACAGCCAGCTCTGAGCTGTTCCCTTCTTGTGCATCACCTGTGAGCATTACTGTAGATGTGGAATAAGATCTGCTAAACTCAAAAAACAATTAGCTATTAATTGAAGCCACAGAAGAATCCACTTACTGCAATCAGACACTTACCTAACAGGGCATTGCGCCCGTTATCATCTGGCAGGAATCTTTTATCCACAGCACACACCAACAGGTGATCAGGTAAATTTGGTGACTTTGCACCAACAAGTAAAAATCCGGATGGCACCTCAATATGGTCATTGGAAATTGAAACCAGTCTCAAATCTTTACCAGCCTGGCAGAAACCTAGAAAAAACCAATTCAACTTACTTTAAGTTGACAAGATGTTTTTGTTTACTGCTCATATCTGTCTTCATTAAAAGACTTCCTATGTTTTTAATGAAAAACAAAGTCTTACCCTCTAAGATCAAGGGTATACTAAAAGATAATTTTCTTCCCTGCCTTTTGGTCAGCTATAAGCAAATTTGTAAATGTACAATGAAGTTTCTCTTGGTGGTAGTTTGTAACCTACATATTTATGGGACTCATCACTAACATCATCCTAACTTAGGTCAGACATTCAAAAATGGAGAAAATAGTTCTCAAAATCTGGTGAACTTCACCAGCTTTTCCTGGGTTTTCAAATATTTTTTTACAGCCTCATAGAATGAGGTACACTTTAACAGAAAAGAGTTGTAATAAAGGAATAACAATTATCACATTCATTTTAGCAAATATCATGCCTACAAACTCGACATTTTAAAGGTTGTGTTGCCTAAGAGAACAGAAGTTCTGTCCTTGTGCCAGGCATTCCAGCACAAATGCTTATCTGACACTGAACAAAGACCCTGTCAAATAGAAGAGCAACTGAGAGCAATCCAGCTTTATCTGGAAGGTAATGAACACTGACATTTTTAGCATTTTTAGCATTTATATATCATGTAGATTATCTCATTCTGATAAATTATAGGGGAAATAGCCCAAATCCTACCCTTTTCAGTAAGGCAAATGCTTGACAGCATGGTTTGTACTCTTACCATCAGTAGTGCAACATCCTTCTGGAGGAGGCTTCATCTGGTACAAAACAGGAGGACTACTTGATTCTGAGCCTTCTTCCTCCTCCTCCTCTTCTTCTTCTTCCTCATTTTCTGCTCTGCTGCCAGCTGCAAATTATCATAGCATAAATGACTTAGACAACAGAAAATACTGGCAACAAACCAGTGAGTGAACAGGGTGACCCAGTTACAGAAAGTATTACAGCAAACTGGATTCTCTCCTCTTGACAATGACTTTACTGTTGCCAGCTCTTGATTGTTGTTGTTCCTTAAAGCTCCAACTTGCAGACATGCTTATGATAAAATGTATTTCACCTAGAAAACAAAGCTGTTAGTTCCTGGGCAAATGAACTTCAAAAGCATGGCTCAACTGCACTTGAGAAAGTAAAACACACTAAAGGACAAAGAAAAAGAAGCCTCAACCTATTAATTTTTAAAATCACATTATTTTAAGATAAATGCACAGTTTTTAGAGGACTAGCTTCTAATGTCTGAACTCTTGCTGATCAAAACAGTGTAACTGTATCCTTTGTTTATAATATTAACAGCCAATAAAACCCAAAGTCATTACTTCTTGGCCTTTTAGAATGTCCTGGCTATAGTCCAAGTACAGAATTTATTAATTAGGTATTGACCATGTCCTTGATTTTGTACAGGACACTCCAAAAACAGTTCTTGCTTGAAACTAGTTTCACCACAGATGATGCCATGACAGGAACACCTAATTCTCAGCCCGTCTGTCTCCTACCAGAATCCAGAGCTCCAAGGAATGCACTGACACTCCCTGTACAGTGTCAAGGCAAGGCAGACGTTCAGAAAGATGATTCTCACCATCCTGTGCTTGGAGTGTGCTAGTCCAGGAGGCATTATGGAAGCAGTACTGAACCCTGGAGAGGAATATATGATGTAAGCTTCAATTTTTAGAAGGCTTTGGGTGTGTTTAGAGGGCTTTATTGCTGTGGGTTTCACCCCTTCAACTAGAGACTGCCTCTTTTCTTCTCTCCACCCGAAGGACAATGGGTTTTTCATGCATGACACAACAGCTCCAGCAAAACATACTGACCAATGACTCCATCCCCTTCCACGGCTCAGATACACTCACGGCAAAGGGGACAAATGTGGCAAGCAGAGGAGAGCAATTAACTGGTACATGGGGAAAACACTTCTGCAGACAGGACTGAGGAACATTTTACAGAGCACAGAGACAGTGCAGAAGCACTAAGTGAACCCAGTGGGGTTTATGTGCTAGGCTTGCAGGCTCCTAGGTGTCTGCAGGGACACTCCTGCAGCAAACACAACGCAAAGCGCTTCCACTGGCAATGCTGGGTGGTGCAGGGCTGCAGGTACCCGAGGATCAGCAGGAAGCTGAATAGCTGCTTGTACTTGGGCAAGTAAAAGAGCCATTAGGAACTGACATTCCTCTGTTGATCCATGTTTTAGTCTTGAAACAGAAAAACAATGAAACTGTGCAGTCATCCTCCAAAGCCCAATGTCAACTGGACATAATGTCTTTGCTTCAATTGACTTTGGATCAGGTACTCAGAATCCCCTAAGACAGCATCAAGGATTTCTCTTTTCTTTCCTCTGACCCTCCTCAGAATAGCCTTCTATTTTATTGACAAATTATTGTAGAATCAGCTAGACAAATACTACAGGACAAATGAGAACTAGGGAGGAGAAAGTAAATCTGGAGTTTGAATATTTATGTGCCAAGATCATAAAGATTTACACCCCAGTCTGGAAGAGGATTTGAAGGGTGTGTTTACATTTAAACTCTGAACATCAAGCTCCAGTCGTGGTGCACACAACTAAGGACCAAACACTGAACACAAGTGTTTTAAGGGCATGGTCTAAAGACAGAAATGCTTCCATTGAATGAAGGGAAAAGTGAAATCTTTCATCTATGCTATTTAAGTAAAGGGTAAATTATGTGTTATGACATAACCTTGACTAGTACATCCATATGCAATGCAAAAGGGCTGATTCTGTCTCTCTTCTCATTCCCCTTGCTCCCAGACATGAAATTCCTTCCTTCCTTCCTCTTTGTGCCAGCTCTGACATTTACTAACTAAGCAAAAAAAAGTGACCAATTTTGTTTTTTCTTTTTGCTGGGTTTATGCATTAAATTAGCACAGTGGAAGAGTCAAACTGATGAAAAGGGAGAAAACGGGAATGTATGGATAGATGAAGTGAACAGAACAGGATGTGTTTATTTCTCTTTTGGACAGAGGTAAACTGTGAGGTTTGTTCAACCATAATAGGTGATTTAAGAAAGAAACAAAAAATGGAAGTGGCGACTAAGAAATATGAGAGCTACAGCATTTTCAATTCGAAAGTGAAGAGAGTGTAAGAGAAAGTACTCAAGTGTGAGCTGCTGCCACCTCTAAAGGGTTTCATTAGCATTGCAGAAGCCACCAAGGATGTCTCTTTGCTTCAGGTGCCTCCTGGCCCTCAGAGCATAGGGATTCATGTAGCCAGAAGTGGAAGATTCAATTTATGACAAGGCTGCAGTACATAAGAGCAGCTTGAAGACCTCTTCCACCTGAGGAACAACCTAGAAGGCACTCTATTATAGGTCCCTTCAGAGTTCCCCTTGTCTAAAACTTTCATGAAAGGAATGCTCTCTGCCAGGCTGTTATGAGACTTTTAATTACACTTCAATTCTGTTTCCATTAACTACAAGGAATACAGAATCAGCCCCTCAAGGTTTGCAAAGTTATTTGAAAGTGTTGAAAGAAAGAAAGAAACTACAAAGGTGTGAAATTGCACTTTTGTTCCTGAACTGTGGATCTGCTCCTGTGGCATCTTTCCCAACTGATGTCATAAACAATTTTCTGATATCACAGCTGCCTTGGAAAAGTTTATGGAATCCTTATTGAAGGGTTTGATAGAAGGATCACTTTGTGCAGGTAATAAGCAGCATATATATTTAAACCACTAATGTATACTCATTGTTATGTCTTATATTAGCAAAAAAAGAAAAAAAGAGGAACTTACTAATGATGTGTGAGCAGAATTTTTTTTCAAGAAATAGAGCTGCCACTGTGAGGCAACAGCAAAGAGTTTAATCTGTGCAAAATACTTTTATTTGTTACTACTCCTTGGCCTGATATCCTATGTGTGTGTGTGTTACTGTGGACTGCTACTGTGGACAAAAGACATGAAACTCCACCCTCTTGACAGAAATGACTAAATAATCGAATTATTAAACATAACCTTACATGACCGTGCCAATGTTATGCACACACAACTAAACCATGCCCTTAACACAAACAAAAACATGAGACCACTACAAATAACAGCACATCAAACACCAAAGTGCATCATGAGTTTGCTTATCTGATCCATACAGTTCATTTAAAGTATATTACTTACAAGAAAAAAAGATGAGCAAATGAAACTGAGAAAGCAGGCTTGTGTAAACACACACACAAATTCAGCGAGAAATCCTGTGTGTTAAATACCAACTTGTTCAGGGTTTGTGAGAGTACACATTCTAAATTTTTACTGTTGCAACCACAGAGTAAGTACAAACATTACACCTGAAGTAATTATAAAGTATCTAAAAAGCTAAAAAATATTTCTGCTGTATTCATGCACTTTGAAAATCAGTCAGCATATATGTTTTATAAATCTACTATGTGTTTTCTACCATTTACTGTGTGACTTTCAGCGGTATATAATAAATAATAGGATACCATATTTATGTTCCAAACATCCAAAGACTTCTCCACAAATGTAATATAACAATTCCTAGAACTTCAATTTATGTGTATAGATGAATCTGAGCAAGCAGCTTAAGTTTGTCAAAATTAAAGAAAATGCGATTTGTATTTTTAATCCAATTCTAATACATATATATTTTAAAATCATTAAAAATCCAAATAAAAACATATGTTTATCCATATTATGATTTAAAATGTGTTTGCTGAGCTGTGGCTGAGCAAACAGCAGAACTGTCTTTGACAGAAATAGAAATTGCATTATTTCCTACCTTCCAGTGATGATAGCTGCTGTTCAGCTTCCAAATACAACTGAGAAAAGATTGGTCTGGGAACTAAGGTGTTTGAGCGGAGAGAGGCCTCAATAGAATTATGCAACACTTCTTCAAACCGTGTTGTCTTGAGCTGACCAGCATAAGAATTCCCCATCTTCTCAAAAAAAAAAAAAAAAAAAAAGAAATAGCAAAAGAGACAAGAAGAAGAGCAAAAAAAAAGAGAAAGATATTACAATTTAAGCACTCAGAACTCAATCACTGCATGCTGATGTCAGGCTCAACATTTCTCATGAAAGAGAAATGCTTCACTGTCCACAAAGAAAGGCAAAGGAAAAGAACATTGACTGCAACAGTCACTGAGCAGATCCTGCTGGTAAATTACAGGAAGTTATCTAAAAGTAACAGCTTTCGGTAATTCAGCAGAAAGGCAGCAAGCTTTGGCACCTTCTTGAAAAAGTGACTAGAAATCTGATTCAAGTAATTCCCTGGTTTATATAGCAATTGAGGAGATGCATTTTCAATAGTCATCAGTCTATTGTTAAACAGCCTTTCTCTTTTAAACCATTTGAAGAGAATAAATGATCTGGGCAGTAGCACAGTTTTGTGTCCCTACCTTTGCATCGTTCATCATGGCTAAAGCAGTTCAACAAATCTTTTAGAGGTGCTGTCTAATAAATAATGCAGCATTGCTCTAACCCAGAGATGGTGAAATATAACTTTTACTTTTCACCCCAAACAACGTGTAAAATACNTTTTTTTTTTTTTTTCTGTTAGAATGAAACAGTATCCATTCACATGCATTGATACTGCATTCATTAATTTATTAGGACTTTACTTTTAGTGAAACCGTGTAACTTATTCATTCTATCATTGAGCAAGCAGTCTATTTCAGCTGAATATTCCATGGACTTAACTGACGCCTACTTTCCACCGGGAGCACAATGAACTGGTGTAACCAAAAGCCATGTCAGCTTTCTTTTCTTATTACAAAGTAGCTCTTGCCCTGGGCCCCATGTCCTTTCCCTCCTCAAGTAACTGTGAATAGAAAGCATGAAACGCTTCCTGTTTGTGGCAGTAATTCCTAAACACTGAACAGCCCCTCCTCAGCACTGGCTACTGCTTGGGAAATTAGCCTGTTGGGAAGCATCCTGTAGGAATCAGTCAAGCAAAAGGAAAACCACTGTGAAACCACATACTGCTCGTCATGGAAAAAGGGGTTTGAAAGGAACAACCTACAAACTTGTTGATTTGGATATCTTTTATGACTTTGTAAAGCATATTTTACATATGTAATCATATTTTAGCATATACTTGTTTGTATCATGTTAATACTGCACAGAGAGTATAGTTAATACTACATAACATTGCTATAATATATATACACAGTATTAATAGAACCATAATGAGAACTATAAAACAATGCAGGCAGTATTTAAGAAAATTTAGACTAAAAGAAGGCACTACTGACAAAATACTCATCCATATACAAAAAATCAAACAGAGAAGTTGCAGTGAATAGTACTGATGTACCCATTTGGTAAAGGGTAAATGGGAAGCTGCAAAGCCTCTTAGAGATGTTCAGTGCTAATACAGAAGTCAGGATACATCCTCTCTTCCAACACAGAAAGCAAATTACAGTTCCCACACTGATAGGAATGCTCTGGCTCCTTTTAAGTACTGCTTCCCCCTACACCAAAGGCAGCTGAAGACAATGAGGAAAGCCTGACATCAGTAGTGTCCTTAACCAGCTTCATCAAAAGTATAAGCAGGAAACTTCATGTCAGCTCTGAAATTAATTGTATTAAATGCTGTTTCTACACAAAAACACTAGAAGATGTTTAGTTCTAATTCTAATCCATCCTTTGACCATTGTATGACTTGTCTTTGTTACATTGATGTTTCATATTTAATGTGACAAGGACAAACAAGATACCTGAGAGATGCCTATTTAATTCTTTGCTCTTTTACATTCTTTCCCATACTATGAACTCATATTTTCTCCTATTAGCTTGCAGGCATCTACAGGCTCAGGGACCCATCTCTATCGGGGGCAGGTACAATGTGGGTGTCTATGACTGATCATCGAAATCTTGAAAATCCAGACTAAAGACAAATAAAAATGCATGAACATGCTCTCAACATGCTAACATTCAAAGTTCCATCTTCAGGAATGGAGCAAGCATTCAACTATCATCCATTCCGTACTCTTTTATATATTGACTGTTTTATATAAATACAGTACCAAAACATGAAACTTTAAAATAAGAGCCAAAAGACTTCTTGTACTTAAAAAATACCCCTCATAAAACAAAAGGAGAATATCCAAAATTTTGACTGCAGGGGCAGAGAGAGGCTGGATTCTACCTGTTCTGAACATGACCATGCAAAGCAGACTCATATACCTGATTTTCAAATTTATTTACTTCTTTCAATGCTTTATTAAAGCAGTGAAAAATATGAAGTTTTTTAATTAATCCAGAGTAAGACAAAGTATTCCAAGACAATTCAAAAGTAGATGAACAGGCACACGGACTGCTTTATGCAATGAAGGCTTAGATGCTCTACTGATCACTATCTGGATCTAACTGTGATGAATCAGAAGACACTACAATATTTGTTTATAAACTCTTTTCCAGAGACACAATCAGCTATTGTTCTGTACAGTTTATTAGGAAAAGAAATAGAGATTCCATTACAGGGATTAAACATGCTTACTCGGGATTTATAGAGCCCACGAGTGGTCAGAAGGGAAACCCTGTATTTAATCCTGAGGATGGCAGAAATGCAGCATCTTATCAACGTGATGTTACAGATAAGGAATCAGTTAAGATTGTATTATTTGTACAAGAGGTAGGTGTTGGAATCCTTTGCACCACAAGCATGTTTGTTTGTCTATTAGGCTGCTAATTTAGTTTTGTGAATGGGTTGGTAAAATGAAACAAAAATATACTTTCTGGATTTGTGAGATCTTGTGTACTTGTGTGATCTTACAATTAGAGTGAAAACACAATCATAAACCTGGAAACCTATTTTGGAAGATATGATAAAATATTTTTTACCCATTTTTCATCATCAAACACACACCACTGGAACCAGAAAATGGGCATTACATGAGCTTTTTTGCCAGCACCAGTCTCTGCTGTTCAGAGTCCCACTGACGCTCAGTTGCAAGTGAAATTACTTCTCCAAAGCACGCAAGGGACACACCATTTCCCACTAACTATACAACAGTTGTCATCCCCTCTTTTCTTTAGAGCTGCTCAGACTGTGGTATCTGAATTGTCAATTGCTGACTCCATGGCATCAGGAAGCCAAGACTGAGTCCTATGTTCCTGCTTCAATAAACTCAGCATTCCCAGCCCTGATTTATGTTTCTCTTGGATACAACTGCATGCCACAGCCTAAACTTTCAAATGCTTGTGAAATTCCAAGCCATGCACATAGAAGGTGACCAGATATACTAAAAAAACCCCATACACTGACACAGAAGGAAGGTCCCCGACCCCATCTAGTGATAAATCAAGGGGCACCTCTCTTTCACATGGTCAGTTTCCATGGAGAGCATGCAGAGGAAAATACTTCCCCATAGAAAGAGGGGAAAACAGGCAAAGATCTGGACCCAGAAGAGCTTCATAAAAGCATGATAAAAAGACAAAAAACCACTCTGAGCAACTTGGGAGCCTAAGAAAAAATTGCAGATACAAATGAAACGAGTCAAGCCAATGTTTTAGAAGCCTATGGATAACACTGGCAAAGAGAGGTGCTAAGTCAAGGCATCTGAAAATGTGAGTAAAAGTCAGTGCTAGTCACTGAAAGGAGCATCTTTGAAATTCCAAACAAGGAACTGTCAGCATTTCAATGGTAAACAGGGACTACGTGATTAAGAAAAACAGGGATCTTTTTAAGGGTTTATGTCTGCCACGTACAGAGTCAACTTCAAGTTCAACTGCAGTTGAACTAGTCAGGGTTTAAGAAAACCTGTAATGAGCCTGGCCTCCAGTGCAGTGATTTAGATGAGGAGTTCCCTCAGCCACGAGGGCAATCCCCACCACGAGAGCCAGGCAGTGACTGGTGACAGTAGGAGAGGGCACTGGCCAGCAGCAGGACACATCCTGTCCCAGCACCACGGAGGCAGATCTTGTGCACAGTGGAACAAAGACAGGAACATATCAGGGACTTTTTAGTTGCCGTGAGGAGCACTAGGGTTTTGTGGACACTGACGATCTAGCACAGCAATTCTGGACAAAATTAATCCTACACCTAGGACAGACTGGATGCCCTAAGGAATACTAAGGACTTCAGAGCATAGAAAGTAATACAGGGCTTTTAACAATTCCCACTGAAGTAGACTGATGAAGAAAGTCTGCCCTCAGCAGAAACTGAGGAAGCTAAAAAGTATATGTGGGTTGTGTTGACTTAAAAAATAATCAAGGTAATTAACTGGGAAATTAGGAAGACCTGGTTCATTACTAAGAAATTCAGCCTTAGATACAGGTGGGAATGTTTCATATAAAGTGGCAAGTTTTTTGCATTACAAAATATAATCAGCACTGCTACTTTACTACATTAATCCTTTCATCATTGCTGTATAGCAATGGATGTTTCCCAAGTCTGAGCAGCCACCTTTCATATTTTTGATATAGTTTATCAGAGTAATTTCTATTGTATCATTTCTAAGAGGAGAATAGTTAGATGTCCTCATGCTCTCCAAAAGACTTTGCTATCACTATGACAAAAGGCAGTTTTTTGCTTGCATAGAAAGGATTTGTTTCCTTGGACTATGGATTTAGGTATCTAAAATGCTATCTATTATTTTTTTTCTGTGAGGAGGGACAAAGCATTCTTTATTGCAGGTTAAAAACTTGTTAACAGAATAGTACCAGAAAAGCTGTGTGATCCTTTTGCCCTTTGAACATAAATTATATTCATCCAGTAACACCCAAAATCGATCAATATTTGTAAAGTTCAGTAAAGTTTCTAGTAATTCTTTAAAAACTGTTTTAAAAACATCAGTCTAAGAAGAAAAAAATCTTAGGGTAGGGACTTGTATGTAAATATAACTCTAAGAAGAAAAATAAATTTGGAGAAAGCTGAGACACAACTGATTCTCTTCAATGGCAGTGATACATCCTGCAAAATCCTCCTCGTCGATTCAGTCCAGCCATGAAGCATCACAATTTACTCTTATTTCCACTAAGCTATCTGTAATTACAGTGCTTTCTCTAGTTTCGGATTTGGAAGAATAAATTATTTTTTATCTCCTGTATTATTGTGTATCATGTGTAAAAGTGATACTGTGTGGTATCTATTTCCCACAGGCTACATAAAATCTATTCCCACAGGCTATATAAAATTCTTGATTCAGGAGCACTAAAAGACACTGTGATATTCAACCCACACGAGACCCGGTATAGTATTATAGGTTATGTCTTTACTACTAGTCTCAAAATAAGGTTACTGCCTCCAAAGTGCCCTTTGGGAACAGTCACTGGTCCATTGTGACTCCTGGGAACTACTGCAGGGAATGAGTACAAGCACCAGAGCTATGCCAAGACATTACAACAGAAAATTGATTTCTGGCACACAGAAATCTTTCCTTCAATTGTTTCATTTACTAATACAGCTGTAGCCCATATGGGCAAAGACAAATTAAAAATTATTCTTCCAGAAAGCAACCTAGTTGTCCATGTACCACAAAATTATCACTTGTAGAAGTAATTTACAAAGCTTTTCCTCTGTCAGTACAAAACCACCTAAAGGCATTGTAAAGAGGTGGATTATTGCCAATTTCTGAGAAAAATATTAGTTTCTGGAAGTCAAATCTGTTTCCTCACACTATTCTGCCAGAATGTCTTGGAGTAAGAGACAGGGAAAAAAGAGCTCTGAAGACTGATGTTCATGATATAATACTGGAGCGTGGGAAAACATTGCCTCATTTAAGATCACTCCTGGACCAACATTTTACCAAAATAATTTTCACCAAAATTTTCAAGAAGGGTTTCATTTTCTTCTGTTAGTCTTACCCAAAAAGAGAAATTTTCAAGCTTCAACAGATGCTGAGAAATTAAATTGCAGTCCTCTGCTGAGCTTAACTCTACCATATCAACAAAGATAAAATCCGTAGTCACTTATGATTTGCTGACTGAAACCCACTTCTTCAGGGAAGTAATTTATTCCTCAGCAGTAAAATTGAGAGATTAATGAGAAGTCTCTAGTCATTCTGTGTTTCATACATGACTGAAGTTTGGCAGTTCAGTAGACCCTATTTGGCCCATTACATTTTAAATGCCACATAAAACCTTTAAATAAAACCAGCTACCTTCGCCAGAAATTCTAGCTCATTCTCTGTTACCAGATCTTAGAACTTCTATATATCTTGTGGACTTATATGAGAAATGTTGTCTAAAGACCAGTCCAGATTAAAGTTCATGGTTTCAAAAAAATTTGGAAGTAGCTCATAACGAAACATAGAGATTCTCATTAAGGTTGATGACAGGTCACAGAGAACTTAATCCTTCCACCTTTACACAGCCAAGAACAATTCTGCTTCTGTTTCCACAAAATGAACACACTGTAAGACTGCTTAGATCTCTCTACCACTTCTTTTTATCTTCTGTTTGCTTTTAATTTTTATCTGAGGTCTTCTTTTAATTTTGAAAATCAGGCTGACTGCAGACAGGGATTTTCTCCTGCATCAACAGCGAGATGATTTCCTCCCCTGACTCATGTTTCCAAGCAACAGGATATTGGAACAAGAGCACAGATCCAAAGGTGTCGAGCTTTGTTTTTTGGCAACTCTAGATTCCAAGCCAAATTCCTTATATTAATCACTGAAATCAGTTCTCTCACTCACTGCAGAAGTAAGTAACAGGGAAATGTCTTTATTCTTGCAGAGATTAATATGAATACTTTTGCAATGAAATTCAATATAGGAAAATTCCTCCACATACTCAAAAATCAAGCCCATTTCTTAACTGATCAATATAAAAAGGGTTGAAAACAAATTGGACAAATCAATGTTAAACCACCTCAATAGAAACACTATTGAAAAGCTTTTGCCTTCCTTTTTCTTCAGGCAGAACATAAATCAAAAATTTTAATGGATCATTCTTATTATGGATTTATTTCACATCCATTTTTGGCACAGTAGAGACAATTTCATCTAAAAACAAGTGTTTTCTTATTTTTTGCTGAAATTTTTCAACTGCAAAACGAATAAGCACTACTTCAGAGTGTTCATTTTTCAATTAAAATGCTACAATTCATTCATGGAACAGTAGCAAAAATAGTAAATGAGTATTTTCTACAGAAAAAGGAAAAATAATTTCCTGATATGTCTGCAAAAGAAAAAAATTAAACTTCTCATACAAATTCAACTTTATATTGAACAAAAAAAAAAATAAGGCTTGATGAAATCCAGAGCAATCTAAGTTGTCATAAACACATTAAAATACACAGCTATGCTGAGAGATCTGGTCTGAGGCATGTTGGCAATTTAGTGACAAGGAATCTAAGCTGTGACAGCCTACATTGTAGTTTTCTGGGGAAACAGAAAACCCCAATTGCAATCAGATTCCTTTAAATAATTATGGATGAAAGATTGTTTTGGTTTTAAGACACAGTTTGGTCCTCCTTTATGACTATAGAAAATGTAAGCTTCCTTCACCCTTGTAACTTTTATGCCTACTCTCAAACAGGAGCTGAATTTTTCTGAGGCATTTAAAGCACTGTGTTGTGCTAAAATGACACTGTATTTTAATTTATTTTAATATAGAAGAAAAAATTCTGAAGTTCAAATGGCTTATAGCAGAAAATCCTTTGTCAAAAGCCATATATTGGATTACTATTCAAGTGTTAAAAATCACAATCATAAGCACTACTGGGACAGATGCCTGATAAAAATCTGTATCTGCAAAAAATTTCAGAAGAAATCTTTATTTAGACTTTTTAAAGGTGACTCAGAATCTATTATAAACCTATTTTAATTTTCACTGGAAATCTATTTTAGACATAATGATGACACCAATTTTCATTTATTTGCTTTTTGTTTTAGCATGAACCCTCCTTTCAACCACTTATCATTCCTTAATATCCTGACAACTGGGCCAAGGAGCCACTTGATAAAAATAAATGTGAGCTGGGTGATAGTCCAGTGTTGCAGTAATAGTGCAGACTGAGCCCAACATATGATATAACAATAAATACATTTAGGCAAGGGCACTTCATCCTGTAAATGCTTTCCCATTCCTCTCTGCAGGAAACAATGCAGATTTCCTTGATTTTCCTGCAGGATTTCATAAACTTTGCAGGTGTTACTGGAGAGAAAATCCCATACCAGCAGCTTCCAGCACAGTGCAGCTGATATGCTTTACTATTTCTCCAGCACAGAACCCGGACCCTATGGCTGGTCAGGCAGCACTGCCTGGGCTCCCATTTGGCTTTTTTGTGTTGCTTTGATCACATCCTGGCTTTGGATGAAAGCAATTCTTTCAGTGGCCACCTTCAAACTCTCTTAAAAAAAAAAAAAAAAAAAAAAGAATTACATACATAAAACCAATTGAGCTTGTTAAGGAGCAGGAAGAAGCCAAGTAGAGGGAGGAGAAAGGGAGGGAAGGAGGTGCCACAATCAGGGCTAGGAATCAATGATCAAAGTGGTGACTGGAAAACTACTAAAAATATCCCCAAGTTGTACAGGCTTGGGGCATTCCCATAACTGCAACTATGCAACTGCATTCCCATAACTGCTCTCTCACTATTACCTAAGAAGGAGACACAATTCTCTTTCCAAGAATTGTCTCAGATATCTCCTCCGTACCTCTGAGTACAGCCACTTGAGATCTCAGAGTAAAGCAGCAGGGAGCAGACTGGCAAGTCAGGAGAGAGATGATCTTGAAATCATGTTTTCTGAAGAAAATTCTAAGAAATCAGAAGCTGGGGTACAGTACTCTTTCTTCTGGGTACTGGTGCTAGAGAGTGTTTCCAAGAACCTTTTCCAAATCTAAAAGGAGTATACAAAGAGTAATGCTGCACTGATGGTACAGGTTAGCTTTTTGAGACATCCTCAGAACCAGACTTCTGGATTTCCTTATGCCAAGCCTCCAGACTCAGTCCTACCCCTGCCCCTCCGGGCAGAGGTCTGTGGGGCAGACACATGCACACCAGAGAGCAGGATGTACAGCTCAAACTCACCGTGGAGCTGTCTGACGGGGCAGCAGGGGCAGAGCCAGCGCCTCTGGCAGTTCTCCAAGGATGCACACCGACTGCACAGGTTCAGAGGCTTCACCTCAACCACAGCAAATGGCCTCACTGCTTGAAAGACAGCTTCACTGATTTCTACCAGCAGAGCACACTCCACTGTATCTGGGTCCTATTTTCCATCTAATGAACGAAGAGTGGACACAAATACAATGGGAGCAGTCTAAAATGTGCCTCACCATCTCTGGATAGCAAATACATCTGTAGATGAGTGTATCATATTACAAAATAAATCTAAACCTCAGGGTTTACTCAATCAGGAGATCGATTGCACATGTATTATATGCTGACAATACATTAAATAAGAAACATTCACAAACACAAATATGCAATCCATAGCATTAATCCAATATCTTTAGTTAAAAGTATCACTAGAATCCTCAAATTTAATTCATTTAAGAAACTGAACAGTTTTAGATTTGAGTTGTCTACTTCGAGAGTTTAAAAATTCAACTTATCTGAATTCTTAGTATTTTGAATTTTTCCTAAGAGGAAATCAGTTGACCCAAGGACAGAAAACAAGAGACAGAAAATGCAGACAAATAAATATACTTAAAACATGAATATCAGCTGTAAAATGTCTCACAAATATTTGAACAGTAACCAATATAAGATAGTGTGAGTCTGTTATGATATATATTTTTTTATTAAACATTATTTTTCAGCATGGAAATATGCAATAAAGAAGATACTGTACCGTACTGAGATCGTGCTCCTCAGTGACTTCCAGTAAACGACTCCTGAAGTTTCACGTCCTGATTGCAGGGCTGAATACCTTACACCTGTGGCAACTGCCAGTGATTATGTCTTTGTGGAGTTTTCTGTTTCATTTAGAAGTGTCTGCTGCTTGGCAAACGGGTGAGCACACTTAAGGCTCCTGAGTCAGCACTGCGCAACTGAACGACTCAGTCGGGTCACCATGACACGAACACTCTCCTGTCACAGTACAGCACGAGAAGGCTTCACAGCTATTTATTCTGCACCTACGGCAGAAACAATGTGACCACAATATACCCTGGCACGCTGTTTTCTCATTTGTGTGCTGGCTATATTAAATGACAAATGGTCTCACTTTATATCTTATTAATACAAAAGTGCTGTGCTGGGTCATGGTGTTCCCAGCCAGGCACACATGAAACTATCAGTCTGAAACATTATTAAGATCAACAGTTTTGTTGGAGGTTTTTGCAAGGACTGAAAGCATTTGGGGTTTTTTAAGAAATAAAGGTGCCCTTTTGCATTATATAGATATCAAAATCACTAAAGAAAGCATAAAGTGTATACTGTGGTAATTTGTTCTGCTAACAGAAGAAATGACTAACAGGAGAATGAAATCAGGTATGTAGCAGTATTATCTTTGAGATGGTACTATGCCTGGATCTCCTGAAAAAAAGGATAGGAAATCAAAACAATATTTGAGAGAACATGTTCAGTATCACGCTGGATATACAAAGAAACAGCTGTTGCATCATGTTTAAACTTCAGAAGATAAAAGCAATAATTCTGATAATTGAATTTTCTTTTTCTTGTGTCTCCAAGTCATGCAATGTTCAGATATGTGCTTGATTTTAAACTCAGTTAAATATTACTGTAATGAGTAGAATCAAGCACTTGTCCAGGCTCCCAGTTGAATTAAGGTTCTGTATAATCTTTAATATGCAACATTATAAATTTTATATGTAGAGTATTTTCAGTACAGCTTGTGAAACTTCATTTTCACCCTTCATTCTCAGGATATGGATTCATGACTGGCTCAAGCTTCTAAACTCAGGTTACTGCTGAAAAGCAACGTCTCTCACTGTTACTCGTGTGCTCCCCCCCTCCCGCTGTTCAGTGGCATTGATGTCAGCTGATACAACTGAGGACTGGTAGTTTTTGCAGGGTCACTTTTTGCTAGATCAGATCCCTCATCTAGCTATGTATAAAGTATATGGCCATTAATATACAAAAAAGAAAAGTACCAGTAAATGGCTAGGGAAGGTGGTGAGAGCATATCTTTTTCTATAAAAATGTTTTAAATAACACTTTAAAAATTTTTAACATACACCTTCTGATTCTTCTGTAACATAAGAGGGAAAAATCTGAATTTTAAAGCCCATTGAAGAATTGTTGGGAGCTTCTGTGATTTAGTGCTTTCACTGAAACAATTTTCATATTAATTGGAAGTTTTAATTGCTTATTTGGTAACTTTTTTTAATGTATGCTATCTTTAATTTTTGATTGGCCCTGAACTGGTCGGGCAGTTGTACTGGATGGTCTCTGTGGGTCTCTTTCAACTGGCAGGCTCTACTTTAGTCTAGTCAATTTTATTCTTATATTTTAGATGAAAGCACTCTATTAAAGAATGTGAAAAAGAAACTGTACAGAAAGTAGTAAATAATGATTTAGGAGAGTGACTGGTATCTTTTTCTGTTACAATGGTAGTGAACTAGAAGCTTTATAAATGTTCTATACTTAACATCAAATACCTTGTATGACCTCAGCCATGCATTTTCAAGTAGGGTACAAAATCATTCAGCTAGGAAAAGTAGGAATGACTGGTTTCCTATCAGCACTTTACAACCTCCACAACACTGTACAACATTTAACCTGACCAGACTGGCACTTGAAAGATTATACTGACAGTCAAAGTTTAGAGAAATCCAAAAGGAAAACAAACACTGCAAGAAACAGATATGCATGTATGTGAGAGGTGATTTTTGAAAGAGTCACGTTTAATAATTTACCAGGTCAACAAAAACACAAGCCAGGAAGTTCACAATTTAAAGAACTATAACTTGACTGATGCCAGCCAAATATATTTGCCCCATAAGTGCAGTGCATTCATGAGCAAAATTTATCTAGGATGCACAGCCCAGGATGTTTTCTAGAACAAAGTCTAGGATGCTGCAGTGCCTTTCTCTGACTTTGCCTTGTGGCTGGAAACACCACAGCAGTGTTAAAGAATATTAGCATAGGGTAGATGTTAAAGAAGAACATGTTAACCTGATATTCAGTAATGGAATGCAGAAAGTAAAAGAAGCCTGCCTGCTTTGGATATAAGCATGGAGCAGAAGTTCCAGAGGAGGAGAAAGGGCAAGAGAGCACAAAGGGCCCTATTGTGTTTGATTAGTAGCCAGAGCAGGAATTCCAGGAATGGGCAATGAGCATGGAGTTTATGAATAAGAGATCTTGTATACAGAAGCAGTGAGAGTTGGTCATTATGCAGCTGGTGATACAACATGGACCAGAAGAGAGGGGCTCTGCCTGCTGAAATAAGCTCCCGAATCTGTGTGACATGAGTCAGTAATGTAAGTGATGAAATGACAGAACAGTTGTTAGGGGAAAGTTGATCATGTAATTATCCCAATAAAAGGTATGTAAAATACATACCTTGTACCCTAGGCATTGAAGAAGAAAATCTTATTTTACAGGGCTCTACAAGGCATGTTTTTCACAGATTGAGAACACTGGAATAGAAGTGAAACACAGCATATAACTTGAGGTTATAACCTCAGGGTTACAAGATTTTCAAAAGTCGAAAGCACAGGTTAAAATACAAGCACAAAAATCATAAATGGCATCATAGAAACAATTTACCAGGACATGCATTTATAAGGCAGAACAAGGAGAGTTGGCCCCCTGTGCAATCAGAAAGGAAAATTAAGATATGATTGCAAAGTTTAATGTTTGGGTTTTTTTTCCCAAGAAGATGAGAGAAGGTTATTTATGATAAAATGACTGATTTTTCCGGCAGCTTTAGCAGTTAAGAGTGGAGACTGTTACTTGAAAACACCCCAAGAACTGAGTATTTGAAGCATTCTACATGCAGACTGTATGAAAGAACTAAAACTGGGTCCTCCCATTCAGAATGACTGTTTTAACAGCAATACACTATTTGAGATGTTCTGGGTAATCCTGTCTGGATTCTGACTGCTGCTCCAAAGAAGCAGAGATTCTGAGGCAAGTCCTCTGTCATGTGTGCCTGTCCTTTATGGACACCTCAGGTAAACCAACAAACTGGGTAAACCACTAAACCAGGCACTGAATTTAGGCAACTGAATTAGACTCTAGGTATCTACTGTTTCACTAGGCAGAAATTTCCATTATAATCAATAAAACCATGCGATCTGAGAGAGATCTGAGAGATGATTCAGCTGACCAGCTGCCAGTGTTCATTTGGCTCAACACGAGCTGACTCCCTCCCCTGACCCCACTGACCACACTTGGCTTCACTGACCACAAGGAGCTGCAGCTGTAGCTGCATGAACACCTCTGTATTTAGGAGTCTTGGGGCTCAATTCAAGTGCTTGCACGAAGATGTCTATTGTCCTTTGGTATGTTCCAGGGTATCTGAGGCAGCGACACAGGTACCACAAACACCTGTAGGAGACCATGCCAGGCAGGATACCTGAGGGCACCTCAAATGGCTAAAGAAGCACATAAGCAAGTCTCAGAATCACATCCTCCATCTCAAACTAAATCCTACTCTCAAAGTGAATATCTGGCATATCTATGGGTACATCCACATTGTCAAGTGACTCGGCTTCCAGTTTGCTTCTAGCCCCCCATCACCTGACTACCTACACTGCGTACACATTAGTTTCCATCCAGGCACTGTGCACTCAGCTTTAGTTCTGCAAGTAGTTGAATAAGGCCCTCCTTTCTCTAGAGACTGAAAAATTAAAATAAACAAGGTCATGCTGACCTCAAGACAAGAAACAGAGTTAACTACTGCGACAGACAACGATGAATCATACCTAAGCAAACCTCCCACTCCTTTTCAATAGAATGTATTACTAATCAGACACGTGTTACAACTGGTACAACTTACGCTGGAAAAATCCTTCCTTTCTTCGGGTCACAACAGGAATGTTCCAGTATGTCACATCTGTTTCTTCATTGCTCCTAACAGTCACAAACTCTTGCTGCTTTCATACCACATATTCAGTCACGCTGTACCTGCGTAAAAATCTTAAATGCATGTTCGCAGATCACTTTTTAAAAACTTAAAAGCTACAGCCTGACCGATACTTCTGTAGCTATTAAAGACTCCAACTGTTCAAAACACTTCCTTAAAAGTGTTCCTTCATCTCTAGTAATTGTTGTATGGGCAAAAAAGCCTTTGAACCTGCAGGCTGAGTAACATCCCTTTGAGTGCTTAGAAAAACAGCTCTTAAAAACTCTCAACTTTTTGTGCTCTCTTTGTGAAAGACCTCGTGTACCAAGCCATGTGAGGGAGGATGCTGTACAGTACATCGGGTCAGGAGACAAGATGTGGCACCATCTTCTACCCAGGGAACAGGCACATTACATTCTGCTGCGAACACGAACTGAAACTAATTGAACAAATCCTGTGCTCCGGGTGTGTGATTTGACAGGCCTGCGTGCACCACTGCCTGTCTCCAGCTACTGAGACAGCGAGGATGCTGTTACTGCAAACTGGTAAAGATACTCGTACCATTCCCACTCATTACCATGTTTTGTACCTATTTCCCAATTTGCCATTTAGGTATATTTCCAAGCCCTACATATTCTTTGGAAGGCATCACGTCTATGTGCAGCCACAGATGGCTTTTTCCATATTCAGTGCATCACGAGAGGAACACATATCCCTGTTTGCAAGCCAAACAAATATAACACAGTACAATTACACACACAGCTGTTGTACTACAGTACATCTTTCTATTCAAACATCTTACTCTAATTACTATGAATCATTAGAGTTTTAATCTCTTTAGTTCACCTTGAGTTTATATATATTTTCCTTAAGAATTCTATCATCTGGTAATGTATAATACTAAAGAGCTTAGTGCTGTATATTGGATGTACTAATTGAAAATGCTCATAACAGTATAGTTTTCAATCTCCCTTAAAAACAGTATCACCTTACTTTTAAATGCCACCACAATCTCTAATTTATCCTCTTTCAGATCAGGGATTATGCATCACAATTCCTGAACACTTCAGTGATTACTTAATATCACCCTCAGAGAAACACATTTTACTGTCTTACATTCAGATTTACAGTCTTAAGTGAAATTAGCATAGCTTCTATGAGCATCTGAATCTCTAATTATAAATTAAATCCATGCTAGGTAATGCTATCTAAACACTTTAAGAGTCTGAGTTCAAAAATTTCAATCAATGTCAAACTGTGGAAAAACTCAGATCTGAATGCATTTCATTGAATATTTACTATTTAGTTTAAATGTTGGAAGATACATAGAACTTAGAGAAATTAAAATTAATGTTTCCACTTCTGTAATTCTACATGGAAAGCCTAACTATATGGCCACATAAAAACAATCTTCCAAGTAAGCTTTCTGATAAAAAGTAAATTTTTTTTCTTTATTTGGGTAAAAAGTGCTAGAAATTCCCTGACACTTTTGAATAATTATAAGCTGTAGATGAGGAAAAATAAAGCATAAAGTTTTCACATCTCCTGTTGTCTTCCTTTACTGCTCTTTAATTCATCAGCAATAAGAGTAGAGACCAAAATCAACATGACCCAGCCGTGTGCCCTTGCAGCCCAGAGAGCCAAATGTGCCCTAGGCTGCATCCAAAGCAGAGTGGGCAGCAGGGGAGGGAGGGGATTCTGCCCCTCTGCTCTGCTCTGGGGAGAGCCCACCTGCAGAGCTGCATCAGCTCTGGGGTCCCAGCACAGGAAGGACATGGATGTGTTGGAGCAGGTCCAGAGGAGGCCACAAAGGTGCTCACAGGGATGGAGCAGCTCTGCTATGGAGACAGGCTGGGAGAGTTTGGGTACTCAGCCCAGGTGAAGAGAAGGGTCTGGGGAAACCGCAGAACACCCTCCGGTGCCTAAAGGGGCATTGCAAGAAAGCTGGAAGAGGGACTTGTACATACAGATTTTTCTAACACTAAAATAAAAAAAAAATCAAAACATGTCTAGTATTTGCAAATAGAATAAATAGTATTAAAGGCTGGGAATTCATCTACTTCTTTTTTTCCATTACATAAAAACAACAGGCAGTTATTTGGAGGAGCTATAGACACTATCTTGCAAATTTAAGATCCTTTTTCTCATTCTGTTCTTGAGAATTAATTCATCATTACTGTAAGTTTTATTATACCTAATTCAAAAGAGCACAGTCATTTAAACAAGTTTAGTCTATCAATTAACCCCAAGCAAAAAATACAAAGGGATGAGTTCATAATTTTCTCATATATTAACATAATTGCACTGTTCAACTGAATACATTAAATTTACCTACTGTGAACATATTACAATGTGAAAATACTTTCATTATGTTACCACCATATTAAATTTAATGCAGGTTCCAAGGCCTCAAAACTTCACTTTAAACAGAATACTGAGTGTCAAACTGCAAAGGCAAAGGTCCTACAAAATCTACTTTAGTTCAGCATTCTGAACAACCAAAATGTGGTGCTGCAATAGCAAAGTGACTAAATATGCCACTGCTGACCTTTGGAAAAAATAGTAAAAAAATTTTTAAAAGCAAGTATTTATTATAAAATGACATAATTAAGTATAATGTTTGCTCTTTTATCCTCAGTTTTTATCAAAAAGCCATTATGGACCCAAGTCTGCCAGAATGATAATAAATTCATCAATAAAATTAGGATAAATTTGACAGATGTGTGATTTCTGAGGTTATGCTGAAAGCAATGTTAAATCTTTACCATTTTTGACACCTCATACTACAGAAACGAAACTGGAGTTAAACACTGTCATTATGACATTTTTGCCTTGTTTGCCATTTTGCCTTGTACTTTTTTGAAATCATGATTGCATGTTCTGCAACACATACACAAGAAGTACTAGCAGGAAAGGCAATCCAGAGCAATAGATCTATTAAGAAAAGCAGTACAAACTGCACACAGTACTATTTCAGTTGGTTGACAGTGTCCCACGCCTTTCAGAAACGCTGGGCATTGCTCTCACATTTGAGTATTACCCCTTGTTCTCTGTCCCTGCAGCACAGAGCAGTCTCTCGTGGTCGAGAGAGACTTAAAGAACAGAGCTCATGTGACTGGACGGAAGAATGGAACAGCACTCTAAACAGACAGCAGGAACAGTACAAAATGGTATGTCTGAAACACCACAGCTGGGCAGATTGCACCAATTGACATGTTAGGAGCAAGCTCTTACGTAACAGCAAATTTCTTGCCTTTAACGGGTGGCTCTTACACAACTGCCAGCACCTATTTTCCCCTGTAATAATGCATCCAGTGTATTTTACACATACATATCATTTGTCCAATAGCAGTAATCATTTCATATAAAAGACAGCCTTTTTTCTAGACATTTGAAAAAGGCTCTTTCAGAAAAATATCTCAAGGTATAATTTGAAAGCATGAAGAAGATGCTTTCAGGAATGTCAGCACAGTATCAGCAGGAAACAAATTTAAACTTCTAATAAAAACTTTGAAAATTACAATTGTCTTTGATTCTGAATAGTTAATCTGCCTGAAGAATAAAGAAAAAACATTCTATTAAATGTAACCAAACACTACCTCTATGACAGAATATGGGATGAACTACAAATAAAGAATGCTCAAGAATTTATCCTATGCAGGGAAACGTGAAAAATTACTGAGGAATAATCATAACTGTTGCTTGTCTACAAGCTGTCTTAGGAACATCATCTCTGCCTAAAGAAAAGTATGAGTCAAGTCCATAGGAAGGCCCAGGTCACTTTCGGGTAGAAATATTACCCTTCTTCATTGTCTTCAGTGCCAAAAACTCTGAAGAAGAAAAGGCAGGAATAACTGGTTCTAAAGAAAATAACCCCACATCTTCTAGAATTCTGTTATCTAAGTCTCTCTAACACTGACTGATGACTTCTTTCAGTGCTTGACATTATGGACTTCAAAATTGTACATTATTATCTTGGCCTCATCATCTCCTGCATTCAATTACTAGTCCCTATACTACATGAATAGCATCTTCCCATTAAGGTGATATGCTTTACCAAAGCAGAGCTTTATAAAATGTTCTCTGATTGAATACATTTTTACTTTATAAGCACTTTTGAAGCTTTGCTTCCTTCAGATAAATTTTACACATCACTTTGTTATTCTTTTTTCACACAACAGTGTCCCAGTACACTATTAAGAAGTCCTTTTTAAGCAACAGCTATATCCCAGTGATGGATAAAAATACATCAGGTGGGTAGGTACTACCTGTGCATACATATCTATTAATACCTACTCACACACACAGAGAGTCTTATGTGTTCTTAGGCTGAGGCTCAGTTATCAATGCATAATATAAGTTGCTTATTTATACTGTAGTTTCCTTCATCAATTGATATTCATCACTCTACTTGCATGATCTCCCAAGAATTTTGCATAAAAGGCAAAGACAAAATATGTCCTTTACACAACAAAGTAACTTTTAGTTATTGCTGTTAGACACTTCTCTGTATGTCACATTCAACAGCCCTTAGTGACAGACTCCAGAGAAATGAGTTTATTGGAAGGCACATACAGATGAGGCCCCTGCCATTAGCACTACTCAACAAGGCAGGCACTTTCACTCAGGTGAGGCTGCAGCTTCTCAGGAACCCCAGACATTTATCAGCTACATATAAACTGGGAATGTTGCTCCTTTGCCGTGTCTGTATTGTGAAACAAAACCAGGCCACTGGTTGTTCTGTGGCACAATCATGCCCACACCCTCGAATACATGTAGTGCCCTATGGCTTTGTGGACATATTTTGTGTGGTTTGAGTCAGAATTTTGATCAGTGACAGGGCTGTGTTGCAAGTCATCATAGTGATGCTTTCACAGCATGGAACTGAATGGCTGTGAAAATGCTTTAGTGGGGAAAAGCTGCTGGGACAGTATGTGAGGTCCATGTGCTCTGGAACAGTCCCTGGTGCATGCCATTCCCAGCCCAAGCACTGCCTGGAAGACTTAATGACTGCCACAGGCCAAAACTGTACCAGGAACCACTCTGACTGGAAGTTCCAGCTCAGGCTCACCAGAAAATGCCTTACTTAGCTTTACTGGTTCTGCCTTCAAGTCCATGTGCACCCTGGTCAGAGTTTTCCCTTCTTTGTCCTACTTTCTCTGACTTCTTTTTTATTCGCTGTCTTTTTAAAACTTTTTACTCTCAATGCCCTCCCCAAGAGTGATATACATACTCCACTTCCACCTACCTCTTCTTTCCAAGAACTGGAATATTCAGCAATGAAACAACTAATAGTGACATTTGGACACCACTAGGCTTTAAAATTATCATTGTTTAAAAGATTAAGAGGTTGCATTTTGAGACTGTTGCAACACAGCTGACACTATAATGGTATTGAAGCTGCAGATATACCCATGTAAAGAGAAGAGACATCATTATCTTTAAACTTCATAGATTAAATAAATACAGGAGCAAGTTGAATATCTGAGTCATATAACAGCAAAACATCTACATCAACTCCTGATTTTCTGTGGGTAGATTGTCCAAACTATGATTTAAGCCTTGTGTTTGCTCCCTGCCTTTGGTTACACACAACACTATGAGGGTGACACTACTCACGCCACTCATCAGCAAATTTCTTTAGGCTATACCCATTCAATTCACAAAAAGGTTCACATTTTTTATGTGTATCCTTATTAGTTCATATATTTTGAATTGTTTTTACTTCCTCTCTCTTACTCTGTCCCATCAATGAGCACTGACTGTACAATGCTTGCTCTTCATTTTCTGAGCCAAGTCAGACTAGGCATGATATTCAGCACACATTAAGGAGAAGAGCTAAGTAGTAACAAGGTACTGTTACTGTATTTAACTGTTACTGTATTTCACTGTTTTCTGTATTAATAACACAGAAATTAGAGGTAGTAACCTCGTTTTGTAAGGGAGCTGATACAGTTTGTTGCAGTGTCATCTGAACTTAAGCTGCAACTTCTCTGAACATGAAACCTGTGTTATACAGCAGCATTTCCTTTTCACTTTTTTTCGTATCACTCAAATTCCTGTGCAGTCTCCCATGGTATGTAACATGTTTCCTGCATAATTCTTCCTGATAAATTTGTGACACAATCTAAAGATATTAGTAATCAATTCATCTCTAGATATCCATGACCAAAACTCTCTTCTGAAAAACTATGAGATCAAGAAGTTGCTAAACACCATAGGAGACCACTTCTTCAGAAATTATGGTAAAATTCAAGTTTAAATATTTAATCTAATTGTACCATATACACACAAATATATATAAAAGCCAGAAGAGAAGCAGTAATAACAGCAAGAGATTTCTTCATTTCAGTTCTGTTGCATGATAATTCCAGTGGCTACCCTGCTTCTTTTATGAGGAAAAACATTGAATCATGGAATCAAAATGTTTTGGGTTGGAAGCAACCCTCAAGGGTCACCTAGTCCAGCCTCCTAAGCAGGGATGCCTTCAAGTTGATAATACTATCCAACCTGACCTTGAATGTTTCCAGGGACAGGCACCTACTATCTCTCTAGGCAACTTATGCCAGCGTCCTACCACTTCCAACCAGAAAAAAAAACCCAATCTTCCTCATACCTAATCTTATTCTAACCTGTTTTTTAGAAACCATTACCCCTTGTCATATCACAACAGACCCTGCTAAAGTCTCATGCGTTGAACACTCCATCCATCAAATCCATATCTCTCCAATTAATAGCGAAGGATGTTCTTCACTCATTGAAAATAATCTCTCGTGAAAAGTTAGGGACAGAGAAAACTGCAAAATGAGGATGCAATTATGACAAGAAAAAAGCACAGGTGCAGTAAAAAAAGGTTAAAATGCTATAGGAGATGAAATGTTTGTTTTCCATGCTTTTTCCAGAAGTAGCATTATGTGATCTATTATAAAATATATTAACTATGGAATACATACTATCAGTGTTCAAGATCCATACTCTGAAAGTGAAAAGCACTTGGACTCTCAGAGTAGCAAGGAGAATGAATACGACCACGAAGCCTCTCTGCAGTCACTCAAGCACGCAAGCAAACCTGTAACTCTTCATCTTCTTTACTAGATGAGGATATAGCAAGGTAGTTATGATGAGTCATATAGCGGCCCCACACGCCAGTTTTCAAGTGCAATATCCATCCAAATACGTAACAATTATCTCAGCACATCTGTTACTTGTCACATACTTATATATAGACTTGTCATATACTTGTCATAAACTTTAGTCTAGCAACACTGATATTATTATCCATGTTCTCCCAGTTAAATTTAACTCACAGGTTTGTATCAAAGTTTTCTCTTCAGTCCTAAATTACAGTAAAATGAAATATGGTAGAGAAACACATGTTCCTTAAACAGTTTCATTTCAGACTTTCAAAAACACACTGCACTTACACTTTTAGCTGTATTTAAAGATGTCACATAACCACATGCTGAAAAATCCCAGCTCTGATTTCCTCTATTTAAGAGTGTTGTCGATTCCACCACAGGTTTATTTTTAATACTTACATTACCATTTGGCTTAAGTATCTTCATATTGAATTCATGTAGTTTTCTTATGACAATAATGCAATTATGTGTATTCATGTGGTTTAATTTTATTAAAGATTTCAAGTACATTCTAATTAATAATACACTCTTAGCAAAATGTGCATTGCTGTGAATCCTAAAAACTGGGTTTATCAAATATTGCCAGAGACTGATCCTTAGCCAGAAAATGTACTGAGCCCTCAGTCCCGCAAAGAATGATTTTTACATTGTGTCTACTTAACTCAAGAATGCCAGCAGCATTGCATGACACGGGCACTACCATTGGCTCCAAATCAGCTAAAAAACCCCAGCTTGGTTCACAGGATTCACCAGCACAGGCCCATTTCTAGGCTGCCTTCCTCTCTGTTGGTCCCTATTTTAGGCTTAATAACCTAAAAGAGCTTATTAATAATGGCTGGGGCCCAGATTATTACCCCAGCTGTTCACCGCAAGAATTTGCAAATATCTCTTTGCAAAACTGAGGGTTTAAAGAGCTCTGATCTCTAAAAAGAAATCCAAAATGACAAGAAGCAAACAGTATTTTTTTTTTCTCATAACATCTTATTGCATTTAGCACAAACAGTTCACAATAGCTGTTCCTTCACCAGTGTACTAAAAGGGTGAATGGATTTGAAATATATTATCTTGAAAATTATGGCATAACTCTTCTAGGCATCGAAGTCAATATTTTAAGCATGAATTGTACGGAATATCAACTCCTTTTTGTCTTTAAAAATACCTCAGTACATAAAACACATTAAACTAACCAAACAAAAGCACCCTTCAAACCAAACTTCTTTGCAAGTGTTAAAGATAAGTGGGGGGTTTGTTTTGTTTCATTTTCTCAGAACAGTTCTCCATAATATGTCCAAGAAGGCAAAAAAGGAATTCTTTGAAACTAAGGTCTAATTACATATACATTATGAAAAAAACATTAAAATTGATTTTTGGATGTGCAGTGCCTAATTGATAGGCTTGACTAATCTGCATTTTTAGAAACTAACAGATTGTTTTACTGGTTAGTGCAAATGTTATTGATCCGCTTTCTTGCTGAATTAATAGCACTCTGATAGGACAACTCGCTTTCTCAGCTTTCCCAATGTTTTCCTGAAAAGAGGCCCATTACATGGCAGGGGGCAAAGGACAGGCCTTGATAACACTGTTTAGACATTTCTTTGATGTCCAAGGCATCATCCTCGACAACTGACCACCAGAGACAAAAGAGACTCTTAGGCTGCTGGAAATCCCAGCCATTCTTCTCACCACCTTTTGATATCCTATGGCTTCTATACCCTGACCTCTGCACTCTGACATCCTTATTTGAAGGATGGTCAGACATGTCAAAAAATACTTTCCAAATTTAGCCAATGAACTAAGGATTTATTTTACTTTTCATAATTGCTTCGTGTCCTAATGTACCTGCGGGAGCACCAAGAAGACTTCACAAAGAGAGTAGAACAAGAGAGTCAACAAGAAAAAAAACTTTGATTTTCTGGTTTTGAAACCACACTCAAACATCTGCCTTCTAAAAGCCAACTACTCTGTCTAAAGTGCCTTGACAGTGCCATCATGATGCCTTGATCGTTCACATGTACCCACAGTATTTCTGCCTAATCAATGTCATACAGAATTCTGCTTCTAACATGCAAGACGCTGCTTGCTGACATAACTTCACTCGATGAACATACACATTTTAAATTATGTGCATGTTGTATGCTAGGGACTGATATAGATTTTTATACATTCATATTTTAAAAAGAAATGTGATTTTAACATTTTTCAAACTGTTTTTCTCTCTAGACACCTGTGCCATTGATAATTGGATCCGTTTTCCCCTGTTTTCCAGAATATTTAGAGAATAATTTTCCACAAAACTACCAGAGATTATCATGGGTACTTTTAAACAGTTTAATTTTCCACCTTTCTGAGGGACTGAAATTGAACAAAATGGTCAAACAAAAATAATACACATCCAGACAAAACGATGAGGTCAGGCAAACACCTAGACAAACACCCTTCTCCCCTCCGATATTATGGGAGGTCCTGCTGAAAACCCACTCTAAATACGTAAGTGAAATTACATATACAAGTAATAACGCTTAACAAGACCAACCTACTGATCCATATGTATGCAGAAATTTGGAGTTCAGCCAAACTGGTGTCTATATTCGGTCTCTTGTGCTTTGACAACAATTTTTGTAGAACACTACTAAAATATTATCCTGCCATGAAGTTCTATTGCTCGAAATGAGGACAAAGTCTGCTCCAAAATTTGATGGATTTCACAGTATACAATCTTATAAACTAACTTTAGCTTAATAAACTATGCCCAAGTGGTAAATTGTTTTGCATTGATTTTTTTTTAAACTGGCATCGATACCATTTTTTCCTACACTGACAATATTCCTCCTAATTTAAAAGTCAGTGATGTACCAGTGTTAATGCAACAGATAAAGGGTAACAGATAAATGTCAACATTTAAAAAATAAAACTATTCATCATTTATAATGCAAACACTGGGATTTATAATGCTTGTTTTAAAGCCGGTTCTAAATCACCTAATATTATCTACTCAGCTCAGCCAATGTTTATTTACTTTAATGTCTGTCAGAAAAGACTGAAACTGAATTCACAAAAGGAATGATGTGGGATTCAAACAGCCAAGAATCTTGACATCTTTAAAAACTCTCTTCTCCTTTATATTAGTTTACTAATATAAAGGCATAAACCAGCCAGAAAAAAAAGTAGCAAAGAGGGAAAAAAGAGATTTTTTTTAAAAGTTTTAGAATTCTTAAAGTTCTCAGACAAAATGCTGATGATAGCCATGTAAGGGCTGTTCAAATTGATCTTTCTGGTTTTGGTGAGTTTTGAATTAAACCAGACCCCAAGGATTTCTGTTCAGTAATAGATCCTGAGGATTTATGTTCAATGTTTAATCTTAGTAGTTTTAAAATATATTGCACGTGCTTAAATAAAACAGGGGGCCTGATTCTGCACCAGAGCCCTCAGAGCGGCTCCGGCAAGAATGTAAAACACATAAAATTAAAACAGGGACAAAAGACCTAATGAATCCCTATTCTATAAGTACTTTCATTTAACTGAATCCTGACCATGGATAACACAAACTACCTGTGAACAGGCAACATACATACAAACCTAAGGTCATACCTATATAGCAAGAGGAAAATACTGAAAAATCAGTGGCATAAATTAAATGCACACAAGGCCATCAACAACTCTTCCAGTTCTGGCAGTGCCCACTGAAAGATTACAATCTATTTTATAGAGGCTCATTACTGCTCTGATATTGGAAATTATTGCCCTGCCAGTTTTACACACATTGTTTTCCTTGTGAGCAATCTCTGACCCTCTTTGGTAAAAAAAGTTAACACTGTTACAGTAATAGATCTTCACCAGTCCTATTAATTTCAAACAGAATGGATTAGGAGCCATGCACAGGAGCAGCTCAGCTGGCACAGTCACCCCTCTGGCAGAAGTGCAGTAAGAAGTTATTAGGGGCAGGAACCATCCCAACCAGCACAGTTGCAGTCAGAAGAGGATGTGTCAATAAAGCCTTAGTAAAACACACTAGCTTTCCACGTGCATGCATTTATACACAGCCCTGAGTGTTGGCAAATTCTGTGGCTGCAGTTACACTTAATTCTGATGTAGGCAGAAGATACAAGGAACAGATTATTCCCTTGCAGTCCTGCTGTTTTCAGACTATTCTTTCTTTTTCATTGTGACAGCGTCTTTAGGAGTTTCCAGACTCTCCTCACATAATCTAACAAATACAACTGTGAAACCAATTTCTAACTGGATATATCAAAAATTTCACCTAAAAAATAGAAGTTTCTTTTATCTTGGACCCACATAAGCACACAATGGAAAAAAAAACCAACAAAACCTCAGAAAGCTTTCCTTGTAGATTAAGATCTCATTTCCAAATTTAAAGGAATCATTCCTACTGAGTAAAATTTAGCTTGAATTCAAGATAGCCTTTTTTCTTGTGAACACAATGTCAAAGAAACAAAATTAGAATCAAAAGTAATGCTACCTAGCAGTGAAAAGACAGTGAAGCAGTATAGCTAATTTGAAATGGGAATAGCACCATCCATAAAGCTTTGTTTTCTTGCTGCCATCCTATACATTACTTCACACTTAGACTGACCAGCATTACCTTACACCTCTATTGCCACAAGCATCTGGCCCAGGAAGAGATGCCAGGCCTTTATGCCCAGGACTGGAGAATTGCCTGCATTCACACTGCAGGACAGTGTTCACATCACTTGATGCTGGGCCAAAGTGTCTCTGGGCCTCAGCTGGGCCTCCACGGCCCTGACATAACTATTCGTGTGTGGTCTTTCCCCCAGGCAGTTTAATTTCATTATTATGCAGGCTGTATTGAAGCTTTTATCAGAGCAGCGTTTTCTGGCATGGAACTAAAAGCATGCAATTCGTGAACAGGGATGTTGCATCACATTATACACAGGGTAAGAGACCTACTTCAATAGTATTAGAAAATCGTGTGGGATTAAGAGAGTCATAAGTAATTGTGTCATCCACTTTGCCTAGTGGGAGCACTCTTTGAAATAAATTAGCTCCAGAACAATGCTTAAGTTTTTCCTCTGAGGGAAATAATTGCATTTCTGTAAAAGAGAGCCCAAGAGCTAACAAAGTGAACACTGTCAGTGGGCTGAAGACTGGGAATGAACTCAAGCCAAGTCACCTGCCCCACTTGCTGCACTCTTTTTCACACCAACTGATACTCCCAGTTGGATCCTTCAGCTGCCTTTACCTTTCCCTTGTGCATATGAAATACTGGCTGCGTAACAGAAAAAAAAAAATAAAATAAGCATCAGAACATATTGGGAAACTTCACTGGATAAAAGAAAAGAAGACACACTCACAAGGAAAGACATAGTAAAATCTATAGAAGACTATCCACAATCACTGCCTGAGATTTACAAATGTTAGTATTTTAACTGAAAAATGTAACCTGACCTATTGAGATTGTAGGGATCCTTTAAGGCACAGTAATAACTAAATGCTAGAAATGCATAGGTATAATGAAGCATTTGCCTTTTTCAGGTATTTTGAAGTCTTTATCTAGATCTTTACTAGGCATATCTATTTTATAAAATATGCAGTGAGAAATTCAGTCGAAGACTTACATTATGGCTGGAGAATATTACAATTTTCTAAGCTCTCTACTAATCAGCTGAACTGCAAATAAAGACATGTATCTACTCTGATATGGACAGTACCTGGAATCATTGGCTTCCCTGTATGGGAAGGCAACACATTAGATAGATTTAGCCTCCATACAAAAACACCCACATGCATATTGATGTTATGGCTTGATGACTCAGATGGATGGGAGCACAAAATAAATCCGATGAAGTAATCTTCTAGATCACACAAAATATATGTGAATGAAGCTATAGAAGTATATGGCAGGAGTATATCAGAAAAAAGGAATGATCAGTGGTGGAGCAAGGTCCATTAAGGACTAGGCCCATTAACCAAAGAAACTCATTAACACAGCTATCTGAACTGGTATGAATAAGACCATTTTTTGCATCAGCAAAACAAATATCTGCTTAATAATCCTAAAGAAAAGACTGTATTTCCCTTTCATTCTGTCACCAGTGCCAAGCACATCTTCCCAGAAAACAGCAACACTACCAGATTTTCTAGTTGTTCCTCCTATTATTCCTCTGAACAGGAGCCCTTTTCCCTTCTGTATTAAAGCTCCACATGTCACAGTTAAACCAGAAGATGTCGGATTGTCAGTGTACAGATTGCTTGTAGACCAGTACATGAAATTAACAGCTTGCCAAAAATCCCTACTTCCACCTCCCCAGCGCACTAAAAGAAAATAAGATTATGATTAGGTTTGATTGAAGAGAAAGTAAATGGCAGAAGAATTAAAGATATGTAGAGCATGAAGCTGGAAACACAGTTTGCTAGATAGAAGTGGTTTAGTGCAAAGTAACCGAGGGTCTCCTTCTTTATGAAAGCCTCAAAGACAAAAGCTTTTAGCCATGAGTAGCTATGACAGAGCAGCTGAAGAAGCATGCATGCAGTTAGGCCAGGGTAATTCACATAATTTAAAACATATGTAGTCTGTCTAGGCTGTAAACTGTTGTTTATGTACAAATTGTAAAAGAAAGAGTGTATAGTTCAAGCTGAGGCCACATGAACATATTGGTACTAATGTTCACAGTGGGCTACTATAGGCAAATAGGAGACACTCTAAAAACAGAAGCTGTTACAATTCTGTTCATTTCATCCCTTCCTTAATTTCCTTGCTGCCTTAGGCATGGAGAAAAAAGGCAGGTTGTCTTTTCAAAGTTAAAATACTGTGAAATTCACAGCTGACATTTCAAAGATGCTCAAGACGGTTACATAACTTCTATTTCATACAGAACAAAAGTTTCTGTCATTTTGAACACAAACTTCTCAAGAAGATTCTTAAAAGATGACAAGATGAGGGCTCAAAGAGATATAGTACATGGGGTGTCATCAGACTAGCAGACAGTCACCTATGGGGTTCAACTGGGCTCAGTTCTAGGGCCAGTGTTATTTAATATTTTTATAAATTATCTGGACACAGGAGAAAGTTTGCTTAAAAACCTAGGAGGAGCTGTGGAGTCAATTGAGGGTCAAGAGGCCTTATATAGACACCTGCAAAGATTAGACAGCAGCCCAACCACCAACCAAAGGAAATTTAACAAGAGCAAGTGCTGGATTCTCTGTCATGGATGGGGCAATCCTGGTTATACATGCAAACTGGGCTGGAGAGCGGCCCCACGGAAAGAGATCTGAGGGTTTGGATTAATGGAAATGTGAATCTGTGCTCTGGCAGCCAGAAGGACTGACCATGTCCTACGAGGCACAGCATCACAAGCCATAGCAAGCCTGTCGAGGGCAGTGATTGTCCCTCTGTGCACTGCACTGGTGCGGCCCCACCTCGAATGCTGTGTGCAATTCCGGGTGCCCCAACTTAGGAAGGACATCAAACTATTAGAGTCTGTCCAGAGGAGGGTGACAAGATGGTCTCAAAGGCAAGACCTGAGGAGTGGCTAAGGTCACTTGGTTTGTTCAGCCTGAAGAAGAGAAGAGCGAGGAGGACGTCATGGTAGCACCCAGCCTCCTCAGGGTGGACTGCGGAGACCGAGGTGCCCCATCTCCTCTCTGGTGAGCAGTGAGAGGTCAAGAGGGAATGGAATGAAGCTGAACCAGGGGAAGGCAGCATCATGTTGGACATTAGGAAAAAGTTCTTCACTGAGAGGGTGGTTGGACACTGGCACAGGGTCACAGCCCCAAGCATAAGAGAGTTCAAGGAGTGCCTGGATGATGCTCTCAGTCCTATGACTTAGTTTTAGGTTGTCCTGTGAGAAGCAGGGAGTTGGACCTGATGCTCTGTGTGGGTGCCTTCAAAATTGAGATATCCTATGATTCTATGGTTTTACTATGTATCTTCTTTCCTGTGATGTTAACAAACTTTCTACAAATAATTTTTTATTTTTATCTACTGCATAATTATATAAATATGCCATCACCATAATTACAGATTGCTTCTAGTATATGAAGTACTGCTGTGCTGTTTAACTAGAAGAAAGATATTTCCTTTATATAACACTCGATCAGTATATTTTACAGCGTATTTCCTACAGTATACAATGTCTAAATGGCAATTTTCTTTTACTGTTTCTTCAGAGATATACCACTGGCAATGTTACTTCTTAGACTTCCTTTATTCCTCACATAAACTTTTAAGCATGAGGGTAACATCTGGATAATGGCAAATGAAGACAAACTGAAAACAAACCAATGATCTTTGGAATCCTTAGGTGTAACCATAAAGGTACAGATACAAACATCTATAAAATGAGCATAACTGATACATTTGAATTTCTTTAGTAAATTGCAGTACTTCCTGCCACAGTCCGTGTAAAAGAACTTTTGAAGTTTTAGTCAGATTTCCCAACGGATTGAATCATTAACCATAGTCTACGTGGGAAAAAAGCGAAGAAATATTCAGCTGTAGTTCAAGAAGCAATGCTTTCCCTGTGCACATGTGGAATTACATGAGTGCAGGCACGTTTTTGTGAAAGTAGGGATGTTTACAGGTAGAGTTTGGTTGGTTTTAGTTCCACTAGCCTTTTATGCTGCTCATGTAGCTTCTATTCACGTGAAACAAATCTCTGGCTGTGCCTGACCTCAGCTGAGAGTAAGTAAGTGCTTTATTTTGTATGAAGGTAAAAAAAAGGAGTGACAGATCACTTATCATTCACCGTGCAGGCTCTGTATTCATTAGAAAAACCACAATCAATAAGAACCAAAGGCAATTTTCCCCTAAAGATAACTATGCCCAGCATCACTAGAGGGTCTGGGAGTCTCATAGGCATTTATTTATTATTAAGAATCAACTTTGAAAGTTTACAACTTCCGAATCCAAATTTTGCTTTAAATCTGCTGTAAAATGCCCTCCTTTTATTTTGTTATACAAAACTATCCTGTTTTTCTCATGGTTACTTTTACAGTGTGCAAGTTCCATAAGCTTCAAATGCAGAAAAATTGCAGATGTCTGACATTGCCACTTTTCACATTTTATACAGCAATCTCTTCTGGGATTTGGGGACAGGTGTTGTTTTATTAAAAGAGAAACTACGGAAGCCAGTAACTTCTTGTACATTCTTTTGGTTTAACAAGGAAAAATATAATTCAAACCATTGTTTTTAACTTGCTATTTCACATTAGAAAACTCTGTCCTTAACTTTGTGCATATTATGCATAGTTTTATTGACTAATACAAAATCTCATCTCAAGAGATTCAGAGCTATTGTATCCAAAGACAGACTACCCTAACAAGGTATATAAAAAAAGACACAAATCGACAAAAGACTCGAGGCGTAAATGAGAAGAAAAACCATATATTCCCAATACCAAGAAATACAGACACTTTTAACAGAAAATAAAAACATTGTGCCTAATTGATATTCACAAAGCAAAGATGACCACAGCCTAAGTGAAATTCAATTCCTAAACCATTCCTTTCTAGGCTTGTGCTTATTACATCTTCTGTCAGGAGCTAATCTCACGTGACAGGCCTGATCCAAAGCCATTTGAAGTCTATGGAATGTCTCTTCCTGACTTCAGGGAGCTTTGCATCCAGCCTTTATAAACTTCAAGAACAATACAATTCATGGGAAGTTGTTTTAAGAGAACAATGGCTAAGTATTGTCTCAGTAGAAAAGAATGTTAGCTTCAAATGAAATTTACCTGCAATGGTAGATTTGTGTTAGGCTTCTTTTGTTACTGTTTCTTTATGCATCTAACACAGCTGAAACTTCCCAAAGTCAGAAAATGCCATTTCTTTAACAGAAACCACAGAAAATCAAAACCAAAAAAAAAAAAAAAAAAAAAGAAAAAAAAAAGAAAAAAGGATAATTTTGTACATTATACATTTAGATTTTCTAAGGAAACAAAAGATCACTTTGATCACTTTTAGGCCCCAATTAATTCAATGTTTCCTTAAACAGCTGTACATTAAGGACAAAACAGAACAAGAGGTTTCAAAAATATATCCATTGTTCCTGAAATCAGCAAATCAAAAGATAGATTAAAGAAAACAAAAACAACCAAACAAACCCAAACTAGTTGTATAAGCAAGGGGGTGGGCTGACAGGAAAGCAAGTTATTTTGTTTTTTCTGTTATAATAAAAACCCTGACTGAATACTAACTTAAGTAAAGTTCAAAGCTAGAGCTGACAACTACCACACCAGATGGGGTGACCAATGTCAGACTGTTATTTATATTCTGAAAATAATAATATAACTGAAATAGTAATTAAGGTCACTGTAAAAACGGGTGGAAGAGAAGTCTCATTGCTGTGATGTGGCTTTTCTCTCATTTGTAAGAAAAATTAGGAAATGTAGACCAATAGAGAGCCTGATGTGGATTCACTAGTACCCGTAAATTTATACTGATGAAAAAGTAAATCAAATTCAGGTCTAACACCTCCAAGTTCCCAATGCACAAGAGAGGTGGTTCCAACTTCCTCACACATCAAATCAACTCACTACATCTATTTTAGTTACCTATTGTTGAGATGAAAACACAGAAACTTCCAATTAAGTACAAATATTCCAGAATGTCCAGCTTCGGAGAATAATTCTATGTTTCATAGCCAAAAAAAAAAAAAAGAAACCAAAAAAAGTCATTAGGTCCTAAAGACTCTCATTCACAAGACACAAACCACTGTTAATTTTCTCTGTAGGTGGCTCAACATGTTTAACAACAAACACTGGCACTATAACTTTTATTAGTTGATAGTTTTCATAAGGGTCTATGAAGTATTAGATCAAAACCAAGGTAGCCTATACCTCAAAAAGTAAAGCAAAGGAGACACAGCACAAGCAAAAAGCAAACATCAGTTTCTTCAATGCAGAGATGCTATAGTTTCTGTCTCCTTCATTTAAGCTCCCAGTATCCACAACTAAAAATAAGCATTTCACTTTATAAATACACCTAATCAAATTGCTGATTTTTTTAGTCTAAGAGGATGAATTACACAAAACCAGAAATTTCATTTCAGGCCAGTACAAAATTGTGCTAAATGCAATGAAACAGTATTTCTCAGGTCAAACACCGTAAGTTGTTTTGGTATCAGAAACATTTTCTTAAAATAATTGTCAAACAGCCCATTTTGTTTGACTTTAAAAACCACATTATTTTGGGAATTTTGCCTTTTTTTCTTGCTGTTGCTATTAATTCCATTTCTGAACTGAAGCACTGTCCTAAAATGAAAAACCAAACTTTCAATTAAAAAAAAAAAGGTCAAAACAATACGCAGACTTCAGCTTTGCTTTTCTTTTTTTTCTTTTTTCTTCTGACATACACGAAGTCATGAATTGTTTTGTTCACTCCAAAACTATATTTTGGGTTAAAAAACCTATTTGTGTCCTTTGTTAAGTCCCATTTATCCATGTATCAGGTATGCTGCTACCCTATTCTCTCCTCTTCCTACACAGGCAGTTGGGACACAAACTGCCCGCAGCTAAATATTGCTCCCTGGTGTCCCGCTCCCCTCGGACCTGCTCCGCTCCCCTCCTACTCCGTTCCTGCTGCTGCTGGGACCAACACTTCCCTAACCTTCAGGAGACCTGGGCTTCCACTTACCCCCCTGCCGACTCTGAGCATTCCCAGGTGCTGATAATCTGTTCTATTGTTGCTGCTGCTTCCCCTTATTTTGGCAGAAGCCACAGCTTTGCAAGTTGCATGGATCTTACCTCTGAGACCCTCTTTGTTGCTCTGTCTGCGACCACGCTGGAAGCAGGGAGTGATGGATATTAGGGAAGCATGAGCCTCCCCTGGCTGTTTAGCAGCGTGGTCTGCCAAGAAAGATAGAGATGCTGCTCTCTCCTCCTCCTCCTCCCCCTCGCTGCCCCAGCTTCCTCCTCCCTCCTCCTTGCTCCCTCCTTCCTACCCACGAGCTCCAGCTCTGTCTGTGCTCCCACACAATGCGCTACCTCTCAGCACCAGCTACCTAAGGTCAAGAATACAGCCCCTCACCCTTCCCCCGCCTTTTCCTCTCCGCCCAGGCATCCTCACCCCTGCTTCCCACGGAATATGGTATCTTCCCAACCAGCCGTGCCTTATTCGGCTTTGGGGTCTAAAGTGCAGACAATTTCAGCAGCCCCGGGGAAAACAGAGTTATAAACCAGAAGATGCTCAGGGAAAACCGGGGACATAAAGGGAAAGTGCAAGTCTTCTGGAGAAATTGGAAACTTTGGGGGTTTGTATGTGTGTTTAAAAAAAAAAAAAATCAAGTCCCAGTAGCCAAAACTTGCCACTTGGAGATTAGTTTAAGAGAGCTATACAGATAAAGAAAAGTGCCCTGGATAACTAGTTATCTCCCAAATCCAGCTTACCTATTGTTTATGCTCTTTGTTTCTCAAGCTTTATTCTAAATAGCTTTTTTGTAAAGAAGCTTCCAAGCTTTTCCCCTGCAAAGCCAGACTCAAATACCAGCATACTCTGATGATGCAATAGAGAATGAAAGGGAAAAAGTAACCAGTAACATTTTTTTAAGATTATGAGCTATGAAATAACCCCTTTAAGATCACAGAAAACACAAGCACAAGTCCTCTGACTTTTCAGCTTGAATGACAAATGGTCTTTTTCCACTTTGAGCAGTTATGGTGACTAGAAGCACTTTCAGACGACAAGTATGTGGCTCCCAAAAATCACATATAATTACAGCTAACCAGCATGTTTTTCTTAAGGACCTAATTTTAGACACATGATAAAATAGTCCTTCTAAAGTGTTTATGTTTGTTACGGAGACTACGGAGAGAGGTAGGTGATGCTGAAGACTTCTAAAAGATCTCGACTGCTTAAGGTTACACACCTTATTTAGGTGGGCAGGATCTCCCTCTGGAGGCCTCGAGGGGCTTCTGGCTCTCTCCAGTCATGTGTGGTTACCAAACCATAGACAACAGTACCACTCCTAAGCCGTGCTAAGGACTAAGTTGGAGTTTTTGTTTTAAGAACAGGTAAACTTTAGAAATAAAAAAGGTTAAAACAAGGAGAATCAGATTTCTATCTATTTTGGTTCTACAATATCTTATAAAATCATCTGGATGCTGTTTTAGAACACTCCAGAGATATCACATTGTCAGCACAATTTCTGAAGGTCAGAATTTCTTTCTGGTCAGCAAAAGAAGCTTTAGAATGGATAGATCATTTGGAAGTAACATATCACCAGGACTGGAGTTTTTTTACGCAAAATATAAAGCTGCTGAACTACTAGCTATAAGATTGGGACATAAACATATAGCTTAAACCAACTTCAGTACTAGAAGAGTGAATGGATCACCAATGGCTGATGATGAGGTGAACACTGCTGTAATGAAGCTTGATACCTTGTACAGCACAGAACAGTGAAGTGACAGAAAACTATTCAGGATACACAAATATAGACCGTGAAATGTTGCAGGCATATCTCATAGTAGTGGATGATTGAAAAGGCAGGTTCAATAAAGTACTAATAAATGAAAAACAAGGGATGTGCAAGAAAATATCTGCCTTGTGGCTCTAACAAGCCATAGTGGCACTCAGAGCCAAGATCCTGACAGTATGGATACTCTACTGAGATTTTGAGACCAGTGGGAGAACAAAAGCAGCTAGCCAGAAGAGTCATCTATCCAGAGAGCAGGAGAAGAATGGTCAGCGAACTAAAGCTGGGTCCAGATCAGTGGCACAGAGTGCAGTCCTTTCTCCTTGCAGCAGGCAACTCTTTCTCTTTGAATCAATGTTTTTCCCACTGCTTCAGCCAATAGCAGCAGCCACAGAACCAGGCAATCCCAAACATACTTCCTCCTTGCTATCTGCTTCTGTCCAAGTTCAGGGAAGTAATTTGGCACAGAGAGAACAGAGGGATGTTGCTCCCAAAGGCACATTTCACAATACCACACTTTGATGCTTTTTTCCCTGCTCTTTTTGCAGCTGCCAACTGTATGTGCATAATGATGGACTGCTTAACACTTAGTAACGAGGGGCTTGAGCACCATTAGACAGTTTTCTGAAAACAGCTCAATGCTCACTAGTTGTCAAAAAAGCACACGCAATGTTTTAGGAAAAGAATAAAGAAGAAAATACCAGTTTGACATTGCATTAATGCAATTAATTAAAGTGCATTTAATTAATTGCATTAATTAAAGAACTTTAGACTTCTTGTACCCTGAGTGGGTATCGGATAATCAGATCATAGGTAGCATCTTTGAAGGGACCACTAGAGGTGTCTAGCCCACTCTCACAGTCAAAGACAGGTCAGCTATGCTGTCAGTTTACTTAGGGCTTTATCAAGTTATGTCTTGGAAACTTCCAATGATAAAGACTACACAACCACTCTGGACAATCTGTTCCACAACTTTATTGTTTTCATGTTGGGGAAAAATTTCCTTTTGCCCTTTCTTTTTTTTTTTTTTTTGCCTTTCAGATTACAGTGTTACTCCTTTCAAATGTCACATTTGAAAAGGCTACAGCAGAACAGAAAAGCAACATACAAGAGTGACTAGAGATTTGGAATAACTTCCACACGAAACAGGTTACATAAGTTAGGAGTCTTCAAATTGGAAAATTGGTAACTGAGCTGATAAATATCTATGAAGTTGAGAATAATATGGAAAAAGTGAACTGAAAAGAAATTCTACTCAGTTTCCCATGAAACAGGAATTGCAGAGCACCAAATGACATGATTAGGGAATATATTTGAAACAAAATTATTTTGTTTTTTCTATCAAGTTAAAATTATAGAACTCACTGCGGTAGAATGTAAAAACTGATCATTTTTGCTTTCCTATAATTATATAAATTGTCATTTACAATTAATAATTTATTATTATTTATTAGAATTTGCCTTCTGATCAGAACCAACTCAAGGTGAAGAAAAGGAAGCTCAAGGAGACCTTAATCACTCTGTACAACCACATGTAAGGAGGTTGTAGTGGGGGGGGGGGTGTTCACCTCTTTTCCAAGCAATAAGAGATAGGATGTGAGGAAACAGCCTCACCAGTGGAGGTGGCACCAGTGGAGATTTAGGTTGGATATTAGGGGAATCTTCCTCATCAAAAGGGTTGTCAAGCATTGGAACAGGCTGCCCAGGGAAGTGGTTAAGTTGCCATTCCTGGAAGCATTTAGAAGATGTGCCAGTGTGGCACACAGTGACATGGTTTAGTGGTGGACTTGGCAGGGCTGGGTTAATGGCTTAAAGATTGTAGAGGTCTTTTCCAACCTAAATGAATCTCTGATTCTAAGGTTCCTCAGTATTGTAGGCAAAACTGCATTTTGCCATTCCTCAGTGGTAAAACAATCAGTAGTAGTAAAACAATGTATCACCATTCAGTGGGAATAGCTGCCTTCCATTTTGCTTGTGGTGGAAATGTGAGAGGAAGGGAAGGATAAGAAGAGAGGCAGAAAAGTCTGCTTAGCTTTAATCCTCTGGGGCTGGAGGTGATCTCATCTTGCTGGAGGCCTGGGACCTGTTCACAAGGGGTGTTACTCCCTGATGCTAAGACATGGAAGCACTGGGGCTGGACTAGCAGAGCATGGAAGAATGCAGATGCCTCAAAAATGGAAACAGGTGCCTGCGTTTTTCCAGTGGTTTCTGTTTTTCCAGCATCTGCCTACAGCTTGCTCCCCAGTGGCAGGTAACCCACTTTCCAGGAATCTCCTTCTCCTCCACCTTCCCTCAGCACAAGGAGGTGCCCCAACATTTCTCATCCATTTCAAGTTCTCACTGCTATCAGAGAGTGAGAAACTGGAGGAAAGGATGGCAGTGGCCAACCAATTTCCCTGACAGGCTTGAACGATTTTTATGCATCTAGAGACAATCCCACCATCAGTGAATGTGCTAAATCATAAATCTCAGTGCACACGTAACAGAAAGCTACTCTAATTTCAAGTAGGCACTGTAGAACAATTCTTCACAATATAAGATAAAATTAAATAATAAAATAAAATTTAGATAAAAAACCATCAAAACCAACAACAAAAAAATAACTTCAAGGATACTTTGAAATTCAAGATATTAAGACAACCACCTTATGAGGATATACTTAAACTTTTCCATACTTTTAAAGCTGACAAAATTAAATACATCAGGGAATTTTGCACCTCCTCTGCCACAGAAAAGATACAAACAAAAAATATAATAATGCCCTTTTGCAACAGGAATCTTCTTCTGTTGGTAAACTCCTTAGCCTGGATGAAAACTTCCAGCAGGCTCTGTAAAGACCTTTGTCTAGAAACGCTCAGGCTCTGTCAGACGATGGCAGATGGCTTGCTGCCAAACTTCCAAACCTTCCTAAGAACACAATATTCATTGAACCTTGTCAACAGGACACTGGTGTTCATATACAGCAAGCACTTGCTATTTACACAACCCTAATGTCACCTTAAGGGTCCTTTTTCCATCTATATAATTTCTTTCCTGAGTTACACATAGAAGAAGCAGGAGCTTCAGTTCGTATCATGAGCTAAGCCCTACATCTCCAATGTGATACCACATCCATGACTTTCAAGTGTCATTCAATACATGACAAAAAGAATGCTGTTTAGCACTGTGCTGCTCCAATCTGATTAACTGACTCAATCTTCCTCATACTCAAACAACAAAGTGAAGAAATAAGAGATTTGCCATCTTAGATTAAAGGATGACTATTTACCATGTATACAGGAAGAATTTTTTTCAGGCAGATTAAGCTGAGCACATCGAGAAAGATTCTACTATTGCTGGAAACAGATTTAAGTCATTACATTTTACAGCATAAAAATTTATACCTTTATGCAGCAGTGAGGACCTTAGGGAGGCTTGGAAGCTTATACAGACTGACATACTAATATATAAAAATATGGATAACTCTGTAATCCCAAGTAGTTTGAATAGATATTTACAGCTATTGCTGTCTTTCATCATTTTGTACTTCGGCACTTTTGCAGGAAGATATTTCCTCTGGCTTATCTTTTCAGCAGTACATGTGCACCTAATGTAAGATCCAGTTACAAGATTATTATCATGAAAGGGAAGATTGCATTTGATACAGAATTGTAGAGTTTTACAGAAGGCGGCCTTGGCTTTAACTGCAGAATGTTGTAACCACTATGTACGTAAAGAAAAACAAAAATGTATCATATAAGGATAGAAAGGTACCTGACAGGGGATATATTTCCAACTTCAGGATCACATACATAGTCTACCAAATACTAATAGGATATTAGTGTAACAAAAACAATGGGAAAATAATGTGATTAAACCAAATTTTTGAATATCACAATGACAATGTAAAAACCACCAAAAAAATCCAATACTGCATGAAATCCAAACCTTTCACCATTTCAGTGCTGCATGAGGCTCACCGGTAAAAACTTTTACAAAGCAGTCAAATGTCAGCTGCTCAAAATAAAAGTAAAACATAAATGCCTAAGTAGTTCAGGGTAAAATATTAAGACACAGAAGTAAAATAAGAAGCATTTTTAAGAAAATTATGTTTTGACTTTCATATCCAGTCATGTAAAAATGTTGGTGAATCCACTATTCAGGCAGGTTTTGATTGCAAAAGATCAGATTTAGGAAATGTATTATTGCCCCCTGGTGGCACATTAAGAATCAATGTAATGAAAAAGAAACCAATTTCAGATAAATAGGCAAATCTTCTATTTTAAGAATCATGTTTTGTACAACTAGTATCTGGAGGTATTAAAATAATGCACAGTCATTCAAATATGCATTAAGATAACAGTAAATGGGGTATAAATTACATTTTGATCTACAGGAGTAATAAAGAATGCGTGATGTTTAATTATCAGCTTTATAAAATGTAAATAATAATACACTAGAATAAAACTCTTTCTCAGCAGAAGGCCACAGCAAAAACTCTTGATAGGCAAGTGAGTTACTTCAAAATCTAATTTTCATTCAAAAGAGTAGTAAGGCTTTTTAATGTTTACATAAATATAGAAAACTCTTCCTGAATCTGAATCTGTGTGGGGCTCTTTTTTGCTCCATCAGATATGTCAGCAGGCAAGGACAGAGAGGCACGGGAACAACAGGATTTGATCTTATGACTGGCTAGAACAACAGCATAGTTAAAAGTTGATGCAACGTTTTCCACACGGGTTAAGACAGGAATTCACGTATCCTAATCCTCAAATTACGAGTTGTTAGCCTCCTCCTAATATCTGACCAACCAACAGCCACCAATTCCTATTCAGCAACTTTAATACTGCATGGCACATTCCTTACATTGCCTCAAACTAAAATGGCCCTAAACATTTACTCCAAACCATTTTGCTGTTCCAGGTAGAAAAAACATGCTTTATCACAGGGGGTTTATACAATCTGTAATTGCAATGATAAAATACATCTTCCAGAATATAAAAAAGAGGGAGAAATATTCATTCCTTATGGAACTATGTACATCCCCACAGAGAAGTTAGCAATCAGATTATGTTGCCCATACAAAAATGAGCATTTTTACATTTCCATGTAATCCTGTGTCCCTTCCATGACAGGAAAACAGCACCTGCAGCAGTCTAACCTCACCTTGCAATACTGACAACCAGCATTTGCATGACATCTTTAAATGCACAACTCCAAATCTCCTGAAACACAGACATCTTGCCTTTGAAGAGCTGTAATGTATTTTTTTCTTTTATTCTTGTTAATTCATTAGACCATGAGAACAACTCACCTTAGTTCTACACCTCTCTACAAGGAGAATTAGTGCCATGCAAGTACTTGACTGAAAATTGGTTGCTATGAAGAAAACTCCATCCTCTGTCAAGGCATCTGATGTATCATTGGTATACCATAAGCTACTCTAAATGAATGGCTAACTGGAAGGGCTATGAAACACATAGTAAATGAAAATTAATTTGGTATTTTTTCAATATAATAGAGCGTTAGTTGACATGTTAGATCTGACATATTAGAATATGAATGAAGTTCTTCATGGCTTTGAATTCCTCATACCAGACTAGCAGTTTTCCACATCCAATGAAATCAGGGAAGTGCCTGGAAATTTCACCTGAAGTGTGGGTGGGAGGAGCAAAATAGTTCATAATTCTTTAAGCAAAAGAACTCCATGACAGACTTAGCTGCTGTAGAAGAGGGTTGCCATAAAGAGCAATCATGCAACAGATGGGCTGTCTAACAAGGAGTAGTGTTTTAAAGAAATGTTTTTGTCTGACAAAGAGAAGTTATCTACGCAGTTGGAAATTTTTGAAAATACTGCTGAGGTTGGCAAATGAGCAAGGTGTCAGTGCTTGTAAAACGTTATCAAAAGTATGGAGGAAAGGGCAGGAGCAATGGAGCTGGGATTTGGGAAAGGATGTTGCTGCAAGGTAAATGGACAGGCTTAGTTAGGACACGCCACATTTGATGGCTCCTGTCAGGCCCTAGAGGAATATACCTTGCCCTTCACTCACAAACCTCTTGTAATTAACTTACTCCTGACATGGGCGTTCTATCTGTGTCTCCCCTGTGAGTGACACACACAGCTTTGGATGCACTAGCAAGTAATGACAAAAGCAGGTAATTTGGCAGGAAATCAAGACTAATTATTTTCACACCTATTTGCATGGCAGTGCTCAGACAGAATGCTCTCTCCTTGCTCATGCTGTTACTTGCAGGAAAGAGAAATCTCCCTCCTTGAAGTAACCAGTGAGAACCTTCTTCTTGAGGGGAAGCCGTGTGAGGAGTGGCTGAGGGCACTGGGTCTGTTCAGCCCGGAGGAGACTGAGGGGAGGCCTCACTGCAGCTACAACTTCCTCGTGAGGGGAAGGGCAGGGGCAGGCCCTGATCTCTGCTCTGTGGTGACCAGGGACAGGGCCTGAGGGAACGGCCTGAAGCTGTGTCGGGGAAGTTTAGGTTGGACATTAGAAAATGGTTCCTCACCCAGAGGGTGGCTGGGCACTGGAACAGGCTCCCCAGGAAAGTGGTCACAGCACCAGCCTGACGGAATTCAAGAAGCATTTGGACAACACTCTCGGGCCCATGCTGTGACTTTTGAGGTGTCCTGTGCAGAGCCAGGAGCTGGACTCGACGCTCCTTGTGGCTCCCTTACAACTCAGCACATTCTGTGATTCCTCCCCTTAACCCACGCTGGCCGCTGCAGTG